>VDFB02281492.1:126151172-126330248 GCA_007258455.2 Sequoia sempervirens
TGCTTCTTCGCCCTTTCTACATATGAACCTTTTTCCTCTCCTTCATCCTCACTTTCCTCCCTCGGGTTTAACCCTCTTCTCAACTGTTCTTGTAATGCATCAGTCTGTCTCTGGAGGGCTGCCAGTGCATCTCTTCCACCGAAATTTCTGCTGCCTCAACCACCTCTGGCACCACCACACCTACCAGGCATCACTCTTGGAGGCATCTTTCTTGACCTTGACCCACAACCACGGTCCTAGTGTGAACTGTCTCATGATCGGTAATCTTTCCACATGCTCAAGAAAACCCGCTCTGATACCACTTGATGAGGGCGCTGCCCGAGACACAGAAAATAACCCACAAATAAGAGAATAATTTTATTATTCAAAAAATGGAGCTTCTTACATGCAGAGGATCTCAAATCCCCAAGTTCTACAACACATGCAAGCTACAGACAGCTACAGAATAACCCTTTCACAATATGTGAGCTTGTCCCCAAAAAGTTACCCAAAAATTAGAAACCCGCCCATAAATAGAGCTCCTCATTAGTTTGGAGCCAAAACAACATTCAAATTTGAGTTTAGGCGGTTTGGCGCCAAAAATTTACAACATGAAGTTCAAATTTTAAAAGAGCATTTGCAATTGTATCTTCTAGAAAGTGCGCCAACTTCCCAGGGCCATAACTTTTGATCCGGGACTCTGATTCGCGAACCGTTTGAACCATTGGAAAGGTTTTAAAGTCAACAACGCGCTCAATATTATCTATGCCAATTTTGGCAAGTTTTAGGGCCGATCCAGGAACTCTAAGTTCCTCAAATCTAACTCGAAAGATTTTAAAGTGCAAATCTGGGAAACTAAAACTGCAATATCTTTCAACCCAGGAATAAAAAATAAAAACCATAAATTATAAATTTTATTATGACAAAAAGGGTATCCAAAAATGTAAAAATATTTAAAAATTGAGAAACTTGAAATTTAACTATTTTTGGGTGATGCAAGATTGCCCTTACACCACTGGATGCTCCTGCATCATTACTAAAGATTAGAAGGTGAAGTTTAAAAAGACCAAGTTGAAAGGACCTGCTCTTACATGGTGGAATTATATTCAAGAGGAAAGAGTGAAGAAAGGAAAGAAAAAAATTAGTTCATGGGATAGGATGGTGTCAAAGATAAAAAGCTAATTTTTTCCAAGTGATCATGCTATACAAACATTCAAGAAGCTGCAAAGTTTAAAGCAGAAGGATAAGGATGTCATGACATACACTGAAGAGTTTCACAAGTTGAGCATTAGGTATGGTCATATTGAAGATGAGAATGAAAAGATTGCAAGGTATATGTGTGGGTTAAGATTTCAACTTCAAGATGAATTGAGTTTGGCTACTCTAGGGACAGTTGAGGAATGTTTTCAGTTTACTGCTAGGGTAGAGGAAAAACTAAAAAGAAGGAAAGAAAGACAAGGAAGAGGTAGAGGCAACACTAATAGAGGAAGAGGATCAAGGAAAACTTATGAAGAACAAGAAGATGCAAGCAAAAACAAAGATCAAGTGGTTGATCAAAGAGGTGGCTTTAGAGGTTTTAGAGGAAGATTTGGACAAGGTAGAGGTTCAATTTCATTTTCAAGAAGATGATACAATTGCAATCAGTTTGGTCATCCAACATGGAAGTGCCTAGAGAAACAAGGTTCTACTTCAAGTGGTGGTGATAAAAGAGTGCAATTGGTGCAAGAGGAAGACTGTGAGAGCATTCATTCTCCTAATCAACTTGTTGCTCTAGAAGTTTGGGAATCATTGATGGTGAGAAGAACGCTACTTAAGGCATCAAAGGAGAAATAATCAACACAAAGGAGAACCCTATTCAAGACCACCTACAAGTTTAAAGGAAAGGTATGTAAAATTGTCATAGATTCAGGGAGTATTGACAACATGGTGTCAAATGAAATGGTAGATAAACTAAAGCAATAAAAGGTACCTCATGAAACACCTTATAAAGTATCTCGGGTGAATGATGATCAATCTATTTTGGTGAATGAATAAGCTTTAGTTGAGTTTAACATTGGTGGATATAAGGATAAGATACTTTGTGATGTGTTTTCCATGAATTGTTGTCATTTATTGCTTGGAAGACCATGGTAGTTTGATAAACATGCCATTTATGATGGGAGAAACAATACATATCAGATTGAAAGGATGGAAATATTTTTACAAGCTAACACCATTGCAAGAGGATGATAAAGGACAGAGTAAGGCAGCAAAGGTGATTATGTTTGGTGAGAAGGAGTTTGTAAAGTTTGAGGAAGAAAAACATGAAGATTTTGCAGCCATTGAAAAGTTGAAGATGCTAGGATAGTAAATTTGAAGAATGATTCAGTATTGGAAGGAAAAGATGAGGAGATGGTGACAAAATCTGATAAAGAGAAGGTCAAGGATGAAGTGATTATGGACATGCAAAATTTCTTAGAAAAGCATGATAGGGACAATGCTTTGTCATTTGGTTTCAAGAGAGGTTAAATGGAAGTCAATTTCTGTCAAGGCAGAGGTGTATAAACATGATAACACAGAGGTATTAGAGGCAGAGAAACTGAAAGAAGAAATGAGGGGAAAAGGTAAGGTAGTTCAAGGTGTTTGACAAAGACAGATATGCAAATTCAAGCGTGGAAAAAGAGTGAAGTAGAAGGCAGAGCTTTACAAGGTGCAAGGTGTGGTAGTACACAAAGAAACAACTTTGATTGTATTTCCAAGTGTAGCACAGAGGAAGGATCACATATCAAGTATAGGACAACAATTGTAAGGAAGGAATCAGTCAAAGGGAAGAGACAATGGATGTTTTCAATACCTAACACATTGGAAAGGAGTACCAGACAAAAGGGCTTTTGGAAGATCAAAGAGATGGTGTGGAAAAGGTACAATTCAATTCCCAAGGGACTTGGAATCTTTTTATGGTTGGGTGTATGGTGTAGGGGCACCAATCAATTCATGTAAATGGTCTTAGGTAAAGTTTTTTTTTAGGGTTTTTTAGTCTAGTATCATTCAATAAGGCCATAATAGACCATATTTTGATTTTTTGAGTTTATTTGGTCGGTTTGGGTTCATGATGTCAAATATTGTAAATTGTGTAATGTTGTCATACGCATAAAGTGCAAAAATGCAAGAAGTTGGAATACTAACAGTCATGTAACTCAAAATTCAGTTTTGGTTACTTGTGTTAGATTTTTGTAGGAGGGACAAGTTCAAATATGTTGGAAAAAATCAAGAAAAAAAGCTTTGTTGAAGAATTTGTGAAGAAAAGGCAATAAAAACCATTGTTTTCTATGTGTTTTCTGAAAGAATTGTTGTTACAGGTGACTGTATGAATCCGTATAGAGGTATATTTCTCCAAAATCTATAGAATGTAATGGAGGAATGAGTTAGCAACATTTTGGTTTTGGTCTAATTAAATTCCATATAGATTGAAGCATTTTATAGCCCTTTTTCTGTAGGCAGTTTGCAATTCATAGTTTGTGGTTTTGAGAGTGCAAAATGGGTCCCTAAGCCATTCCACCTGGTGAAATTGGTTAAAACCTAGTGGAATGGCTCCAATAGGTGTAGGATTTTTTTTGATGCAGTTCCCAAGAGCAGGGAAGGTAGTTTGGAGGAAATAAGTTGCTTCCCTAGTTGCATTTCATGAGTTTTTGTGTTGAATTTGATGGTTAGAGGTTAGGGTTGGTTGGAAAACCATTGGGCAGTGATCTATGAAGGTTGGAATAGCATAGGAAGACATAATATAATTTTTTTGAGGTGTTGGGAAGGTGAACCAAGGTGTGGAGTGTTGTTTTCCAATAAACCCCTATGAAACCTAACCTAGAATGGCTTAAATAAGGGTTTGGTGTTTTGGAAATTTTTTTATTGTTTCCCTTGATGAAAATTGTTGATTCTAAGGTTTTGAAACATGTTGAAAGTTTTGGAACAAATTTTGGAAGTCTGAGAGAAATATTTTGTTGAGTTGCTTTGCAAAATAGGCCTAATTGGCTTAAGGGGACAACGTACCAGTCCATTTTAGTGATGGATGTTCCAAAAAAAAGGTATGCACAATTTGGGTATATTGAAATAGACCATAAAGGGTATTTGAAATGGAAATTGGTTGGTGGGTTTGAGGTTTCTTCTGAAAGATATGAACAAAAACCTCTATTTGCAATGCTACAAGGAGAATTGGATGAAATTGTGAAAAGCTGATAAGATAGGGTTGTAAGGGCAGAAAGTTTGTTTGAGTTCAATAAAATTGGGATTGTGAGAATTTTTTCCTCCTTTCTCTGCATCATACTCATATTATTAGTTTCAGATCTCTATTGGCAGTGTTATGACTTTGTATAGCATAGTGGAGTGGTATGTGGAGTAGAGTGGAGTATCTTGATGGTCTTGCAACATGAAGCCTTTGTTCTATCTTTGCTAATGATATGCCTCTTTCCCAGTGTACAGTCCATTTTCCTTGCTATCATTATGCTTTTGATGAAAAAAGGTCTGTGGTATTGTGGATGTATTGGTTCCTAAGTTTCCAACTGAGATAGAGATAGTGAATGGTCTCTTGACAGTGATAGTTCTCTTTATTTGCTTGACTTGATACTGTTAATATGATATGACAATGATATTGGTTGTTTTGTTTATGGTAGTGACTTATAACTCTTGTGTCAGTAGTTTCTAGTACATAGTTTTCTTGAAATAAACTTTGATGTGATAACAATACAGTGTCATTGTTGACAATACACCTTGATGAACTAGATAGTACAATTACCTCACCATAAAGTAGTCCTCTTTCAATGGCCAGTGACATCTTGTATGGTATCTATGCTATAGACAGTTTGTGTTCATGGTGTTTTCTTGGTAACTCAACAAATTTCTTGAGTTCTGATAGTGTTATACTTCTTTCTTATGATCTTCTGACGGTAACTTCCCTTCAATGCCATATAATTCTCTTGCATCATGACTCTACTGTAGAGTATTTTTTTCTCATGCAATTGCCCAATGGGTGGTAGAGTGGTATATATCAATAGTTTCTTGCTAGTGTACTGTGAACTGTGGGGTCTGATAACAAGGTTCATGTTGCTTTCTAGTGAATATTATATAACTAGTCAGTGAATATCTTCTCTTGCATAATGATTGCAAAGTGGAGTGTATAGGTTTCGGTTTACTAGTTTGTTAATGTTTATTATCTCACTGATTGCCAGTGGTTTGGTGGATTTTACCTCACTGAATGTTATAGGATATGTAGTAACTTGATCTTTAATTAGCATCAAAACTTTCAAACAACATGTTTCAAATTGACAAAGTTTAAAACACTGAACATAAAAGGCTTATCTATGCCTTTGTATGACAGTGACTCACTCTATATGAGCAATTATGAAATGGTAGAACATATAATCTCTTCTAAAGCATAAACAATGTATGAGCCTATTTATTTTTGCTCTGAGTATGAAGAGGTGTTATGCTTAAAGTTGGATTGTCAAGAGTTGAAAGTCTCAAATGTAAACATGACTTTGTAAAAGCATGTTATTGGTCCACTATAATGTTCAGTAAAGCTTATCAGTCAAGGTATATGCAGAACATAGTTCTTAGTCCATATTGAGTATTCATAGTGTGAAGTCTGCAGAGGGTCTTTTATAGGACCCTTAGGCTTCGTTTTTCAAGTAGTTCTTTCATGTTTTGGATTTGTATAATAAATAGAGCATTGTAACTCAATTTTCTCATAGGATTGAGAGACACACTTTTTAACACATTTTTCAAAGCAAAGACACATATTTAAGTTGTGTATCTGTTGTAAGAACACCCTTTCTCAATAAAATTTTAGTATATTTCCTTCTTAATAGCTATTTCATTATGTGCAAATGAATGATTGATTATATTCTTATGTGTCTTATGTTTAAACCTCAAAAGCATTGTCTCATTTCCAACACTTTTAGGCAGAAATCAGTGAACAAAAAAATTTAAATAAACTACCAATTGACTAAATATTCTACCAATGGACATAAATCAATGAATAAATATGAATAAATATAATGATTATGCAATTAATAAACAATGTATCAATAGAGAAGCTAGGCCAAGATGCAAAGAGATCTTGGATGAAATTTATGTAGGTTGATCTTGCATATGCTCCTTTTTTTGAAATATTTCAGATTGTGTTCCCCAAATATAAGAACTATGACATCACAATTGGCAGGCCAAAATTATTGAAGTGGATTCAGGCAATTGTAAATTCTATATTTTCTACTCTAGGCTTGATAAGGTTGAAAAATATAGCAAATCATAATACAATAAACATGCAATCATTTTTATTAGAATCAATTGCTCTTATCTGTGACACAACAAATTGGTTCAGACTATATAGGAAGTGCAAAAGATTGATGCATATGCAAAAATAATATCTGCCCCAAAAGATGTTGAAACATTCAAGAAACATACAACATCTCATCATTGATACTCAAAAGTTTTTAGATAAATGACACATGCTTTATATATTTCCTAGCTTCTAAATACTTGAGAAAGAAAAAAATGGGTTCCTTGAAAGACACGTAATTATTATTTTTTGTGTTATGTGGGCTAATTAGATTGTTAGACACCAATGAAATTGGAAAGAAAGAAATATTGGGCTTAAAATTATTGTTATTAGATGTTGTTGCTGGAATATAACACTCCAACAACATTAACAAAATAAAAATGTGTCAATAGAATAGTATAGAGGTGTCCAATTTGTTATCTATTAAGTTCATTGTGTTGTCTTTGGTCTAGTTTGGTGTCAAATAACTACAACTAGTTTATAGAAATATTGTTGAGTCTTTTATAGCTATAAAAGTGTAACTTGCTGATGAATAAATCAAGTTTTTTATTCTATTATCTTTTGTTCTATTTTTATTCTCTACTTTTTAATAGTTGTATGTAGAGAGGTATTTTTTATCATGTTATATCCTTCATCAAATTGGCTCATGCAAACCCTATATTGTTATAGATGCTTAGTTCATTTATTTATACAATTCATAATGATCCTATGTCTTGTAATAGTGATGAACATTTATTGAATAAGGATTTATCATGTGATTCACTTGTCCATGACATTAGTATACATGGTAATATTACATTAGTATACATAGTGAAGATACAATTCTAACATGTCACAATAGTCCTATCTCTATCTAGATTCATGAATTTTAAATGAATTGCCTTATTTTATACATGGTGATGGGTAGAACAATTATCATTATTCTATATCCCATTTAATGAATAGAATAGTAGCTTGTTCTTACATATCCTTCATTTACATGATGTAGATTATTCCTTGATAATGCTAGATTAGCTTGTGAAGTATACTTTATTTATGCTTTATTGCTTTATTCTATGTTGGATGATAATAGTGCAAGCCTTAGTAAATACCTCTTAATGATGATTATGATGGTTCTAGTGATGCATACTTACATGTGAAGTCATTTTTAGTTACTAATTATCAACACATAAATTATGGATTCTTATTGATTAGTGAATTTAAAATTTTTATCAAAGTGGTAGAGCTCTACAATGGTTCGGTTCATCTTGTTTGATCTACATTTCTTTTGACTTCGGTCAATGATCTCATCGCATATTTCTATCCCTAATTCACATTATAATAACATTCAAACTTAGAAATTACCTTTCATATTCTTTCTTTCCATCCAAAATCATCTAGTAATATGGCTTATGTGTCTCTTATACTTTATATTTATGTCACCCCAAATTTACATGATTATAATCTAGTGTGGCACACTCATCAAAGGCCAAGAAGAAGAAAATATGAATTTACCACCACCTATCATACCAACCAATGCACTTAATTTACCTCTTGCACATCAACCTACATATAAAATGAAGTGTAACATCATTCATTAGTTTCAAAGTATACAAGATAAATTTCTCCAAGGAACCTCACATGTACATCGCCATTTTATATAGATGCATAGCAAAGGTCCTAAGTAAAAATCCAAGTTGAATTTGATACTAGTCCAAAATTAGTAACATATTTGATAGAATCTATTTTCCACACTAAAAAATTATGATATATAATTTGATGATAAAGAAATTTCACCAAAGAAAGCACTTAAGGAATTATTACCTTTACAAATCATAGTGGAATGTGGTGATTCAATCAGTGAACAATATTTATTTAACAATAGATCTAGCAACATCTACACTAAATACTATTTAAAATAGTTTAAAGTAGATATGTCATGTATATAACCACCAAATATTACCATTAAATAATTTTATAATATGCCTAGATCTTGCCTAAGTACTATTACTATTCCAATTCAAGTTGGTCCTTGCAAGGTAGACCAATTATTTCATGTTGTGCCCAAAACTTAAATTATAATATCCTTCATGACTTTCCATGCTTGCATGATATGAAGTTGTCTCCCTCTACTTTGAAATAATGTGTTAATTTATGTTGGCATAAAGGGGGGCATTATCACATGTTTATAAATCAATAACCATATAATAAGTCTACTCAAATTGATGCATCTAGAAATTACATTACATAAAATGAACCCATAGCACATGACCATAGTACACCATATAGTGACAATTGGGCCTCATTAGAATTTATGCCTTGTGGTGTTGGTGAGTATTGTGTGGATCCTAGAGCTTATAGTATCTCGTTCTTAGACACAAATCCATCTATTCATTGTAAAATACCAAAGGAATATAAGGATGAAATGGAGGCAAGCATGTATGAAAGTGATCTTAAAAGTGACTCATCTTATAAATCAACATATCCTCCTCCTAAGCCATATTTTAAACAAAATTATGGTTGCACCTACAACCTCAAGAAAAATCACAAATACTAAAGTACTAGATTAGTCAATAACGAACAATGTTCTATACAAGTTATTGAACCAAAAGAATGTAGAAGACATAATAGAATAGGCTACCAACTCAATGACATGACTTGATGAATATGCGAGTGACAAAAGAAAGGAAAATGACCTCATATTGAAATGGTATCAATCTTAATGAGGCTTTGTGCTCATTTAAATTACCTGTGATATTGATTATGGGATTCCTTTTGGACCATTTTTTGCTTCATATTTTTAGGGTTACATTTCATTATTATTTTTCATTGATTACATTAGAACATTACACATTTTTCATTCATGCATACAAATATGTCCTAGAAAAAATATAAAATGTGGATTAAAAGATGCACATATAAAGTGAAATAAAAATCACATAACATCATCTAAACATCACATATCTAATAGTTAAACACATAGAACAATATCATCAATTTTTTATAAATGATAAATTTTCAATACATCAAATATTCAAATATATATACACTCAAATTAACATAATAATGCTATCTCTTGTGGGGAGATGCTCTCGATGATCCGCTCCTTGTATCACTCCTTCCACTATCACCAGTCATCAATTGATACTTTATGTAATACCATAGATACCCCATGAAGATTCATGTTCTCCAAACACAATGTGCCAATGTTTATTTACTACCCTCAAGTGGTGGCATGTGAACGATCTATTTGACATGTTGAGAGTGCATCAAAATTAATATTTGGTAGTGTAGTCACTGTCCTATGTTCTTCCCATTGTGGAAGCTATGAATTTAGCTATCTTTATCTAGTTGGATGAAATCAAGGTCCAATCAATTCCTTTTATGATCTCGTACTACTAAATCCCTCTCCACCTCTATTGTGTCTCTCCCCTAGACATCAATGTAAAATTAATAAAATTGAATTGAATAATATGGTTTTCAAACTGATGTAAACTATCCAACATGTGTGTAGTCTTAGACTATCTAATTTGTTATGGTGATTAGTACACCCTAGATCAAGTTATCAATAGTGAACAAGATGAACTTGAGATCCACTCAACTACACTCATTTCAAAATTATAATCCTCATTATCCCCACACCAATAATAATACAAAAATAAGAAAATATTAAATGCAACATCATAACTAGTATACCTAGATCATAGGCTTGTTAGTTTGCTTTAATGTGAACTTGTTGTAAGGGGTGATGTCTAGATCAAATTGAGGATATAATATCCATGTGCAGCCAGTGTGTCTATGAGGCAATAAACAACATATAATGATGGAAACCATTCTCATTTCTATCATTTCCCATAGTTTTAAAATGCTCCTACATCATCTACACCAACTAATAATATCAAGGGAAATTCTTCATCATCATCTATATCTCTCCACTTTGAGGTTTTTGGCCTTACGATTTATTCTTTCACAACCATAATCAAGAAGAATTATCATAATACATGCTCATACCAAAAAAAATCCATGATTAGATTGTGTCTACTAAATATGCATTGAGAGTGTCTTATGTGACCTAACTATAAATTATCATTTGCATCCATGACTAACTATATATAGGGCCTACATATCACACCCATTATACTTAGATAATCAAATATCAACTCCAAGTATGTTGGGAAATGTGTGTTGTACACCTTGCATAGTAATAATAATTCTAGTAAATAAAAGCAAATATTTAATTGTGGTACATCCTAGATATGTTGATACCACATGGGGTAGGAATTCTTGGGGACAATTGTATATTGTATGATACAATGGGCTATAACTATTTAATCTAGGTGATACATTGGGAAAATATTAATAATTGGGAATAATTAGCACTATATATTTAATTTGGGGTCAAGGTTTAGTTAGCTCATGGTTTTGAGGCACATAGATTATGCAATACCACTAAGTGGTTTTGTACAATCTTACTCTATAAAAGAAAGCACATGAGTAGTCATTGAGCTTAGCTTGTTGAAATTTTGACTTGTTGCTTAGAGATTGGATTGAACCTATCTTGTATTTTGTGTTGGGGATTTGTAAAAATTTGTAAAATATTTTATTTTTGAGGTCCTTTTTTCTATGGTCACGAGTTGGTTTTGGAAGGGAATGTTTTGTTTATTGAGATTGGGGGTTGATCTAATAACTCTCCTTAAATATTTGAAGTGCCCTCTCTATTTTTTGTCATATTTTTCCCTTCTAATTGCAACCTTTGGCTTCAACCCAAAATGTGAGGGAGTTCAAAATTCTTAGTCTTTGTGGATATTTTGGGGTGGTTCACAAATCTTCCCCAATGTTCATACTAACCATTGGTCGATGAAGCTCAAATTTTTTATATTTGTCAAAGGTTTGGTATGACTCTTGAACCACTCCCAAATCCTAAAAAAGGTTCACTTTCCACCATGATCCGTCAACAAGTAAGTGCAAGAGATTGAAGCATTAATTTAAAGGTTTCAACCATGTGGGGTGGTTATAAAACCATCCCCACATGTTGACATCGTTATTTTTTCATGTGAAATATCTCACACAAGGAAGAAAGGGGAAAATTTTGATCATGAAAAACATTTTAGGTGGTTATAGAACAACCTATGGTTACTAACAAAGGACATTTTACCACCATTTTTTTGATGGAAAAAGGAAGAGGCTCTAATATTCATCAAACGAAATGAAGGTTTTATAACCTCATCAAAGCCTCAACAAACAAAGACTATAGTGTGTTTCAATGATTTATTATGGTTCTAGAACCATTCTAGACTCCAAAAGTTGGTTTGATCGCTAATGGGTTTCACCAAGATGCAAAAAGAGAAGAAGAGACATGGTTTTGTTCATGAATTACCCTGATTTATGAACCTTTGCAAAGTGTCGACACATAACATTCTTGATGAATGAAATAGGGTATTGTGGAATTTTTGATCTCCAATTCCTAACATGGCTATTAATCTCACCCACAATGTTGATAACCATTCAGATGTCGATGTATAAACAAAGAGGTAGGTGATAGGATCAATTTGCAAAGGGAAGATACCAAAGGAAGCCAATTAAATTAAATTCACTTTAAAAGTGCTTTGAGAGTAAAATATAATGGAACTACTTTTACTTATTCACCTACTCTCCATTAACGCAAGGGAGCTCTCCTAGTTATCATTCCTACATTGCATAGTTGTCCTTATTTTAAGGCACCCATTTTTGGTGGAAGTGATCTTTCACTGATGATCTTAACTATGCTACAAGGAAATATTTTAGGGTTGGAATCTAACAAGGATAAAGAAGCGTTTTGGACTCATTTTCAAGGATTGGAAAATGCAAAGACAAAAGAAGAATAGAGAGAATAGTCAATGGTTCATTTTTAAATAAAATATAGCTTTCAAGGAATCTACAGAGAGTCTAAGATTGCATAAAACTATTATAGATATTATTGTTCACTTCCTATTCACTTTCATTTCTCCATTAGCGTATGAAAAAACTAAAAAATTATATCTATTGTGAGATATTTTCTTCAACACACTTTTTGTTGTGAATGTAAATGTAATTTGATGAATTATATTTTCTTCAACACATTGTAAACTTGTCACATCCTTTTGTAAGAGATCATTTCATGTTTGCATATGATTTTATCCAACTCATTTATGGATTTAACTATGTGAAATCGGTAACACTATATTATAATACATTTAAATGCTTTGGTCCATTTGTATTCATTATTTTCTCTTTCCATATCCTTGTTAGTTGTGACTCTATTTCCCTTGGATTGGCATCAATATAACATGTGTTGTGTCCAATCAATTAAACAAATCAAACATTAAAATAATAAATTATTAAACTAGTAATTCTAGTTTCAATCCCAACATTGGTGATTCATGTTTCCATAGTAAATTAGGGTATATAATTGTGTGAACCATTATCACTAGCTCATTTTTTGAATCATGTTCATTGCACCCACCTTGCACTTATTGTAGTAGTGTTGAAATAAGATATATGGAGATTTCCTTAAGGTAGCTAATTGTTCTTGATTGAGTGAAAATATTTGGATTCAAGTCAATAGATTGGGCTAAGCTATCACCATTTTTTGTTGTCCATTTTATTTATCAAACCTTAGGAAAACTCTCTTGAGTCTAAGCTAAGCTCAAAGTATAGGAGAGAAATTTACCCACTCTCATATAGTTGACCTTTAACCCTCCATGGTCTATGGGTGATTAGTTCTAACCTTCATGATGACAACCCCAACCTTGAAAGTGAGATTTTATTAGAGGAAGTGGAGTTTTGGTTTTGGAACCAAATATAATGGTGTTATTATCAAGGATCATTTGTGAAACACCTAAAATAATTGAAAAATAATGAGAATTATTGGGTTTTCAATTTTTGGTTTCAGTCGAAGCAATATAATCTTATCAAGAAAAAAATATCTTTCCATTTGGAGAAGTGACAACTATTTGGGTTTAACCTAGATTCCTTATTATCATTCAAACCTAGTCATGTACAAAAGAATACAATGTAACAATCAACCTTCACAAGGATTTGATTAAGCTAATGTAAGAAACCAATGTGCTAAGTGGAAAACAAAAGATGGAATTAGCTCTTCTAAAAACATGACCAAGAGAAGGTAGGAACCCTAGCGAGAAGCAATTCCTTTGTTGACTTAAGAGACCAATATCATATTACCTCTAATGATTCAGCTAATCAATTGCTTAGAAGAAGAAGAATTAAATTTTAGGAGTATAATGTGAGATGGAATAATGCATTGATTGTTAGAATAAAAACGGGTTAGTGTTAGCAAGAAAAGTGGATCGCAGCTTGGAGTTCTAAGCCATACAAATTCTTAGGAGTTGTATTTATACCCCAATGATAGAAATAATAGCATAATTAAAGGTTATACGATATTAAATATTTTTATATGACACAACATGAATCAAATATACAATAGACAATAATAAATTTAAAATTTAAAATTATTACCAATAACATCCTTTACATATTATGTTCATATAATCTAATACAATATAGTTTGATCTTAATAAAATTATTTCTCTTATTTCTTCTTACTTTCTTACATATATATTATATCTTTCTTATATCTTCTTACATCTTTATCCTTATCTTGCAATATCTTACTATCTATACATATACATAATATTTGGGATGTGTCCCTTACAATATACACATATTCCTATTAGGCCTAGTTGGTCATGTAATCTGTATTATATCTACAATTATTTGTGATAGGTTCTGATGAATTTTGTACCTCTAATATGATTTTCTACTATATTCTCTACTAACATCATCCCCCCTTTCAAAACTATGTCTTGTCCTTATGACATGCAAAATGAATTAATTAGTGTATAGGAGTGAATTTGCACCCCCCTTGTAAATTCCCCTTTTACATCTTTCACCTTAGAAAAATCAAATCTAACGATGTAAATCCACATCACCCATCCGTACTCCATCCACTTGGCACTTGTTTTTAGTGTTAGTGGGAAAATTATCTATCAGGGATGCACATGCATCATGTGGAAATTTGCATGGCGCACTATTTTTCTAATAGGATTCCTTCCTCTAGAATATGTAGAGGTGTTACATTCTCCATTGGAAGAAAAGCATAACGCCCCTGCACCCTTCAACCGACCTTTGAATGACTCTTTCCCTCCTAATTAACCTTCAAATGCCTATCTTTCATCTTGATCCCATCTTCTTCACATTTTGGGCATCTCTGCATAGTTTGGATACAATTCTTGAGCAACATTCTTGAGCTACTTGTTGCACTATTGGATTCACTATTCCAACATAAAAACATTCTTCACATCTACCATAAAAGATGCAACTTGGTGTCTTGTGAGACCTCCTTCAATGTTTTTTTGGCCACGTCGACTTTGTCACGGTTGTACACTTGCATTCCTCTCTCATTGGCCTTGAGTGCCTTTGGTCGAGGGTGAAGACGTGGAAAATATACTGATTGACATTACACATGTGATCCCAACCACTAATACCGTTTCATCCTAATTCATCCCTCGATCTAACCATTTAATTGAATACCTCTATTTGATTAACTTCATCAGTGTTCCTCTCTTAATTAAATATATCATTTATCTAATTAAGTCATCCTTTCTTGTTAATTAAATCAATCAATCTGATCTAATTATCCCTATTTAATTAAATAATCAATTTTATTTGATTAAATCTCTAAATTCTATCCATTAAATTAAATAAATTAAAACCTTATTTAGTTTAATCTAACATCATCTCCTTGGTTAAATAAAATAAAAATATTTATTTAACCTTGAAATCATATTCTTCTCATACTTTGATTTAAATCAATCCATAAATCTAAATCAATATGTCGCATCATTCTAATCTCTCATTAAATTAATTAACCTTGATTAATTTCATCTCCTCTCATGTCCCATCCTCTAGCTTTTGCAACTTGCACAAGAAAATACATTTAATTCGTTTATTAAATCTCTATTTTCTCTCAAAAGGCATAATAAAGGAATATTCCTCAAATTTGAATTCAAAATCCAAGTGGACTTTGTCCTTCCAACAAGGCATTTACTCCACCTAGAAAGTCCTTTTTCCTTGAGTCAAGTGGCATTCAATGCATCTTCTTTCCCTCTTACATGTCATTTCAACAATTTCAAAATTCAAATATATGCATTTATTGACACATTCTTCAAAACTTGCACATCCTCCATCCATTCACATATTGACAAGTGGAACTTTGTCATTGGTGGATCTTTAGTCCCACATTGCTCCATTTTTGGAAATCTCTTCAACTTGACATTCTATGAATAAAAGGCTTCATTCCTCATTTGATCATCCACAACTTGAGTAAACTTACTATACTCAAATTCATAGCAATATTCATCCATCTCATTGAGTTTTATAGCTAGGATATGCAGATTTTTTCTTGGAGCATTCATCAATCTTCATCACACCATTGGAGTTTGGAAAGGGCCAATTTTCACATCAAATTGGCACCAACTCCCTCAAGAGATTAAGAGTTTGATTTATTTTAGAATAGGATTCAACATCCTTGTTTTAAGTTTATTGTGTTCTTTATTTTATTCCTTTTCTCTTGCATTCAAATGGATTTCTTGAGGAATCTATATTCTAACCTGCAGTTGACTTTGTTAATGTGTTCATTTGTTGTGTTCTTGCAGGTATAGGATCTAGGTTCATAGAGGGTAGTATTTTTCACTTGATTTTACGTTGTTGTTGGATTTGAGTAGCATAGTGTTTCTCATAGTGTTTAATATTCTCATTTCTAGCATACTTTCTTTATCGCATTTCCATTTCTCTATCTATCTAGCTATCCATGGAGGTGGAAACACAAAAATGGGGGTTTAACTATGGCAAGCCCCAAAATAGCCACAACATTTTTCTATTCTCTATTGTGTGTAGGCACTCATTTGTGTGGAGCTTGTTGGAAAACTGGACCCTTCATGAGTTCATTTCTATCACCTTTCAATCTTACCATTTCTTATAGTATTTCTCTCATTATTTTTTCATTCTATTGTTTCTTGTTTTAGTCATCACTAGAAAACCTTAATACCTAAGTTGTTAGTAGGTTTTGAACACCTTTGATTGTCCTTTTCCATTCTCTATCCGTATGGACACCAACACACCTATGAGACGCTAATGTGTCACACTATCATCCATGTTTTGTGATGTTTTCCTCTGGCAGAGAGTTGTCTGAGGTATAATCTAGGTTCCCAAAACCTGCTTGCTTAGCGCAAACTTAACTTTCAAGTTAGCAGAGTGATAGAAGTACTGAGAGTGCTCTTCATTCTCTATCCTTGACATCAACCAACTCCTTAAACAACTACGCAGTTGAGGTAGATTAGGGAAGCCTTCAACTCTTGGCTCTTCATGACTTGGAGTCATTGAGTGGTTGGTCCCCCTCTACATTTTGGTGAAGCTGACATGAACAATGCCTATCCATTTATTTGTATCGAGACTACTCACATTATACTTGGTGACTATTATAGACTTGGGTGTTGTGAGGTTTTATGAGCATCACAACCCAGTCTATGACCTCCGAATACATTGTCAGGAGAAGTGTGTGACACTTACAAATGAAAAAGACAAAGGTCACTTCTAGCTTTACAATTGGTTTCACCACAGTTTTTACTACTGGTCATTTTTCTCAAGAGGAGGCTTCAATAGATGAGATGGGTTTCATTGAAGAGACTCCTCGAGCATCCCCTATAGCTTCATCTATGGATGAGGATGATGCTATGCACATTCCTACAGAAAATATTTTGGCATTAGACATGAGGTTGTTAGATCTCAGGAATCACCTGGAGAAAGCACCAAATATGGCAAGGGCCACTAGGCTTGTTAATGAGGTGAGATACATGTTAGGAAAGTATCATGCGGGCATAGAATTCTTGCATGGCCTCACCGATCTAACTAAAGCATACATCCCTTCATATAACACTAGATCGGGTACTACTCGAGGGATAGTGCTTGATGCATATGAATGACAGATAGGTGTCTCAATTCCTACCATGTTTGTATGCATGGTTGAAATGGGCCCTTTGATCAATGTTTCCTCTGCTCCTCAAACATCCCACACAATGAATGTGAGTAGAATACCCCTTGGTTTCAACTTCACCCCTCCTACTGCCCCTGGTGGTGGGGGCTCCAATGGAAAGAGTGGTGGTGGCTTCGGTAGCGATGTCGGTGCTCATAGTGGTGGCTTTGGCAGAGTCCATGGTGGTGGCTCTGGCAGAGGCCATGCTGGTGGCCCCAGAGGTGATCTAGAGGATTTCTAGTGGTGGTAGTTCTAGGGGAGGTTCCACTAGACCTTTTTCATCTTCATAAACCATCTTGAATGCTCTCCTACAGAATATGGTTCAAATGCAAAACTAGTTAGTGAATCTATCTTAGGCCTCTTCCCAACCTATCTTTACACCCTTCTCCTGACATAGTCCATTGTTAGTGATAATCTTGAGCACTCCTTTCCATCAAGGAATGGAAATTCCTAAGTTTGAAAAGTATGGTGGTAAAGGAGATCAATAGACACATGTATCAAATTTTAATGCCATGTGCATGTATTTCTTCCACCATGATGCCCTAATGGTAAATATTTTCCCTCGATCTCTCAAGGATACAACACTTGAGTGGTACTGTTCCTTGCTTGATAATTATATATTCTTATTCAACTAGCTTGTAAATCAGTTTCTCCAGCAATTCTAGGCTAACATCGGTCTAAAGATGACCTTCTTAAATCTTGTATGATGTAAGTAGGGAGAGCACGAGAAGATAATTGATTTCATCACGGAATACCAAGAAATATTTTCACAAAACTCGTACCCACTACCTGATTCAGACGTGCAGAAGGTATTCATAGGCAACTTGTGGCGAGCTTGACAAGAGAAAATTTCCTTGATGAAATATCCTTCTTTTGCACATTTGTGTGCTATGTTGTGGGAGTACCAGCAAATGGTGGTTCAGTTTAAGGGATCCTCCTCGCCCTCTCATTCTAAAGGAAAATCTAGTGTCCATTTTTGGTAAAGGAAAGTCCATTGTGAATGTAGTTTTTGCTACTAACGATCGAAGCCTCAGCTGCAACAAATTTTTTACTAAACTATCTGAATCTTATTCTTTTATTCTACAAAAGTTACTAAAGGATAAGATTATAACATTAGAAGATCCTTGACCTTTGAGGGAACCTTACCCTAACTAGTACAATGGAAATGTGTTCTACCAATACCATCGTGTTTATGGGCATGATACTAAATGTTGCATGCACTTGCATCATGAGATATGGGACCGCATCAACGACGGTACCATCCATCTTGATGGAAAGAAGCAAAACACAAATAAGTTAGTGGCGAAGGAAAATAGTGAGTTGTAGATTTATACAAACTTGTTTCTGTCTCACTCTACAAACTTGATTATTGATACTTTTGATTCTTCTCCTAAGGCCTCAACATATGTAAATGTGGTCTCGTTTATTCCTACTCCTCCCCCTCAACCTACGACTAGTTTTCCAAATGTGAATTTCACCTCTCAAGATTTTCCATTGAATAACAAGCCCTCTCCCATATGCATTCCTAATCACGTAAATGGAAACATCGTAACAAGAGTCCTTGTGGACCCTGTGAGTCAAGTGAATGTTATTATGGAGACTTTGTAGCTAAATTCGTTACAAAGGGAGCAATATGAGAGAATAAAATCTACTATACATATGTATGATAGTCTCTCTCTTGCTTTGTATGGTTCTATAACTCTTTCAATCATAGTTGGACCAGGGGTTGTGCATACTACTTTCGATGTCATTCTAGAATTTGATTTGTTTAGGGTGAAGCTAGTTATTCCTTGGCTGGCTTCCATGAATGAAATCTCTTCTATTATTCACAAATATTTGAAGTTCTCTCATGAAGGTTTTGTGCATGTCATACACGACACTTGGTATCAACCATTGGTATCTCATGGGGGTTATTCCTTGGATCATTTTTATCCCACCTTGGTTGGTCTGCTTCCTCCTAGAATAGATCTACTTTATTAGAAGTAAGTAAAGTACAAAATTGAGGGAAAGGTACAACTGAAAGTGACTCACCCTATGACATAGCATCCAGCTGCCTCTTCCTCTAGAAAGGGGAAGGGAAATTTTTCCCATTCTTAGGGCCCTTCCTCTTCCTCTTCCACTATACCACCTACTTTCCTTGCTATGGTGCCATCATCGTCTACTCCTAAGCATTTAATGGAGAATTTGATGGTGCTCACTTGGAAAAATCCCAAGCATCCAACATTTAAACTTCATGTCTTACCCACGGTGCCTCGAACCATTTTGTATGGTAAGGGGAAGGGTCCCCATGGAGCATCCTCTATGTCTCAGCCTCTATAGCCTCCTACTACTCCTATCTATAAGGTAGTGAATGGGAAGAGGCCCACTGCTAAAGTGGTCAAGCCTGCTCCTCCCGCTATTGCTCCATCATTCTCTCTATCTCTTCCTCATGTTCCTATCCAGGAGTCCTTCCTGTAGACATCAAAAAATTGTCCTCTTACGATACCTTGTCACAACATCGCATCATTTAGACACCTTGTATTATGTTTTGCCATAGGTACCCATGTCATCATCTATTTAATTAAATCAATTTTATTTATTTAATTAAATTCATATTCATAATCCATCCGGTCCTCTAATGTTAATTAAATAATTTATGTTATTTAATTAATTAAATCATTTCCATCCATTCCTCTAATGTTAATTAAATAATTTATATTATTTAATTAATTAAATCATTTCCATCCATTCCTCTAATGTTAATTAAATAATTTATATTATTTAATTAATTAAATCATTTATATTCATTCTTCTAATGTTAATTAAATAATTTATATTATTTAATTAATGAAATCATAAATTCAACGTTAATTAAATAAATCCAAAATTTATTTAATTAATAAAATCCTAAAAACATCTTCTCGCTTTCTTTCCAAAATTGAACTCATGTGTATCTAATTAATTTATTTAATTATATAATTCATCAATTATCCTTCTCGTCTTTTTCAAGATTTATTTCCTTTAAAACAAGAAATGAAATCTTTCTATATTTTTTTTGACATCTTATCTCATCTCGTTGTATTTACTCTTTTGTCAAAAATCAAATCCTTATTGAATCTTGTCAAATTTTATCTTCGTCAACATCATAGCTCTATAAATACGGCCTCTCACAATACATTTAGGGATCATCATCTAGCATCCTGACTCTGTCAAAATAATTCTTCAATCCATCTCTATCATTCTTCATCGTCAAGTCGTTATGTTGCGGGAATGAGCATCCAACATTCCTCCATTGTCAACCCTTCAAAATCTCGCATTTTCATGCAGGTGGAGAAGAGCAATGGAGATAAATCGAGTTAGCGCGGAGATCAGTTTACATTTGTGCTTCTTATTGTGATTTTCGTGTTGTTTCGTACTCTATTGTGCTTGATAGGATCTAATTAGTTTGTTGTTTTCAACTCTAAATCTGATTTTTTCCTATCTACACTTCCCTCTGCCAAAAACGGTTGTGATGGATACTCCCATGGTTGAATAGGATTCTTCTGTCCCTTCTTAGGTTGTGGCCTCTATCTCCCAGAGTCATATAAATTTCCTTGCATGTGAGAACAAGCATTAGAGGAAGGCTCTAGTCGTTGAGCATGCCGCCTTCCCAAATAAGGAAGAGGATCCAACAACTACTGCTTTAGCATCTTCTATTGTGTCCTCCCCTTTCATCCTCTTTGCTTTAGTTACCTCAACCTTAGTCCTGCTTTTAGCTCCCCCTACAAGCATGAACAATCCTCACTTGAAGAGGGTGTAGGTATTCATTGCTCCTTCAATTGAGCCCCCCCTCTTCATGTCCCTTCTGAACATCCCACCATTTTTAAAACCCATGGACATTACGAATACCTTAGTGGTGTCTGCCACGGTTTTCTCCTCTTCCTTCGTGCCCTCTACTTCATCTGTGGGGATTTCAAGTCCTCCAATGAAGTGGAAGATGGAGGATGACCCTGCTAGTAATGGGGTTCAGAAGAAGGGTCCACCTTCTTCAAAGGGTGGTTCTGCATTGGCTTGTGTCATCCTAGTGATGGTGGAAGCCCTGGCATCCTCGAAGTTCATCACTGCTCCCGAATCTTTCAGTGAGGCTAGAAGTGGATCTTAGATATAGGAGTGTTTTTAAGTCGTAAAAGTTCTTCTATTTGTCACATCATTCTTATCTTTATCATGTATTGATTTTCAACAATTGGGAATGATGAAAAGTGTTGGGGGCATTTAGGCCTCCCTCCCATGTTGACCCAATTTTTTATTTTTACTATCTTCATGTGCCTTCTTCACATGGTGTGATATAATAGGGGTTGATGATAGTTCATTTATATACTATTATACTTATTTATCTATATTTATGAGCAGCTCTGACCCCAAAATATTAGATCCCCTTGTCTCTTGTTCACCATGTTATCGTCTTTACTTTCTCTACATTTTTCTCTCTTCCTTGCTTGCTTCATGATGTTGTAGTGCCTATGTGTTGTCCCTCACATGTACGAAAACATTACCACGGTTACATCTCACTATGTACCATGGGCCATGACATCACTTTCTTTTTCATTCTTTCTTTTCTCTCCTTAGGATGTAACATGTCTTTGTGTTCGACACACACCATCCTAAGGGGGGGCTCTCATGTTGCTTTGATTTTTCAAAAAATGCATTCAGTGGCCAACAAATCTTTTTGAAAATTTTGATCTTCAAAATATTTTTCAAAAAACACATTCCTCAACAAGGACCCCTAGCAGAATACTTTTCCTTCATCATGGGTTCGTAAAGAAAGAACTTGAGAAAATTTCCTCCAAGGAGGGAGCACCTTTTCCTATGGGAGAGGTCACAATTTTCCCCTTGTGAGGGGGCTTTCTTCCTTTTGAATTCTTTAATGAAGTTGAATCTTTCAAAAGGATTCCTTGATGTTGAATTGATTTCTAAAAAATAGTGTTGCACTTTCAAATAGTGTGTCCCTTGAGTGGACCCCTTTTCTTTTGAAGGGTTCCCAAGGGACCCCTTTAAAAGCTCTTCCTTCAATTTTTGACTATTTGCATGATTGTCTCCTTGCTTGTCTGTGTGGCCTTTTGATATCTAACATATTTTGTTTGTATATTAACATATTGCTTTGCAGGTGCGCTTGTGAAGCTACTTTCCAATCCAACTCTATGAAGTCCCCCCTACATCGGGCTTCCTTTAGGAGAGAGTACTTGGGGGGTGCCTTCTTTGCAATTTTGAGGACCTATGAAGCACTTACATCCTACAGGATTTTTCCACCATTGGTTTGTGGGCCTCCAGTGCAATTTTTTTAAACTTCCTCAAGAGAGAGTGCCTATGGAGCTATTTTCCTACCCTATGCTTTCGATCATACTGAATTGTAGTCTACTTCCTTGACAATTCAAGTATATTTTCTTGGAACTTTTTTGACCTACTTTACCGAACACTCATCGACACTCATGTTCACTAACGTGGGGGAAAAAATTATAGGAGTGAATTTACACCCCCTTTCAAATTCCCCTTTTACATCCTTTGCCTTAGAAAAATCAAATCCAACCATGTAAATCCACATCACCCATCTGTACTCCATCCATTTGGCACTTATTTTTAGTGTCAGAGGGAGGATTTTTGTCAGGGAAATGCACGTGGATGTCTACATGGTGCATTATTGTCCTAGCAAGATTCCTACCTCTGGAATCTGCAGAGGTGTTATGTTCTCCATTGGCGACAAAGCATAACACCCCTGCACCCTTCAACTGACCTTTGAATGACTCTTTCCCTCCTATTTAACCTTCAAATTGCTATCTTTCATCTTGATCTCATCTTCTTTGCACTTTAGGCATCTCTAAACACTTTAGAAACAATTATATAGCAACATTCTTGAGCTACTTACTACACTATTGGCTTCACTATTCCAACATCATAGCATTCTTCACATCTACCATAGAAGCTCCAACTTAGTGTCTTGTGAGACCTCCTTCGGCATCGTTGCGGCCACGTCAACTTTGTCATGACTGTAGACTTGCATTCCTCTCTCATTGGCTTTGAGTTCATTTGGTCAAGGGTGGTATTGTTCACTTGATTTTATGTTGTTGGATTTGAGTGGCATAATGTTTCTCATAGTGTTTATTATTCTCATTTCTAACATACTTTCTTTATCATATTTCCATTTCTCTATCTATTTGGCTATATGTGGAGGTGGACACAACAAAATGGGGGTTTGACTATGGTAAGCCCCGAAACATCCCCAACATATTTCTCTTCTCTATTGTGTGTAGCTATTCATTCATGTGTAGCTTGCTAGCGAATTGGACCTTTTGTAAGTTATTTTCTATCACCTTTCACTCTTACCATTTCTTATAGTATTTCTCTCATTATTCTGTCATTCTGTCATTTCTTGTTTTAGTCATCACTAGCAAACTTCAATACGTAAGTTGTTAGTAGGTTTTAAACACCTTTGATTGTCCTTTTTCACTATCTGCCTATATGGATGTTAGTGTGTCATGTTGTCGTCCTTGTTTTGTAGTGTTGTCCTCTGGCAGAGAGCTATCTGAGGTACAATCTAGATTCCTGAAACCTAAGCACTTAGCCCAAACTTAACTCTCGGGTTAGCAAAGTGATAGAAGTACTAATAGTGTTCTTCATTCCTTATCCTTGAAATTTAACAACTCCTTAAACACCTGCACAGTTGAGGTAGATTAGGGCAGCCTTCAACTCTCACCTCCCTATGAATTAGAGTTGTTGAGTGGTCAGTCTCCCTCCTCTACAATTAACAAGAAAAACATTTTTATAGATCTCCTTCAACTAGAGAAATATATTTTCCCATTATTTTTTTTCTTGTTGCAAGACTTGTACTTATCCATTAACTTGTAAGGAAGCCAAGGTAGTGGAACAACTTCCTACACTAATCTTGAGAGGAGAATAATAAAAACCTTTTATAGATCTTTAACAATTATAGAAACTTAAACATAAATAGACATAAATATCATGCATACCACAACATAGTGATTTACGTGAGCAAAAACCCTTTTGGGAGAAAAACCTTACACTCCAAAAGTTGCTCAATATATTATTCAGAAATCAAAAAGATTACAATATACTTGTAGAGAAATCTTCTCACAAGAGTATCACCGCTCAAAGATCTGAAGGCAACATAACTGCTACCAGACTCTCAAAATATATCACAATAAACAACCATAATACAATACCCTCATAAAATAGGGTTGACTTCTAGGGCAAGTCAAGCTAATAAAATATCAACCGTCAGATATGATACATAATGATCAACGGTCCAAATTTATAATAATAAAATATAAATAAAGTTTTTCCTTGCATGGTTGAGACATAATTTCTCAACATAACTTGCATCAAGATCAGATCTAATTTTTATACTATAGATGGAATATATATTTCTTGAGTCAAAATCTTTTCATCTTGGAGAAGGCAAGTGGCATTTGCAAGTCACTAGTTTACTATTTCCTAAAATTATTTGATATGAGACTTTATTGCTTCTTGTTGGTCTTGTAGTTGTTGTAGCTGAGTATGCAAATTCTCTAGTTGACCTCTAATTTTTCCATCCATATCTTGCATGAAATCATAGGTGGTGGCCACTTGTTGAATTTTTATTTGTAGTTGATCCATCTAAATATTTAGGTTCCTAGTTAGAGTAGGCCATTGCAAACAAAAATTAATAGAGTATTAATATTGCTTGTAGTAGTTTCCAAGGTGTTTATGTTTGAATCCAACTATGATGGGGCATGACACATTTCTTTCTTTCCTCACCTGTCCTAGCCTTTGTCAGGTCTACTATAACATTAGTGTGTAGTGTTGTGGCCTGACTATTCATCCCATTGATAACTTCATCAACCAAGTGCTTGAATTTTTGTCCAAGTGGTTGTGATGTATCCCTTTGAAATTATAACATTTTTTTCTAAATGGTAGTGATTACATCCTCTATTTTTTTTATATATTCTCCACATGTTGTTTGAGGATATCCTCTCTTACTATCTAGTGGAATATGCCACCTAGTTGAAACTTTTGTAGTGGGGCTATATTGGATAGATACTTTTTTTAATAAGAAAATTCAGTGGATTGCATAGGGAATGTGGTGGTGTATGATGAGGGCCTATCAAGAGATGGTAGAGATGTTTTTAGTGTTCATTTCCTTTATAATTGTATTGTCTCTTATTTTTCTCCCTTAGAAGATGTATGTTGTGCTTGTTAGGCCTTATTTTCTTCTTCTATTAGTACCACATACACCTTTTTAGTCATCTCCACTATTTCCTCCTGATTTTTTTAATGTCTTGTCAATTCTACAACACCAATTTGTCCACTCTTTGTTTAAACTAGAGCTCTTTGTCTTGCATTTCTCTATTTTTTGTTGTTGAGCTATCAATATAGAGGGAATTATCTTTGCTAAAGCCTTCTTTCTAATTTCTTGTTTTTAATGAATGGATTTTCCCCTTTTTTTTGAGGGAGGTGACTAGCTCCATAAATTTCTCTATCATGCTCTCCAACATGATTGCAAGGGTCACCATGTATCTTATTATTGCCTCTTCTATCATTTCCTTGTTTGTTTCCCTCATTTCTATGTACATTTAATTAGTTTTTTTCAATACCCCCTTTCCAAATAAGCCACTACACGATAGACCAAAATTCATAATGCCTTCTATTTTTTTCCTTCCTCTTTTGATCTATATTTTTTTCTTTCTTGCTTTCTTCTTCAATAGGTAACTAAGTGTCCTTTTTCATACCTTTTTTGTATTTTTATCTCCTCACTCATATGTAGAAGTGCTTCAAATGCTTCTTTAATTGAAGGTTCATCCTATGATGAGATGGTAGGTAATTTTTTCTTTGTTCTTCCCTTTCCTTTTATTCTTATTCTCCAAATTCTTTGGTTTCAAATCTTGGAGAACCCACATATAGTCTTCCAAACCCTTATGATGTTGAAGTTATTTTTTCATGGGCCTATAGTTTGTAAAATCCCGTTTTCATGAAGATTCTCCTTAATTTTCTTTATGTGATCCTCTATTTTATTATTAGCTAGGCTATCCATAAATTCTCTGTTGGGATAAATGTGCCATCAACCTTGTAAATATCATGTAATTTAATTACCCCTAATATTGTTTTTAATTCACTCATAAGGGATGGAAGGTTTCACCTATGGTGGTAATTAATTTTTATTGGCCTCAGTAGTTACCTTTTACCATAGGGAGTTATTGTGCTACTTTTATTAGATAGTTGTCACAGTAATGGTAAAATAGTCAAACAAGAGATTCTAGGAGCCCACCTTGGGAATATTGCATTATGAAATTTTATGACATCGGTCATAAGTTGTAAGATCATATATGATAGCTATGACACATGTCATAATATTTTATGATGATTATGACAACATCTATGATGAAATATTTGTTATATTGGTCCCTAGGCGCCCATGCATGAAATATTCCTTATGATAGTTGTAAGAGCATCTGTAAGAAGTCATTATGAGCTGCATGCGATGATTCCAAGGTGGTGGCATGATATTTAGACAAATTTGGATGTCATTCTTCATATATTGAGTTATTCTTTATAATAGGTACTTGGATGTGGAGTTGGTGCACGTGATTCTTCATCAAGTTTTCTTTGCAGGGGTTATGTTGTTGGATTGAAGGCTGAAGAGGAGTTAGAGTAGATGTGTTGTAAAAATATTTTTTGTTAATACAAGATATTTATCTCTTCTCTAGTGGACTTTTTTTTTCAAAATGGTTTCTCCACGTTAAACACTATGTTTCATGTTTAGCTTTTCATTCTTGTATTTCATTGTTATTTGCTAATTTAAACTCCATATGGTTAACACTATTAGATCTGATTTATAGTAGTTTGAAGCTTCTATTATTGTTGTTCACTTTCCATATTCTAACATTTGGTATTAGATCCTCGCCAGTTATGTGTCTTGGGTGGTAGAACAAAGGCTTTTTGAGCTATAGTGGGAGTTTTGTTGATCTGCATTTTATAGTATTTTGTGTTAAACCATGGCTGCAACTTCTTCTTGTTTAGACATATAAAAATTTAATGCAGTGGGATTTGAGTTGTGGAAGTTAAAAATGGAGGATCTCCTTGTAGAATGAGAACAATGGGTGGTTGTAACAAATGAAAATAAACCTAAGAAAATGAGTGATGGATATTGGGATAAAAGGGCATGTGGTACTATTAGATTGTGTCTTTTTTATTCTATTCTCCTAAATGTGTCAAAGTAAAAGACTACACATGATTTGTGGAATCAAATAGGTGAGATCTATCAAGAAAAATTTCTAGTAAATAAACTCTAATTGAAGCGGAATTCATTTTCTCTTAAGATGAAGGAAGGTGAATCTATTATGGAGTATTTAAATTCTTTTAATTTAGTTTTGAGTCAACTACCCTTTATTGATGTTAATGTTGAAAAATAAGATAAAAGCATTATGGTTCTTTTTTCTTTATCTAAATCTTGGGATACTTTTGTACTTGCTATCATTGCTAACATTGAAGATCCAAATATGGATGCTCTTGTAGCAACTTTGTTGTCACGGGAAATGAGGAAAAAGGCTATGGACAGTACAGGTTATGCTCTCAATGTCAAGGGAAGGCCTAAAGAAAGAGGGTCTAAAGGAGATAAGAATGGGCCTAAGGAAAATTCTAATGGCAGATCTAAGACTCCTAGGAAGAATAACATAGTGAAATGCTAGAACTATGGAAAAAGAGGACATTTGAAGAAGGGAAGTAGAAATTCAAAGAAACAAGTTGATTCCTTAATGAAGAAATTCTCAAACTCAGGTGATGAGGATTTGGTTTTTTCTCTTCATATTATGACTAATGAACAATGGTTAATTGATTTAGGATGCTCATTTCATATGACTCCCCATAAGGAGTGGTTTTCCACACGTGAAAAATATGATGGAGGCAAATTATACCTTGGTGATAACTCTTCATATCCTATTGTTGGAAGGGGTAAGATTCAATTGTGTTTTAGTGATGGGAGGTTAACAATCCTTTCTAATGTTTTGCATATCCCAAGATTAGCAAGAAAGTTGATTTTTTTTTCGAAGTTAAATGATTTGGGATTGCATGTAACATTTGATAAGTGTGGTTGTAGATTGGTAAGAGGAAATTTGGTGATAGCAAGAGGGACAAGGAAGGGGATTTTGTTTAGGCTTGAAGCCACTACTATTGTTAACTCTACCAATGTAACTAAAAAATCTAAAAATACTTGTATGTTCTCGAATTGTAGATTGGGCCACATTAGTGAGATTGATTTAAAAACCATTTTGAATAAAAATTTGTTAGATGGTTTTTCCTATTTTGATGAGAGTTTTGATTTATGTGAACATTGTGTGTTTGGTAAACAAAATAGAAAATCTTTTCCTTTAGGAAGTACTAAATCTGAGAATAAATTAGAACTTATTCATATGTATTTAGTCATGTGGATGTGGAATCAATCGAAAAATTTAAATATTTTGTCTCCTTCATTAATGGTGTTACAAGATATACCTAGTTATATACTATGAGACATAAATTTGAAGTTTTCACTAAGTTTAAAGAATTTAAAGCCTTGAAAAGCAAGCATTTTGTAATATTAAGGCTTTGAGGTCTAATAATGGAGGGGAATAATGTTCTAAGGAATTTGATGAATTTTGTAAGCATGTAGGAATTGTTAGACATAAAACTACTCCCTACACTGCTCAATAGAATGGAGTGGCAAAAAGGATGAATCCGACAATTATGGAAAGACCCAGAAGTATGCTAAGTAGTTCACATCTTGATAGATGCTTTTGGGAAAAAGTTGTAAGTATTGTTTGTTACTTGTTGAATAGATCTCCTTGTAAGGCTCTTGAAACAACACCTTGTGAAATTTGGATAGGTAAGATTTACCTTTTGTTTCACATTTAAGGGTATTTAGCTATGAGGATTGTGTTTATGTGCCTAAAGAAAAATAAACTAAGTTGGATTTAAAAGATGAAAAGTGCATTTTCATTGGATATGGTGATAATGTAAAAGTTTTCAAGTTATGGAATTCTCTAATCAAGAAAAATATATTTTTTAGAGATGTAATTTTCACGGAACTTAGTGTTATTTTTTATCTTGAACAAACAAAGGAAAAAGATAAGGAAAAGAGAGTGCATTTTGAAATTAAGAAAGAAGATGCACCTCAGGAAGAAAAAAGAGTTGGACTTGAGGATGAAGAGGAAGAAGATAAAATTTCAAATAAATTTATTGATCAAACTGAAGAACATGAGGAATAAAATTAGGAAAAGGTTGAGAAAGGTCAAGGACAACAAGATCCTTATACTCCTATTCTCAGAAGATCGCCAAGACAATGTAATCTAGTCGATAGGTATAGCCCACTAGATTTCCATTGTATATTTTCTTTAGTGAATACTAATAGTGAGCCTAAATCTTTGAGGGAGGCTTTCTCTTAAGAGGAAAGTGATTCTTGGTTGTAGGCCATGTAGGAGGAGATGATAGCTTTGGATAATTGTAACACATGGGATCTTGTTATTTTTCCCAAAGGAAGAAAGCCTATCAGATGTAAACGGGTATTTAAAAAGAAATTTGGAGCAGATGGTCAATTAGAGTGGTACAAGGCTAGATTAGTGGCTAAGGGCTACTCCCAGAGAGGGGGAGTTGATTTTTGTGAAATGTTCTCTCCTATTGCTAAATTAACTTCTATTAGATTCTTATTATCTATTATTGCTACTTATTATTTTGAGATAGAGCAAATGGATTTTAAAACTACTTTCTTTCATGGGGATCTTGAGGAGGAGATTTATATGTGACAACTTGATGGTTTTTTGGTGAAGGGAAAAGAAAATTTGTTTTGTCGATTAAAGAGATCTTTGTATGGTTTGAAATAGTCACCTAGGATGTGGTATCAAAAGTTTGATGCTTTTTCATTAAAGTTTGGTTTTCTTAGGAGTGAAGATGATCATTATGTGTACATTAAGGTTATTGATGATCAAATCCTAATTATTATCTTGTATGTTGATGATATGTTGTTTATTAGTAATAGCAAGGTGATGATTGGTGAGCTCAAGAAACAAATTTTTGACACATTTGATATGAAGGACTTGGGGGCTCCAAAATACATTCTTGGGATGGAAATCAACAGGGATTAGAGTCACAAAAATCTTTGGTTAAGTCAAAGTAAGTATGTTGATACCATTTTGCAGATTTTTAATATGCATAACTATAAGCTAGTTTGTATTCCACTTCTAGTTGGTACTAAGTCAAGCTTAGATATGTTTCCTAATTTAGATGATGATTTTGAGGATATGTCTAAGGTTCCTTATGCTAGTGTCATTGGTAGTTTGATGTATGCAATGGTTTGCACTGGACCAGATATAGCCCAAGTAGTGGGAGTTCTAAGCAAGTTTATGTCTAACCCAGGTAAAAAGCATTGGACTTTTGTTAAGAGGGTATTTAGATATTTGTGAGGTACTTCTAATTATTGTTTGCTTTATCATGCTACTGATAATGTGGACAAGTCATTAGACATACAGGGATTTGTTGATGCAGATTTGGAAGATGACTTGGATAGTCAAAGGTCCACTAGTGGGTATGTGTTTTTTTGTTTGGAGTAGTGAGTTGGATGAGTAAAAGATAGGCTACAACTACTTTATCCACCACAAAATCATAGTATATGGCTGCTAATCATGTATCTAAGGAGGAAATTTGGTTAGAAAGGTTGTGTACAGGTATTGGTTTTGATTGCAAAATTATTTAGATTAATTGTGATAGCCAAAGTGCAATTCATTTAGCTAAGAATCTGATGTATCATGTATGAAATAAACATGTGGATATTCAGTATCATTTTGTTCATGAATTGATTTCTAATGGCCTGATTGAATTGAAGAAGATTGAAAATTATAAGGATGTTGCAAATGATCTTACCAAACTTGTAAGCACAAAGAGATTTACTTGGTGCAGGAAGGTCATGGGCCTTGTTACTTGTGCTTAGTTGGTTAATATTTATGTTTACAATGTATGATGTCAAGTGGGATAATGTTGGGATAAAGGCACCATCAACCTTCTAAATATCATGTAATTTAATTACTCCTAATGTTGTTTTTAATTCACTCATAAGGGATGGAAGGTTTACCTAACAATGGTAATTCATTTTTTACTAGCCTTGGTAGTTACTATTTTATCGATAGGGAGTTACTATGTTACTTTTACTGGATAATTGTCACGGTAATGGTAAAATGGTCAAACAAGAGATTCTAGGTGCCCACCTTGGGAATATTGCATTATGAAATGTTATGAAATCTTTCATAAGTTGTAAGAACATCTATGACAACTATGACACTTGTCATAAGATTCTATGATGACTATGGCATCTATGACGAAATATTTACTATCTTGGTCCCTAGGCACCCATGCATGAAAGATGTCTTATGATAGTTGTAAGAGGTAATTATGAGATGTTACTCATGTTCTAAAATTTTTAGTCCACGGACTTTGTTTTCTTTATTTACCCTCTTTGAAGTCCTCATTATTGACTTATAAGTCTTTTATCTTGAGTTCATCTCTTAAGGTCACCACTTTCTTAGTTTTTGTGACCTTCGTCAAAAGTTTTTTGAGTTATGTAACTCATGTCGCCACTTTCCTTAAGTTCATAACCTAGTCATCGGTTTATAAAATCTTGTAACTTCATGTGTTAGCGACTTAAGTCTTGTCATAGTCCGTCCCTACGCCGTCTTCAAGCAAGTCGCAGAGTCAAAGGTTATCATAACCTATCAACTCCAAATTTTGGTTACCAAGTTACCAATCTAAGCGACCTAGTGACATGTCTCTTTTTTTTCTCATTTCGAGGCACCGTAAAACCTGGAGATGTCAAATCATATTGGAAAGCGTGCATCTTTAAAGGAAATTTCCTTCTTTCGAGAAAAGGGAGTTGACTATTTCATAAATATGGTACATGCAAATGTGATGGAAACTTAAATGCAAGGTGGTGGAGATTTGCACTTATATTTACATATTGTATTTCTTACCCATCTTTCTCATTACTTCAGCATGTTTATCTCCCCAAAGGTTGAGAACTTATGCAGACTATCATAGGAAATCGCCAATTAAATGTGAGGGACACAAACATCAAACCTCTAGACTTAAAAGAATTATGGGAGCACTTAGAAAGAAAAGGGGTTTCCACATTGAATGAGAGGCTCGTAGTGAGCAATTTAGCTAATGTTGATGGGATACCTAAAGCAGTAGATTGCTTCGAGCTTGTGGTTTCCTGCATGAGGAGATACGTTCCTAAAGCACAAGAAATTAGAGCAGTGGACAAATCATTGGTTATCAAGGTTACCCCTGAAGCTGTATCTCTAGCTCTTGGCCTCCCTGTAGACCTACCATTTGAGAAGATGTCTGTCGCAATTGCTAAAAAAAATTTCAGAGAAAGGGAAGACTGGTGCAAGAATTCAGTGGCTAACACCTGGCTAAAGTTTGAAAGGAAAGGTGAGTTCCAATTACCTCCTAAACTCAAAAAGACACATTTTAAGGATGAAATTTTTAATGCCATTACTCTATTGCATCGTTTCATTGGTAATGTGGACTCTGATATTTTTGAAAGCTAGATGTGTTTATTCCTTTTGAAATTCTATGAAGAAGATGTCTTTATTGACTAGGGTGAAATTATATGCTATCATTTGAAAGAGCAATTGCTAAATTATCAGAAGCACGCCACTTTTCATATGTGCTCCTATTTAATATATCTTGTGGCCAGCCAAAAAATGTTTGGTTAGGGTTGTAAACGTAGGACACACTAGTACCAAGCATGCCAATATATAAATTTGTTCTGCAACTCACCAAGTAGTTTGGAATCAGAATTACCGTTCTGTCAATGATGTCTTCTTAATGGATATTTCCAGGAGGCTAGAAGGAAAATTAGAAGTGTGTTTCTCTCCAAACTCTATGTCCTTGATAATGAGATATGGAAGTTTTTACATTCAATTTGATAAGTTTTCTTATTTAAGAATTGGAAGATTTGAAGGTGCCCCGTTGAAGCTGACAGATATCTAGATGACCTTATTGTGTTCTTAGAGATTTGTAGACAAATGGTTGAATTAAATGTTAAATATTTGAAAATGAGTAAGAAAGGATATCCATTTCCATTGGCCTTTTCCTCTTTCACATGCAAAAGTAATCAAGTTTTCGAACAGGCCTGTGAGGCGTGGAAACAATTCAATTTTCCCAGTTGTTTTGAGAGAACCAATTTTGATAGCAAGGGTTATATCAGACAAAATTGTCATGGTGGGAGCTCCTATGTGCATGTCCCACATATTGAAGATTACTGGGAAGATTGTGCTAATGACTTTGAGGTTTTCAAAAAAGATAATATGAGGTTAACTCTTAAACAGATTCAAGACTGTGGGTTGCCTCAATGTATTCTTGAGAATGTATGTGAAGATTCAATGACCCTTTGTCTTGATTATGATATTTTTTTATCAAAGTTTTCTATATGTGTTGATTGGAATAAAGAGGAGTGCTCTAACATTCACAAGCGCTCAACTTCAGTTATTGAAAAGACTCAGGATTGGCTGGCTAGTAAATGGAAGTTGTCTGTGGGTTCTACCCATGTTGCAAAATCTTCGGGTGGAAAGGAGATGAGGTCATCAACCCAGACTTTGAATCTCACCCCTTCAATAGGAATAATTGTAGGTAAATCATCTGGGTCAAATTCACAGTCAAGGGGAGACGGAGAAAAACTAGAGGAGGTGACTAAGCTAAAGTCCACCTATGAACAGAATCCACCCTCCTCTTCCCCTAAGCAAAATGAGGATCAGGATCAACTCGCATTAGCAGATTTTGGGAATATCTTCCAAAATATTACTGATGATAGTGTTCTTCCTTCTTTGTCTAAAGATGCACCCATCCCATCTGAAAATCCAGTTAACACTCCCCACAAACAACAATTACTTATTGTCAGAAGTATGAGTGACAACACAACTACAACATCTCCAAGTTGGTTGAAGAAGGTGGTAGAAAAGAAAAGATAATCGATTCCTTCTGATGTGGTGGAAGTTAACACTGTGGCCAAACTTCTTTAGGGTTTTTCTAAGCCTAAAAAGGCTAGAAAAATGTCCAAAATAATAAATGATGAAGTCTCAAGACATCAATTGTTGGAAGTGGCAGACCCAATAGGAGAGCTAAACGAAAACGAGATCACTACAAATGATTATAATATCACTCATGTTGATATGGGACCTGCTACCTTTGAAGGGGATGTCTACCATGCCAGTTTCTCTATGGATGCTTTAATCAAATGTGCCAAGGGTTTAAGGAAATAAAACATTCAATTGCAATCTCAAGCACTTGCTTTCAGTCAATTTATTTCTTCTTTAATTGCTACTCCTACGGTTGAAGAAAGCATTGGCTCTCGTATTGAGAGCGTTGATTCTAAAACTCTGCAACAAGTTAAGAGGAGTATGAGCTATTCAAAAGGTGCCAATGAATGGATGGAGATGATTTCCTAGAATGGTTTGTTATACCTTGGTGAGGTTATTCCTTTGAATTCAAAAGTTAGTTTAAAAAGGAAAGAATTATTAGCAGAACTGCAACATATGAGAAAGGAACAAAATACTCTTTTTGTATTGTCCAAAGAAGTTATAGATTTGGTTAATTTGGATCTAATTACATTAATTGGAGAGAAAATTGTGAGTGACCCCAAAGAAATTGATCCAAATTGGGCTGATTATTTGGAGTGGCGGTTGGACATATATGATAACCTCATCAAGGAGACTAATACTGCAATGGGGCAATACTTGGATGTACTAGTTGAAATAAGATAGAATTTTCATAACTTGGGTGTGGATATTATGGATGAGTTTGGAGAGAAAATTTTGGAATTCAATGAAATTGTTGTGAAGTTCAAAGAAACATTTAAAGAGGAAATATCTGAAGCATCCACAACTACTGGGGAGTCCTTCTCTAAGCTTGGCAGAATGGAAGTTTATTTGAAGTCCTACAAGACAACACGGGATGAAATGGATCAAACAGTAACTGATGTTGAGAAGAACTTAAACAAATGGAAGAACCGGTTATAGATAACCACTACTCTAGGTGGCAAGAATATTACTGCAGTCATTGCCAAGTACCGAGAATACAGAGCAAGAAAGAGGGAAAAGGAAAAGTCGCTAGAAACCAAGATAGTGGAAGTTGAAGATGAAGAGCGTAGAGCCATTGGAGACTATTATCTGGGGGACTTATTTTCAAGACTTTAAATATTGGGAGAAAATATCTCTCTCTCTCTCTCTTTGGGAAAACTTTGATTTTCTCAAAAGATAGACAAAATTTTTCTTTAAAATCTTTCGTTTTGATACGAATACTTTATGGTGAATTATGCAGATATAATCTTTGAATTATAGTGCATAATTTTATTTTATTTCTATGGATATGTCATCAGTGCATGTTTATATTGAAATGGCTATCGGTATGGAATCTCCTACTGTGAAATGTTGATCTACGAATGAGCATTTTATGGTATATTTGGGATGTTTTATAATTACTATTGCTGAGATTGATATTGTTTGAATACACCTTTCAAAGCTTTCTGTTTAAAAACATTAGCTTATTTGATTTCTAGTTAAAATCATTAGAGATTTAAATTCATTGCATATCTTATAAGGTAGTTGCCACCTTATTTAAAAAAGCAGAGAATCAGAATAAAATATCATTATATCTGATTCAACTGGTGTTTACATTTGTCATCTCCATGGGTGTTAGAATATAGAGTTAGGTGACAAACTTGTAGACCAACATGAGCTAAATGTGATGATTCCAAGGTGGTTCAATGAGGCTTAGACCAATTTGGATGCCATTTTTCATGTATTGAGTTATTCTTTATAATAGGTGCTTGGATGTGGAGTTGATGTGTGATTCTTCGTCAAGTTTTCTTTGTAGCAGTTATGTTGTCATATTGATGGCTAAAGAGGAGTTAGAGTGGATGCATTGTAAACATATTTTTTGTTAATACAAGCTATTCATCTCTTCTTTGGTGGATTTTTTTTTTCCCAAAAGGATTTCTCCACATTAAATACTATGTTTCATGTTTAGCTTTTCATTATTGTATTTCATTGTTATTTGCTGATTTAAACTCCATATGGTTAACACTGTTAGATCTAATTTATAGTAGTTTTAATATTCTATTATTGTTGTTCACTTTCCATTTTCTAATTTTCTCGATATGTGGTTTACACACTAGGATATTTTGGAAGCTTGAGTAGGGTGGTCATCACATGGGAGTCTATTTAATCATCTCTAAATTTGTAGGGAAGTTGTGGTATCCATGAAACTCTAATCTTAGTCGCTTCCATCAAAGTGTAATCTCTATCAACAAGGAAGATAAACTCCTTTATATATTTCCTCACCATATCATAAGATATGTGTTCCCTATTTTGTATATGTTGTTAAAGGGTTTTAAAGAAACCTTAGTACACTATAGAGGTGAACCCCTATGTCCAATTAACTGATGTAATAATGTATACATACAACTTAATGGACTTATAGATCCTAGATTAAGCAGTTCACTATTCTAGAGGTGCTTCATTAAATTATCAACCAAGGAATCGCAATCTTGAGATGATGGCACTATATGTGCAACTAAGAATCCTAAACCCTACTAATTGATTGAGTATAGATAAATGAACAAAAACAATTTTAAGAGCTAATTAACTTGAAATAAATCTTATGTGGATAGTAGGTTAAGCAAATACTAGCTATTGTAAGTAACTAAAGTAACTGCTATAGGGGACTATTCCTACACAAATTGTAATGAATGACTCGCTATGTTGTAGTGTGACCCAATTCAACTAATTGTTAATAGAATTCAACATAACGTAAATCAAAAACTATAATTCATAAATTATAATTTACAATCTAACTAATAATATAGTATAACATGGGTTCTACAGTACCTCAAGTGGCCCTTGCTTGAGACTTTTATACAATCCACAATGTCTCCTTCAAATTCTAACTCAAAAATGCATGAAATTTTTTGTATCCTTCTTTATTATGGTTCAAACATTCCATAATTAAAAAAATTTAATAAGATTATATTCAATATAATTCATACAAAAATATGGCTACCTGGTCTTTGACAAGATCATACATATATAAAATTTGTAAGAGTCCTCTTATTCCAAAACTTAAAACAATCTGTCAATAACTGACAACTTTCCCAAAAACATGGGAAGAGGACCAATTCTTTGGCTTTAACATAAAAATAATAGCAAGTGGAAGTAAGAATGTAAGAGTCTGATAAGGACTCTACACCAATTAAGAAGACTATTATACCTAGAAAGTGTGCCCAGGACAAGGTAGACTTTATTATAAACTGCTATCCATTTTTATAGCAAGCCTCTTCTTCCTCCCATAATTTATTGAAGAGATAGAATGATACATGAATATTTATGTTCACATCCTCAGACCACACCTACATCATCTTCAAGAAACATGCACATGTTGTAGTTGTTCACCTCCTCTAGTTGTGTTGGATCAATATCCTTCTATTGTGGGTTGAGAATCCTTTTTCTATGGGTTGATAGGTTCTTCATTGTAGGGGTTAGCCTTATTCCCAAGGTAGTTTTCATTATTAACAATTATAATTAATCATAAAACTCAACTAAATACCATAGACATTCAAAGATCACACACTCATTCATTAATATATTATATCATCTTCAATTCTTTTTATATACTTAAAGCATGTGGAAAGGTTTGAAAATGTCTTTGAAATAGTAGAAATAACAGAAGAAGAATGAAACTAGATCAAGGAAACTAGATATTTCTAGGGCTCGTCATCCCTCCAACTTGACTTTTTGCTTGTCCTCAAGCAACTTAGGGTCTCTAGTTGTATTGTAATGTAACTTCTTTGTAGTCCAATATGATAGTAACCCCTTCACTCTACTTTAGGTAGAACCTTTTTACTTTGTTATTCGTTCCCATCTAGCATTCTTTGGTGTCCCTATCTCATGTCTTCTCCCTATCCAATGTGGAATTGGAAACAAGAGAAGAGGAGGATGAAACGTTAGGGGGAACCAAGTAATATTATTTTCAAGGGAGGTTGTGATATATTTGTGGACTCTTTTAGCTATTGCCAAGTAGTTGAAGACTAAATGAGGATCCTTCTTTTTGAGCTCATGTGTTATTTTCTTCCATTTGTCATGAGAGAATTTAAGTGCTTCTCATCATGTCCTTGCTAGTAGTTCTTGAAATATTTTATAATATTTCTCCCTACATTCCAAAATATTTTTCTCCACCCATAATCTCTCTACTAGTTCAATACATTCCTCTACCATCCTTCTAGGATATTCTGCCTTTTCTTTGATAAGAAGGGGAGATGAATTCTCCCTTTCACAGTAATATATTTTTAGTTGTCCTCTCTGATGTTCATTTCTAATAAATGAGTCCATTGCCTTGATTTGAACATCTCCCATAAAGACAAGTGGGTTCTAGGAAAAATCATAAGGAATAGCCAATTAATGCAAGTAAAATTCACACAATTGGTCTTGCATACTTGGGGTGGCCTATTGGTGTGCCTCTAAAACTAATGTAGGTAAAGACAAGGAAACTGGAAGATCACTAAATAGCTGACTAAATTGAAAACTTAGAAACTTTTACTATAAATATAGGGTGTAAACCCTAGTCTAGGTGGTTTGCATCTCAATATTTAAACTATTTTATTAGCCATCTCTTTCAATTTTTCTTTTAATTTGTTGATCTATGCATCCTTCTTTTGAATTTATCTAGTATGTTTTGCTATTAATTCATATTTTTATTTGTCCCAATATTTTTGTGCATGAGAGAATTTGTATACTTTGTTCTAAAACTCAATCTTGAGGGTAACTATAGTATGAGTTTTAGGCATTCTTAGAGCTTCCATTTGGTTTATAGGTTGTGGAATATTTTTATTAATTTCAAAAATGGTCAGGTGTGCCAATCTCTCCAAACCTAACCCAAGTGTTGATCAAAAGCATGCGACCTTTTCTCAAATTCATGAATCCTACTATCCAATCCTTTCTCTCTTTATTGGTATCATTCAAGTTGTTCTTCTACTTCTTTTATCATTTGTATGGATCCTTGCAGTTACTTACTCTCATCTTTCCCTTTCAAAAACAATTCATCTTCTTTTTCTAAAATACTTCTTCATCAGCTTCTATAGGTGAAACAAACCCTTCTTCAAAATTTTGGCTATTTTGAGGTCTACGCTTTTTTCTCGGTGTGAACAAGTCTTTAGAGTTTGACTCTAAGCTACTACTTAGATACATGTATTACAATTTTTTAGACTATTCTCAATCATTGGGCATATTTTCTTCTTGTGGGTCTATTTTAGACTTCACTACAACAACCCTTTCTTTTTGAGGTTTGGCATTCCCTTTTGCAAAGCCCTTCTTTTTGAGATGGTATGACCGCCTTTTGGGTTGTATTGACCTTTTTTTCCTCTTCTTGGGTGTAGAGAGAGAGGTTGCACTTTTTATTTTATATTGCTTGGGCTTAGAAGGAATTTTGGTAGGAGCAAGGGTTTCTAATTCCATAGGTGCTATGGGTTGCCCCCTAGAAGTTGTAGGTTGTGTCTCTTGCATCTGTAGCTCCATTTTCTTGGTAGTGTTATGGACAGGTGATTTAATGGGTGAAGAAGAGGGTACATATTCCTCTTTAGCAGCCATAGAAGGCTCATTCTCTTCTTGACCCTATTTCTCTCCTCCAACTCATGCCTCTCAATAATGTCATTAATTTTGTTGCATGCTTAAAATATTTCCCAAGACACACTAGGGTTAGTTAGTGCAAGATCATGTGGGTCCAAACTAGGCCCTCAACTTGCAATGAAAACTCAAAAAAATAGAGTTAGGCAACTTGAAATAAATATATGAATAGGTTATTAACATAATTTGAAAAAATTGTAAGAACAAAATTTGTAGTAAATTGAATGTAGTTTCTATGATACTAGTCCTCTTTTGAAAAGAAGTAAATATATTTGGTGAAATTTTGAAATTTCAATATAGTAGTACTAATTTATTAGGAAAAAAATAAAAAGTAGGTGTATGTTTGACCAACCTAAGTACAAGAAAAAAATCATATATTTTTTTTGAAACTTTCAATATAAGTAGAGGACACATTCCTAGATGTACCATAGTTTTTTTAATAATTTTTTTTGCAAGTAAATAATTAGTTATGAATGTTTTATTAGAAATTTTTAAAAAGTATTAAAACTTGCTTGTGTGACCACCATAACTTGGTCAAAAATTTATGAAAAACAAATTTTCTTTATTTTATCCTACAGTATGGGAAGCATAGAATGTGTTGCATCTTTCATATTCAAAAAATGTGAAACCATTTAAGAATTATAGATTTTTTCTATCAGCCTATCAATCAGGACTTTAATTAGAATGCATGTAGAAAATCAATAATAATTATCTTTTGATTCCAAATAAGCCATATCTTATATTAGTGGAAAGCTAAGAATTTTATCAATAAATCCTTTTTGTTTCATCAAGTTTTGATAAAAAAAAATGTCATCAACCACTTTTGGGTCATATTGCCACTTTTTGGACCCGCATGATCCTACGCTCACCCACCATGGAATTGAATTATGAGACTCATTTTGATCAACAAGGTTACTAAACAATAATACGATAGAGTAGATTGATTCCTTTTCCTTGTATATTCAACACACATCCTTTTCAATAAATTATTCAAGAAGTTGGGTACATTTACCAACCTTTGATGATGCAGGAAACTCATAAGTTTAAAATGAAATGTATATAAAAGAGATTGCATGCCATCACAAGTTAAATACTTAGCTATGTATGAAGCAATAGAAGCCCATAACCATGGTAAGGAAAGTCTTTTTGTACCTTATGTTAGGAGTCCAATTCCTCTCCTAGCTATGTAAAATCATTTCTTTATGTGATTTCATTAGCTCTCACTATAAATATTCTCCTACCCTAGGCAACCTAGAGACTTGTTCCACTACTACTTTCAAATAATCTATTCTCAACCCTCTAATTTTAGTCTCATCATTTTGTAATGTGTTGGAAAATTATTGTGTCATGAATTCTTTATATTCTATTAGATGGAGAAAATAGTCTAACCATCCTTCTTTTTGAAAGATGGGAAAACATTGTTGATCTTCTAATAGAAAATATGTGTTGTTGGTTCTCTCCTAATAATGTCGCCTCCCATCTTGCAGTTCTATATCCTCTGTCAAGTGATTTTTTCTTTAAAATATTCTACAATCTACTTATAATTTCTCAATATACTTGTTGTTCTATGATCACTTTCACTTTTGTGTCTGAAAGTTCTTATGGCTTTTCTTCTTATGGATCTATGAAGAGAATTGAAGTTGTTGTGTATGCAACTCTTTTTAATTCTTGACAAATAATTGTAAATGATAATCAAACTAGTTTTCTCCCCCCTCCCCGACTTAAAGTTTCTATTTGTCCTCAAATAGCAACATACAAAAAGAATGAAGGAATAGATTGCAAAGCATTGTAAATATTTGATATAATGTAAATGACATTTTTGCATGATTGCAAATGCTAGATGAATTAAATAGAATTAAATGTTAATCGTAGTTGAAAATAAGAAAATTACATTGAATGGCATGATAATGGAAAAAGGTGGCTCATGATATATGAGTTAAGCACCATTATGCAACTACTTGGTGAATAGTTGAAAGGATAGTAGTAAATGGAAGTACTATGGATAGATATGTCATATAAAGAGCTTATTGGAATGATGAAACATGTCTAAAAATTCTTTAGGAAACAAAGTTGTAGTACGCACATGATTATTCATAATGGAATGATATGTTGCATAAAAAGTGTGTTGAAGTAGACTTGCTACATATCGGGATGATAGTTGTGTGAATGTGAGTGATAGTGGTGGAGAGATGGTAGCAAGTGTTGTGGGTAGCAGTAGAACAATTCCCTTTTTGCAAATTCCTTAGGTTGTTGATAAAGGTCTCATGAACTTGTACACATACAAAAATAAATATTACTAGTGATACATAGTGCATGTGTGTGGATGTGAGGTTTTAGTTTGAGAGTTCATAATAGTTACACATCAAAAGGTTAGCTAGTTGGCTCATCTATAGATATATCAATTGGTGATTTGGCCTTATTTGCATGTTTTTCATTTAATGTTAAATTTGCACACGGTATAAATTGTTTCTATAAATTATGTAAAAATTCCTCCTTATGTATTGGTTTTTTTATAAAGCTTCAATCTATGCCCACTTACCATTAAGGAGAACTTAACTAAATCTATGGTAGTTAGTTGGACTACTCCATTTTGAAAACATGCTTGATTTCATAAGGACCAAGCCACCTTGTTTGTAATTTTCCTTTGTGGTCCTTATATTGTGAGTCATAATGCAATGCCTAATCTCCTTCATTGAATTATTTGGTTTTAATAAATCTATCATGCCATCTGATTATTTGTTGCTACATAATATTTGTATGATGGTTGTCAATTTTGTTTATCAAACCTCTAAGAACACCCTCCTGAGTCTAAGCTAAGTTTAAAGAATATGAGAGAAAATATACTCTCATAGAGTTGAACTTTAACCCTCCATGTTCTTTGGATGAGTAGGTCTAACCTTCATGATGACAACATTGGCCTTGAAAATGAAATTTTATTCTAGGAAGTGGAGTGGTGGTTTTGGGATCCAATAGTTATAGGAATCATGGATTGAGATGTGTGTCTATATGGTTCTCATTTTCTTGTTCACATGGAGGATTATAATTTAATTTCTTGATGCTTTAGAGGCCTTTCATGGAGACTTTACAAGTGTATTGTAATCTTTTTCTTGAGATAATACATTGAGTTGTGTGGATACTTTTGTATGCTATATTTTTCTCTTGAGAGAGTTTTCCTATGGTACATTTAGTGTTATATCTTTCCATATTCTTTTTTATTCTTTTGTATTATGGATTTTGAATACTTATTTTACATTATAAATTTCATTCATGAGGGTTATGTGGAAATTATATAATTTATTGCAATTTAATTTCATTTGGTATTAAATCTTTATTTTGTAGGTTATAGGAGGAGACATCTTTTTTGTATTTTTGCAGCCATGAATTGTTAGCACAAAAAAATTTATTACTATTTTAGGCTCCAAGTGGTAGGTCCGTTAGATTCAAGTTCTCAAAGTAGACTATCTAATTTTAATTTAGGTAGTGCAAGTTTCATTTTATTAAGATTCATTACTTCTTGCCACAAAAATGATTAGTGAAGTCCTTTTTAGTTGATGCATGAAAAGGACCTCAACTTAGGTTGATATGTAGGTATGGTGGATACCATACAAAGCATAACCTTGATCTTCCCAAAGCACTTTTAGTGTTAAGCTATGTTGCATGGTACATTTGAACTTGATACTGACTAAATTTTATGATTTGGTAGAAATGGGATTTTCTTTTATAATAAGATGTAATGTTCATAGATATTTTTAGTATGCTAAGTTTTTGTTCATTAATGTCTTGATGGATATGTAGGGGAAGAATTATTATGTATTGAGATATACATAATATGTATGTTTTATAAATTACTAATATCAAAGAAACTCAAGTCTAGGCAAGTAGTGGCCATGAAAGTAGATTTGATTTGTTCTTTTAAAGCTCAAAGTTTTCCCTTTACTCCAAATGTCACATTTTTTTGGTTTGTCATTATTAAAATTCATGCAACATAGAGGGGAATATATAAAGATATATAGAGCATGAGAGAGAGGGGGGACAAGATAAAAAGAGAGATAGAGGAAACAAAGTAATGAAGACAAAATATTAGGTCCAATATAATGTACACGTAATTTAAAAAGTACGTTCAACAAACAAGGCACATACATATGAGGCTAGAATTCTAAATTCTTTGTTGTTGTGGATGGACACTCATTGGAAAAAGTTCTAATGGAAAATAACAAGACACATATGCAAATCACATTCTACTTTATATTTAGTGTGAGTACAAAAAAGACAACATTATATATAAAAAAATCTTCCAAAAGAACTTAAAATCAGTTTTAGCATTTATTTTAGTGCATTTGCAAATAAATATGTTGTTATAGAATTCTTACAAGTGTCCAAAATAGGACTATGACTTAAAAAAATGATACCCAACATGTCCTATTTGCCATAAAAGATATAATTATACCTTAATTTCTTCTTTATCATGGAGGGAAACTCACTACATTTGGAAGAGGGAGTGGATTGTTCATCTTCAACTAGGAGAGATTCTAATGATTTGAAGTTAATTTTTTTATAGATTGTTTGTTAATTAAAGTTTTAAGTTGTTTCAATTTGATCCATTATGAACTACAATAAAAATAAAATGGGATCTAAAATGCACCTTATAACCCTCCATCATAGAAGATTATTGAAAGTAGAGCCCCCCAAAAAATACAAGGTGTTTGTACTATAAATTGCACAAAAATAAAGCCTAAATTAACCATTTATAACAAATGTAGATTATTTTTGGGAATCCAAACAAACCACTTCACTAAAACTGCTACAACCTACCATAGCATAAAGTTGGTTAGAGACAAGGGAATCTCAAAGCTATGGATTGGAGGGGACTCCCTTAATATTGTTAATTGTCTTAGGAAGGGGTCTCCCCCATCATGGACTATTGAAAAATTCATCTTGGATGCCCTTGCTTTAATTAAGGATTTTGATGAAATATATATTTCTCATGCTTTTAGAGAGGCGAATCGGGTGGCTAATTGGGTGGTGAATCTTGGGGTGACATCTGCAAGGCATTGGGAGGTGAATGACGTCCTACCCTTTGAGCTAAGTAATCTGGTTCATAATGACAAATCTTAGTATGTTGGCATTGCTTGTCTCCTCAGATGTAGGAGTGTGTGGTTATCATGGATGGTTCTGGTTGATTAGACACTCTGTGTAGGTGATGTTTATGGGAATTTTTGAGCATTCAAATCTGAGATGCATGTGCCTCCTTTCTATTATTATTCTTGGTACCACTCCTAGCAGACACACACGCTTTCTGGGTGTTCATTTCCCTCTTTCCTTATTGTTTATTATCTTTTGTGTGTGGTGTCTCTCTACATTTTCAAAGCTTTCGATGATGGCTGGAGATAGGTTCAGAACATAACCACTTTCCTATGACGATTTCAAGGCTAATGTTGATGTTTGGGCTATCCTGCAGAAGGGTGGTGTGACCTCTTTTATGGAAAGGATGCATGGCTTTAAGTCCAGTGTATCCAAAGACTTTGTTGATGCCTGGCATGGCCGTGTTCTAAGTATGTTTGGTAGGGATACCATGATTAATGAAGATTTCACTGTATAAGTGATTGGGATGTCGATGGAAGGAAGGAAGTTCTACATAGATAAGAACCTCTCACAGTCAGCAAGGCAAAATTTTCTCTGAGACAGAGAGCATGCTAAAATGGTTAGATTGGATTGTGGTGGGTATGATAGGTCTAAGATTAAACCTATCTGGTAGGATGTGGCTATGGAGGTTATGTGTTACTTCACCCTCAATGGAAGATACATGGTGTTGTATGGTCACCACTTCATTATGCTAAATCATTTCCGACACGATAAGCTCATTTCCTTCTCATTGTATCTATTGCTTTCTATGGAGGAGGGAATCTCAAATTTCAGGAAGAACCCTAGAAACCCTTTTCTGCATGAGGGTTTGATGTTGCTTATAGTTGAGTTTATTAAAGAAAACTATATTGTTGAAGCTCCTTGCTCCCCTATTTCAAAAAGGAAGAGGAAGGGGAGTGGGAATTGTCAGGTTGAGGAGGTCCTAGAGAGTAAGGGGACAAAAATTGAAGTGGAGTCGGAGGCATGGTTTGATGGGTACAATATTGACCTTGACTATGCACCCTTGATTGGTGGGAAGAAACCCTCTACTTCAAGGGCTAAACCTTCCCTCCTACATGTTAAGCACAAAATTAAGGATGTTTGTGAGGAGGTTGTAGAGTAGGGGATTTGCAGGGGAAAGAAGGGTAAGAGTTGGGTTTTATGCTCTATGGATATGGTGGATAAGCTTCTGAAGACTTCTGAGGATATTTAGGGTGGTGAGATGACGTAGTTGGGAAATGTTAACCTATTTTTTGTTGGTGAAGGTGGGACCCCTTGTGTTGGTAAGGTGAGTAGTGTTGTTAATATGGATGAGTCTACGCATGAGTCAGTTTCCAAGCATAGGGGAAAATCCAAGATTAATCCTGATGTTTCTCAAGATGAGGATCTTCCCATTGGTTCACATCAGGGTAGAGGTTTGTTTTGGGGGGCCATGGACTTTTTGCAGGCATCGGGTATGGTTAAAGAAGGGGTGGACATTTCATTTAATTTAATGATGTGGCTTGTTCAGGAGGTGTAAGACCTCCACAATAAGCATGACACTATTGCCCGGTGCAATATCTCCACGCTTCATAGTCTCAAGGAGAAGGACTCCATTTTCAGTTTAGCTAGGTCTATGAACTCTAGTGTTGGCTTTGTGGTGGATGACTTGGCTAACTTGAAAAAATATTATGGTCTGAGGCTGGCGTTGTTGGAAAAGAATTACAGGTAGCTATGTAAGGACATGGACACGATCATTAATCTTAGCAAGGAAAAATTAGAGGCTTCGGTGAAGGGTCTAGTTTTTCTCAATGAGAAGGAAAAAGAATGGAGGGGCAGAGGTCTTTTTGGTGAATAGGTGAGTAAGGAGAAGGGGGAGAGTGCTAACAAGGAGATGTAGACCACGAGCTTGGGTGTTGGGCCAAGTGTGCGCACCCAGAATAAAACTAAGAAACACAATACAGTCCCTAGGTAGGATGTGGAAGATATCATGGAGATGCATGATAGGTTGGCATCCAAGGACTTGGAAGTGGCTAGGATGCTCAAAAAACTTCTCTAATGGATGTTTATTTGCTCTTTTTTTCTTTTTTTTTTGTGTTGATGGTCCACTAATATCTATGTAATCAGCTTGCTTTTGGTTTTTCGGGTGGGCAACCCATTGCTTAATCTTTGCTTCCACTGTTCCTTTTTGTACAGGGTTTCAGGAACCCTTCAAAACTTTTTTATTGTTAATCAAAAAAAAATTAAACTATTTTTTTAAATAACCTTTCAAACTAAATTCTAAATACTACAAGTAGAATCCTTGCATTTTCTAATAATTCTTTTTTGTTCAAATTACTAGATTTTAATATTATGGGAAAAAATATGCCCTATCAAAAATAAAAACAAAGAGGAGCTTCATATTGTAATTATAATCACAAATAAAAAAATCATAAGAAAAAACAAAAAACATGGTGAAGTTCTTGGAAAGAGCTTTCCAATGTATATAAGAAGTGAAAAATATTACTTCATATGTCTAAGTTACAACAAAAATAATAATTCTTCCTTTAGGAGCATTGCATAGGACTTGGTGTTTCTATGGTGGCCATTGGGTGGCAATGTGGTGGTGCTTGGGCAATGTGTTGGTGATGGTTTCAGAGGATACACATCCACTAGTGGTGCACTAGTGGGGTTGCACATTGGCAATAATTGGTGGTGGTGTGTCCCTAGGTGATGTGTGATAGTCTTCTCAACAATACATGAGTGATCATTTGGGAAAAGTTTTAAGCTGTTAAGGTTGGGTGCCAAGGTGTGAACTCCTCATGACCACTTGCTATAGCCTACAAGAACAAAACCTTTACAAGATTACAACAAATGTTAGTCATGTGTAAGGACAATACCCTACACAAAAATATATATTTTTAATGCCTAACTTATATACAAAAGTTGAGACTTGGGAAAAAATCAAATGATGCAGATAATACGATATAAAAACCAAGACACTACATTAATAGCTATTGTACAAATCTATACATGTAGCATGAAATTTCATATGATCTAGATAATGTGTGCACTTCAAAAACTACCAATTTTTTCTCCAAAACCTATAGTACCTTGTATGAAATTATAAGTATTGGGCCTTCTAAACACAATTGTGAAGTCAATTTTTTCTCCAATATGTACTATATGAAAGTAGGTGCATCAAACTTGTAAATTTGAGATAATTTAGGAAGGGATTGATAAGTTTTGCCTAATACCATGTTGGATCATCCAAGATCATCTTGTAGGATCTAAGAACTTATACAAATAAGAACTTGTACAGAAAAAATATTATCATAGAAATTAATAAAAATATATGAAAAATATGTGCATATAAAGGCAAGGATGAGGAGGTGAGAAGGTAGGACTAAAAGTTTGACTACCCCTCCAAATGTGATGCACATGTGGGTACACTTGGGACAAGTGTGAAGATACATCTAGATTTCACATAAGGCGAGACAAAAAGTAAATTGTCTCTTTAAGTGTACTTAAGTGTAGTTTGAATTGGGCCAACTAGGTAAGATAATAACTAGTTAGAAAATAACACTTTTCAAACTAACAAGGGTTGGTGTGCCATTGGAAAACCCTAATGGTCTAGCTTGTTAGTTTTAACCCCTTAGAGCCTAGGCGTAATAAGAGGCTTTGTTCCCTATAACCACCCATTGAACTTTATGACCTATTTTTTATGAAATTTTATACCAACACTATAGAATTTATATAGAGAAATATTCCTTGCTAAAAGTATAATGACTATGTAGCAATGGTAGGTGGCTATTGTATGATTATATAGATTGATATGGACCAATTCTAGTCAATCCCCCAAGAAAGGTTTTTTTTTTTTTCTATGCCAAACTTTATTGAGTTTTATATCAATTTATAGGTTTTTGGGTTTCAAAGCGTAAAGAAGAGGTCTATTTTGCACTAAAATGAACTGCATACATTTTTTTGGTTAAAACTCTACAAACAAAAGATGAGAATTAAAAATTTAGAACTTTGATACCATGTAAGAATTATTGATGAACCCCATAGGAGCCAAGAATCACTTGCAACTAAAACAACCTTCCACATGTTGGAATAATGTGCCTCAATCCCACAGGCTGAAACCTCTGGAAGAGAAAAGTCCATATGACCTTGTTTGTGTCTAGCCGACCAGCAGCTGTGAAACCTTATGAAATATTCAGGTCAATGAGACCTTGCTTCTGTCTTTCTGACTGGTGTTGTCGCTGTGACTTGTGGCGTTCGTTGTAACCTTCTACCGAGTGGAGATCTCTGGTCGACATGCCACTCTTATCGTATATTGGGGAGACTCTAGGCAACAAGTAGTTTTGGGGAGAGACTTGGACATTCGGTATGTCTCATACCGACAATAGAAGTTTTGCCGATAAGTATTTACTTGGAGTCTTCAGAGTAACACATGAGAAGTTTGGTAAGAACTCTTGGCGTCATACATTTGTCTCATCGATGCTCATCAGAGTAACATGGAAGCCTCGATAAGAAGTCTTGCTGACGGTTGGTTCTCTCTCGCCGATAAGTATGAACATCGGTATAACCTCCTTGCGATAGTGATAAGTCTTGCCGACTGTTGGATGTTTCGGTGTAACTTAAATAGCTTGATATGATCTCTTAGCGAAAGGACGATAGTCTTGCCGATGGAAATGCTAACGTCTGTGTGACTTTGGAGACTTTGATAAGAACTCTCAGCAATAGCGGTAAGTCTTGTCGACTATTGGACACTTCAAAATAACTTGTGAACATCAGTGTGATGTCCTGGTGAGTAGCGATAAGTCTTGGCAATAGCGATACGAGTGATGATCATCAGTATGAGGTCTTGGCGACAAGGGGAAGCCTTAGCGATAGCTTTCTGGACTCGGTGTAACATCTGGCCGATAGTAAGGACTCTTGGCGATATCGAATGTTGGCTTTGTGGCATCGGGGAGACATGGTTAGTGTCTCACCGACATGCCAACACAAGTTGAACTTCTTTGGCCGAGCGATGACCATCCTATGTGGCTTGTGTTCGACCAATTAGAGAATCCAAATGGGAACCGCTATCAGTTGGACTGTTGCGGCCGTTACTAAGAGGAAGATCGATAGACAAGGGCATCTTGGTTATACTCAGAGATTGTAGAAGTAGTCTGGTTCGAAGGATCTATTCAATGGTTGGGTGAATAGTTCAATGTGTATCAGTGTGAATTCTATTCTGAGAAGACTGTAACTTGAATGTTTCCAGTACAAGGTTGATCATTGTGAAAGCTACTGTAATTTGACATCAGAGAGTCAAGCCCATACTCTGTATGTAATTTCATTACTGTAATACAAAGGGGTTTTCTTGGTGTGGTGGGTTTTTCTCCTGTAAGGGTTTTCCCACGTAAATCTGGTGTTCATATGTGTACATGTTTGATTCTCTATTTCTATTATCTCTTTCATGTGCATCTTAATTAGACTGTAATTGTAAAATTTAAAAGTGTCTTTGCATTCTTCCCTGAGGTTTTGACATTAGGAGAGTTGCTTCTGGACTTGGCTTTCCTTACAAGTGGTATCAGAGCTTGGCCAGTTGTGTTATCCTTGTGGGTACGTTGGGTTTTTTGAGTCAATTTTGTTTAGTGGGAGTCTTGTAGAAGTTTGTTAATTCAAAATTACAGATTGAGATGGCTAGCACGTCAGGAAAGATTGAAATAGAGAAATTCAATGGCAACAATTTTGAGTTGTGGAAACTTAAAATGAAAGATCTACTTGTTGATCGTGATCTTTGAATTGCTATGTCTGGAGCGAAGCCTATAGGCATGAAGCAAGAGGATTGGGACCTTGCAGATAGAAAGTCTAAGGGGCTAATAAGGCTCTATTTGGCAGACTCTATTCTTTTGAATGTGCATGAAGAGAAGACTACATCTTCCTTATGGAAGAGACTAGCATCTATTTATCAGGGGAAGTCCTTGGTGAATAAACTGTTCCTGAGGAAGAAGCTATACAATTTGAGAATGCAGGAAGGAGGGTCTGTAGATGATCATTTGAACACATTCAACATGTTGATTGCACAGTTAACATCTGTTGGTGTGAAGATTGATGAAGAGGATCGCTGTATGTTTTTATTATGTTCTTTGCCAGACTCATGGGATCACTTGGTGATGGCTATTGGAAGTACAACATCCAATTTCAAGATGGAAGATGTTGTTGCTTCTTTGTTATCAGAAGAGATGAGAAGGAAATCGTCTGAGATGGCGAAGGAGGCTCTTGCTGTTAGAGGCAGATTGAAAGAAAAAGGCAAGAAGAAGGACAAGAAGTCCAAATCAAAATTAGAGGGGAGATCAAAGTCTCCTGGAAAGAAGTCCAAGGTGAAGTGCTAAAATTGTGGGCAACCTGGTCATGTCTGAAAGGATTGTAAAGAGGAGAAGAAGAAGAAGTAGAAGTATTCTTTCAACAATGACTCTTCTCAGAGTGATGTAGATGCCTTCATTGCAGCCTTGGCTACACAAGCATTAGATGATGTCTGGCTGATTGATTCTGGAGCATCTTTCCACATGATATCTCATAGAGACTGGTTCATGAAGTATGAAAAATATGATGGTGGAAAGGTGTATTTGGCAAGTGATTCAACTTTGGAAATTGTTGGTTACGGAAGAGTCAAAATTCAATTCCCTGATGGAAGAGTGAAGGGAATCAATGATGTAATGCATATACCAGGTCTGGCTCAAAATTTAATTTCTATAAGTAAGCTGAATGATATTGGAGTGCAAGTCACGTTCTTTGGAAATGGCTACAAGATGACTAGAGGCTCAATGGTGCTAGCAAGGGGTGCTCGTATTGGTACCTTGTATAAGCTAGATGCACATGTTCTTCAATGGAATAGTGTCTCTACAAAGTCACAAAAAGCTACTCATGGAGAAAAGAAGGAAAAAGCTCTTGATGGTGTAAACTCTATGGAAGTTAAACTTCCAGCAGAAAAGACTATGCTCTAGAATCATAGGCTAGGCCACATTAGTGAGAAAGGTTTAAAAACCTTGAAGAATAAAAACCTGGTTAAAGGGCTTGAAGATTGTAACCTCGAATTTGAATTCTGTGAACATTGTATATATGGTAAACAACACCGTGTTTCGTTTTATTCCAGTCCTCATAAATCTTCTAGTTTGCTAGATTATATTCATTCTGATGTTTTTGGTCCAGTGAATGTTTCTTCTTTGTCTAAGTCAATGTACTATGTATCATTCATTGATGATTATTCGAGAAGAACATTTTTTTATTTCTTGAAAAGTAAATCAGAAGTGTTCAGTCGGTTTAAGGAATTTAAGAACCTTGTAGAAAATCATATTGGAAGAAAAATAAAATGTTTAAGGACTGATAATGGCGATGAATTTTGTTCTGATGATTTTGAGAGGTATTGTAAAGATTATGGAATTAAAAGACATAAGACTACACCTTATACTCCACAACAAAATGGAGTTGCAGAAAGGTTCAATAGGACAGTGATGGAGAGAGCACGAAGTATGCTGAGTAGTGCTGGCTTGGAGGAGAAGTTCTGGGTTGAGGTAGTTGCTACAGCATGTTACTTGATAAATCGTTCTCCAAATTCTGCTCTTGTTGAGAAAACACCTTTGGAAGCGTGGTCTAGTAAGAAGCCCTCTTTAAGACATATTCGTGTTTTTGGCTGTGAGGCATATGCACATGTGTTGTGTGAGAAAAGATCTAAATTGGAGAACAAGGCTGTCAAATGTATTTTTATTGGCTATAGTGCTGGCATAAAAGGATACAAGCTTTGGAATCCTGATATGGAGAAGGTTCTATACAGCAGAAGTGTAATCTTTCATGAGCTGAAGCCTTCTACCTTGGATCTGCAGTCAGAAACAAAATTAGAAAACAAAAAGGATGTAGTTGAAATTCCTCCGACACCAGATAAAGAGGAATTGAAAATTCAAAATGTACCTAAACCTAAGGAGAGCTCAAGTAGTTTTGAAAGTTTTGAAGAAGAAGAAGAACCTCAGCCTCAGCAAATGAGGAGGTCAACTCGCGAAAGAAAGCAACCTGATAGGTATGGGTTCTCTTTAATAGATTCTACTTGTGCCTATGCTTTAATTTCTAGCACTGATGAGCCTAGGACTGTGAAAGAGGCATTTAAAATTTCTGATTCAAACTCTTGGTTGGAAGCCATGAATGAAGAAATGGCATCATTAGAAAAGAATGAGACTTGGAGTTTGGTGCCCTTGCCTAAAGGCAGAAAAGTTATGGGCTGCAAATGAGTATTTAAGAAGAAAATTGGTCTAGATGGCAGTGTGGAAAAGTACAAGGTGAGGTTGGTTGTGAAGGGTTATTCCCAGGTAGAGGGAATTGATTATGGAGAAATTTTTTCTCCTGTAGCTAAGCTGGCGTCGATTAGATTTCTTTTGTCACTTGCAGTAGTGTATGACTTAGAGGTCGAATAGATGGATGTGAAGACAACATTTCTTCATGGTGATCTTGAAGAAGAAATCTATATGTCCCAGCCTGAGCACTTTGTGGAAAAAGGTAAAGAAAAACTGGTTTGCAAGTTAAAAAAGTCTTTGTATGAGTTAAAGCAGTCTCCTAGAATGTGGTACCAGAAGTTTGATACTTTTGTATTGTCTTTGGGATTTGTAAGATCAAAATATGATCATTGTGTGTATTATAAATCTGAAAGTGATCAAGTGCTTATTATTGCTCTCTATGTTGATGATATGTTGTTCATAGGCAATAGTAAGTTAATGATTTCTGATCTTAAGGCTCAGTTGTCTGCAAACTTAAAAATGAAAGATCTTGGTGCAGCAAGGTATATTTTGGGAATGGAAATAACAGGGGACAGGAAGGATAGAAAACTTTGGCTCAGTCAGAGTAAGTATATTAAGATTATTCTAGAGAGATTTTGTATGAATGATTGCAAGTAGCTAGTTGTTCCAGTTTTGCATGGACCGAAGCTATCTGTTGAAGACTGTCCAAAATCTCCTACTGAGATGGAGGACATGACCAGTGTGCCTTATGCTAGTGCAGTTGGCAATCTTATGTATGCAATGGTCTGTACAAGGCTAGACATTGCCCAAGCAATGGGAGTACTTAGTCGGTTTATGGCTAATCCTGGAAGGACACATTGGGATGCAATGAAAAGAGTATTCAGATATTTGAAGGGCACTTCAAAATATGCTTTGTGTTACCATGGGAACTTGGTTGAATCACGGAGGACTCTCAGCATTCAAGGTTATGTGGATTCTGATTGGGCAGGGGACATTGATAGCAGAAGATCCACCAATGGATATACTTTCATGTTGAATGGTGGTGCAGTGAATTGGATGAGTAAGCAGCAGGCTGTAGTCGCTTTGTCGACTACAAAGGTAGAATACATGGTAGCTACACATGCTTGTAAAGAAGCAGTTTGGTTAAAATGTTTGTGTTCTAACATTGGTTTTGATGTAGGGCAAATAACTATTTTCTGTGATAGTCAGAGTGCAATTTATCTGGCAAAGAATCCTACTTTCCATGCCAGGACGAAACATATAGATGTACAGTATCATTTTGTACGAGATATGGTGGAGGATGGAAAAATCATTTTGGAAAAGGTTGATACTCTGGAGAATGTTGTAGATGCATTGACGAAGCCAGTGAGCATAGACAAGTTCAGGTGGTGTGCCAATTCGATGGGCCTCAGTGCCCATGACTGTCAGTAGTTTTGTTGTGCTCTAGAGGTGCCTGTGTGATCTTCATCAAGTGGGAGATTGTTGGAATAATGTGCCTCAATCCCACAGGCTGAAACCTCTGGAAGAGCAAAGTCGGTATGACCTTCTTTATGTCTGGCTGACCAGTAGTTGTGAAACCTTATGAAATATTCAGGTCGGCGAGACCTTGCTTCTGTCTTTCTGACTGGTGTTGTTATTGTGACTTGTGGTGTTCGCTGTAACCTTCTATCGAGTGGAGATCTCTAGCCGACAGGCCACTCTTATCGTATATCAGGGAGACTCTGGGTGACAAGCAGTTTTGGGGAGAGACTTGGACATTCGGTATGTCTCATACCGACAACAGAAGTCTTGCCGATAAGTATTTACTTGGAGTCTTCAGAGTAACACATGAGAAGTTCGGTAAGAACTCTTGGTGACATACGTTTGTCTCATTGATGCTCATCGGAGTAACATGGAAGCCTCGGTAAGAAGTCTTGCCGACGGTTGGTTCTCTCTCGCCGATAAGTATGAACATCGGTATAACCTCCTGCCGATAGCGATAAGTCTTGCCGACTATTGGATGTTTCAATGTAACTTAAAGAGCTCGGTATGATCTCTCAGTGAAAGGACGATAGTCTTGCTGATGGAAATTCTAACATCTATGTGACTTTGGAGACTTCAGTAAGAACTCTCAGTGATAGCGATAAGTCTTGCCGATTGTTGGACACTTCAGAATAACTTGTGAACATCGGTGTGATGTCCTAGTGAGTAGCGATAAGTCTTGGCAATAGTGATACGAGTGATGATCATCAGTATGAGGTCTTGGCGACAAGGGGAAGCCTTAGCGATAGCTTTTTGGACTCGGTGTAACATCTGGCCAATAGTAAGGACTCTTAGCGATATCGAATGCTAGCTTTGTGGCATCAGGGAGACACGGTTAGTGTCTCATCGACATGCCAACACAGGTTGAACTTCTTTGACCGAGCGATGACCATCCTACGTGGCTTGTGTTTGACCAATCAGAGAAGCTGAATGGGAACTGCTAGCAGTTGGACTGTTGCAGCCGTTACTAAGAGGAAGATCGACAGACAGGGGCATCATGGTTATACTCAGAGATTGCAGAAGTAGTTTGGTTTGAAGGATCGGTTTGATGGTTGGGTGAATAGTTCAATGTGTATCAGTGTGAATTCTATTCTAAGAAGACTGTAACTTGAATGTCTCCAATACAATGTTGATCATTGTGAAAGTTGCTATAATTTGACATCAGAGAGTCAAGCCTGTACTTTGTATGTAATTTCATTACTGTAATACAAAGGGGTTTTCTTGGTGTGGTGGGTTTTTCTCCCGTAAGGGTTTTCCCACGTAAATCTAGTGTTCATATGTGTATGTTTAATTCTCTGTTTTAGTTATCTCTTTCATGTGCATCTTAATTGGACTGTAATTGTAAAATTTAAAAGTGTCTCTGCATTCTTCCCTGAGGTTTTGACATTAGGAGAGTTGCTTCCGCACTTGGCTTTCCTTACACCACATAAGAGATAAGAAACATAAATGTTATGAATCCAAAGATTTCATTAGATAGATAAATGAAATTGATATGGTATATAATGAAGAAAATTTTGTTATAAAGACAAGGACAAAACCTTAAGATAGACTAAGATCATCAAAAGTGTCTTAATCTTATTATATTAGATACAAAATCTAAATGACTTAGACAAATTTAAATATGTAAGTGAAAATAACACCTAATATGAAATTAATTAATATATCATATTCACACCAACAACCACCACATAAAAGATACCAATATCATTATAACTAATAGTCATTATAAAGTTTCCCCCCGTTAATGGGGTCTTGGGGACTTGTCTCGCAGGGTCTCAAGGGATGATGTGAGGTGGTTCACATCGGAGGAGGGATTGGTTAAAGTTAATTTCAATGGCACCTCAAAGGGTAATCCTGGAGAGAGTGGGGTGGGGTGTGTTATCAAGGATCATGAAGGGAAGACAATAATTGAGAAATCTATATATCTGGGGATTGGCACAAATAATGAGGTAGAATTTTAGGTCACCTTGACCGAACTCAAATATGCTAAACATAAAAATTTGCAAAAAATCTATTTAGAGGGGGATTCTTTAATTATAATTAATGCCATTAGAATGAGATGGACACCCAATTTGAAATTACTTGGTGATGGCTCTCTCCCATCACACAAATACTAGTTGAGTTGGATGCATTCAAGGTGACCCATATTTACTCTGAAGGAAATAGGGTGGTGGATGATTTGTCCAAAAGGACCTCGATGGTGGGGTTATCTTAATTGGCATATGTCATTTCTAATTTTGGCAGCAGACTTGGGTATGCTTGTAGTGTGGTGCTGATGTTGCACTAATTACTAGTACCATGGGGTGCCTATGATGTCAGGTTGGAGGTTGGCGGGTGTTTATAAATCTTAGTGTTTGCTTGGATTTTTTCCATGAAAACTTTTTGTAGTGTTGGTGTGGTGTGTTTGGGCTAAGTGATATGGATACCACAATAAGGTTGGAATGCTCGAGGAGCCAATTGTCATTCATGGTGGAGGTGACAAAGAAAAGGCTTGGTAATGTTTTTAAATCCAAACACAGTTTAATCATCCACGCATTGAAGATGGTGCTCGACGGGGAGTTTCTTTGCTTGTTCCACTGGCACAAGGTTAACATGGACATCACTGCAATGTTCTTGGCCTTGGTTTTGGATGTGGGGAGTTGAAGGAAACGACATGCCAACTTTGCAAAAGGTTGATTTGGGGTAAGTTTCTAGTTAGCTTGGAGGATGCTCTCGAAAATTATGAGGTGGGTAGGGGGTTCCATTACCTGGAGATTACTACTTGCTATGACGATGTGGGATGCCTCCAAAGCGATATCCATTGATCTTCACCAATGATTCGGCTTCCCTACCTAGATTTCATGCGGTGGCGACAAAGAGTATCAAGTTTTTGAAATAGATTTTGGAGATGGTTCCAAACGAGGGGGCAGGCTAGTTGTAGGAATACATTTCCATGGAAGGTCTGGTGGATGAGGATGGCATGACCAACTGGGGAAGACCCAAAATTATGAATCGATTGAGGTAATCGTTGTTGGGTTGATGCATTTCAGCTTTGGGGGTATGGGTGGGGTTTTAACAAAATTTGTTTCTTGACGGGTTGGGTGCTATGTGGGTTGAACAAAGAATGCAAATTTTGTAAATTTTGTTAATATTGTTGGTGCAAGTGTAGTGTTCTCCAGGTTTAATAGCCTTTAGAAATGGTTGCAGTGTTTTGAGTGGGGGGCACCATTTTGAAGCTCGATGCCTAGGTATTTTTTTTATTTGGGTTATCTTTGGTCTGGGCAATCCATTGATGATCCCCAGTAACTGATTGTAATGTTCATATTCAAATGTTTGATATATGGGTGCAACCCCTTAGCTACCTTTTTGCATTGAAAAAAAAATCATTATGACGTAACAAAAAGTAGAAAATATTCCCAATCTTTAAATATGAATGATGGTTTGGCTTGAGTCATAAAGAGGCCTATTATTGACCATGTGAAAAAAATTATTACATTTGAAATACAATATTTTTAAAATAGTAATGATAAGAGCTTCATATTGATTATTTAGAATTTATTATTATTCTTATAAGTACAAAGGATATTATGCATTTATTAGAGGTCATTATCTATTTCCAAGGGCTTTGGTGTTTTTTCTTCATTTGACTTTCAAATTACGTTATAGATAAATGTTGCTTAGTGATTAATTTTTATTATTGTAATATGTTAAATTATGATTAAAAATAATTATTTAAAAAATATTAATAAATAATATTAATTATATAACTAATTTGACATAATAAAAATAATAATTTTGTATTAAATAAATTATTTATTTATTGTAATTAAACATTAAGATGAAAATTTTCATATTGTAAATATATATTGTATAGTATAATATATATGATATATAATTAATAAAAGATATTGATAAGATATAATTTTTTGTATTTTTTAAATTAATTTAAAACGTAAAAAAAAAAATTATATTAAATATTTCAAATACTTACCAAAATAATAATTAATATAATATTTAAATATATTAATGTTTTTAGAAATCACATCATAAAATCAAAATTAAATATTTTAAATTCTTATCAATTTTTAATTTATATTATAAAAAATTAATCTATTTACTAAAATTATACATGTTTTACTTTCTCAATAATCCCCAAAAAAACAGAAACAAACAAACACAAACACATAAACAAAAACAAAAACTTTAAAGATAGACGTTTTACTTTCTGAAGCTCCTCCACAAATCATGAAAAACTCAACGCAAACTGTTTAGCCGCCATCCACCCAATATGCTTTCGATTCGACCATAATATGACCACATTTATGTCGGATTAGCTAAAATCGTCATGAGTGAGCTCAGATCTCTCTTGGTCCTTCAAGGCTGCTGTAGGTCCATGCACTTGTTGTTCAAGAAGCCATTGCATTCAACCAAATCTCTAGTATAAGTACCCAAACAACAAGCCATTACATTCAAGCAAGACGTTGCCCTTTTCTTGGTTTTCAACCATTGCCAGAGACTATAATCAGCAAGCTTGTTTAAATTGTGCGAAAATATACAAGATTATGTTCTGATTTTCTTAAATTTTCCGTGGGAGCCAAGCTAAGAGTTTGGGGTTTGTGTTTACAGGAAGTTTAGCATAGCAGTAATTTAAGAACAAAAATGGGAGCAATGTGATTATAAGTAATCCATTCTGCTTATAAAAACATCCATTTTCATATTTATAGATGACCAGTCAATAATCATTATCTGAATTGCATTGCAGCGATGAAATCCCCCCTGTTTTGAATTCCAAATCAGAACCTCCTCCATTGTTTGATGGAACCACAAGGTATGCTCTGCTCTGCAATTATTTAGTTTTGCCTCAAGTGTTACTACATTTTTTTTTATTTTGATGTGTTTGATTGAATCTATTGGAATGCATTTTCGTTTAATATTTAGCTGTCATTGTAAATTTGTTTCATATGAAATTGGGTTTTGTAGACTGTACATTAGTTTGACCTGCCCCTTTGCTCAGCGTGCTTGGGCTGCTAGAAACTACAAGGTGGTTTATCTTTCATTTGGTTTATCTTGCTTCCATGTGCATGGTTTTATTTACGATGGAGATTTTCAGTCCTTATGAAGATTACCTTCTCATTAACAATAAGTAAAACAAAATGCAGGGTCTGACTGATATTCAGATAGTTCCAATAGACTTGCAGGACAGGCCCACATGGTACAAGGAAAAGGTTTACCCTCCTAACAAGGTATACAACTTATGTACATTTTCCTTTAACTAGATGCTTTCAATGCCATCAACTCGAGCCAGAAATGACTTTCAGAGCTATTATGTGTTGCCTGGAATGGTTGGTGTTATTAATTATTGAATGGACAACAATTAATGGAATTATTAATGTCTGGTTTAGGGGTTAGGTTTAGAATGAGGATTTGCCAACGTAAGAAACACTCCACAAGTTTTAGCAATCTAATGAAGCGGGTGACATTATTGTTCTTAATATTTGTATGTTAGTTTCATATAGCTATGCAGGGTAGATTGATTAATACGAACCAGTTCAATATTAGTATTTAGTGTGAAAAATTAGCCACAATCAAGCCAAAGATGGATCAGTCGTCATAGATTAGTCATCAAGTGGGTCTGTAGTTCAGTGGTAAAGTACTTGGGAAGGTCCTAAATTTGACTTATAACTTATCCATGAAAAGTATTAACATTTAGCTACCTGAATGGCTGGGGTAAGCTATGCCTTGAGTTTGAAGAAAATAATAGGCATATATCTAAATCTATGTCTACATTTTTGTGACTACAAGATATGTATAGGAATGAAACTTTTCAAAACAATTCATTTTTTTCATTTTTCAGGTCCCTTCTATTGAGCATAATGGCAGAGTCACAGGAGAGAGTTTGGACTTATTGGTATATCTGGAGACCAATTTTGGAGGGCCTAAACTCCTTCCCACGGTATATGATGCTTCTGAACCACTCAATAATTATATTGTTATTCCATGTCACAATCTTAATAATCATGTTAAAGTCTCACGCAGTTAGGGTTGGTCAAAAACTTAAATCATATGGTCACATTATTGAAACCTTTGAAGACATTTTAGTTTAAATCATTCATCTAGACTACTTAACTTCTTTTATGGTTAACTGTTTTAATGTTCTTTCCATTTCATAATTTAAATCGGCATATCCAAATGGCTATGCACTTGTTGCTTGTTCTTTCTAGTGACCTCACTTAGCAATAAAGCCCAAGGTAATATTTCACTTTTTGGGGAAACAAGGCAGCAGTAGACCTTTGGCTTTATTACTTGGGAAAATAATTTTTTTCTTAACTTTTCATAGCAATCATATTAAAACACATAAATCCATTGTAATTGTCCAGGATACAGTGAAAAAGGAGGCTGTAGATGAGCTACTGAAGTATACAGACACTTTTGTAACTGCAGGGTACTCAGCATTGAAAAAGCCACAAGCTGAGGTATCAGAAACACTTGGTAAGGAGAACATTTCTTGCAAATGTAGATAAGCTCTTGGTAGAATACTTTATCTTCAAGATGAATTTGGTTGATAAATTGATCATTTACTTTCCCAACTATGACAGCACCTACTCTTGATTATTTGGAAAATACTGGGGAAGTTTGATGGCGGGCCTTTCTTCTTAGGTGAATTCAGTTTGGTAAGTCATCTAATTATGCATAGTTATTTTCAGGACACGATCTCTTATCCTTTTGTGTTTATTGCTTCTGACAATTGTGAGATTTTGCATGAAATTTATGCAGGTTGATCTTGCATATGCTCCATTTTTTGAAAGATTTCAGACTTTGTTCCCCATATATAAGAACTATGACATCACAATTGGCAGGCCAAAACTATTGAAATGGATTCAGGCAAGTGTAAATTCTATATTGTCTTCTCTAGCCTAGATAAGGGTGAAAAATACATCAAATCACGATATATTGTCTGCTCTTATCTATGACACAACAAATTGGTTTGATTACAGGAAGTGCACAAGATTGATGCATATGCAAAAACAATATCTGCCCCAGAAGGAGTTGTTGAAACATTCAAGAAATATACGGTATCTCATCACTGATACTAAGAAGTTTTAGGATAAAATGATACATGCTTTACATATTGCCTAGCTCCTGAATACCTGAGAAAGAAAGAAATGGGTTCCTTGAAAGACACGTACTTATTATTTTTTATGTTTTGCAGGCTAATTAGATTGCTAGACACAAATGAAATTGGAAAGAGGGCGATACTGGGATTAAAATTATTGTTACTGGACATTGTATTCATGGCTTCATTTGGATACTATTATTTCAATAAATATTCCATTCATAGTGGAATCCTTCCAATGTTTAGATTATGGGATGAAATACATTGAATTTTAATAATATTGTTATTTGGATCATCTCCCATGTATGGACATGGGGTTCTTTACGATCAATTTATGAAAATGAATTTAGGAGTGTATATTAGTAATTTATGAATATATGTGTTATATTATTGGTTTATGAAGTGAATTTTTTAAGTCCATCATGCACATCTTTATGTATTTATCATAAAAAAATATTTATTTAACAATGGATCTAGAAACATCTACACTAAATATCACGTTTAAAATATTTTGAAGTAGATATGTAAAATATATAACTACTAAATATTACCATTAAAGGATTTTATAATATGCCTAGATCTTGCTTGAGCACTGTTACTATTCCAATTCAAGTCGGTTCTTGCAAGCTAGACCGATTATTTCAAGTTATGCCCAACAATTAAATTATAATATCCTTCTTGAGTTTCCATGCTTACATGCTATGAAATTGTCTCCCTCTACTTTGAAATAATGTGTTAAATTTTTTCATAAAGGGAGGCAAATTATCACATACTTATAGATCAAAAGTAATATTCGATAGTACATAAAAAGTAATATTTGATACTGTAGCCAAGGTATTCTTAGGGACACTTGTATATTGTATGACACATTTGGATATACATATACAATCTAGGTGTCACATTGTGAAAATATTTATTGTGAATCACTTAGTACTAAATATTTAATTTGGGTTCATGGTTTAATGAGCTCATGGTTTCGACGCACATGGTTTATGCAATTTACTATTTAGTGGTTTTGTGTAAGCTTATTCTATAAAAGAAAGCACATGAGTAGCCATTGAGCTTGGCTTGTTGAACCTTTGACTTTTTTTTAGATGTTGGATTGAGCGTCTCTTGTAAGTTGTGATAAGGCTTTGTAAAAATCTGCAAAATATTTTTTTGAGGTCCTTCCATTTTATGGTCATGAGTTGGTTTAGGGAGGGAATGTTTTATTTACCAGGATTGAGGGTTGAGTTCCTATCTCCCTTTAAATATTTATGCACTCTCTCTTTTATTTGTAAACTTTTTCCATTCTATTTATAACCTTTGGACTTGGCCCAAAATGTGAGGGGGTTTGAAATTCCCAGTCTTCATCAATATTTTGGGGTGTTTCACAAATCTTCCCCAATATTCAATATACTAACCACTAGCTAGTGAAGCTCAAATAGTTTATATTTTTCAAAGGTTATGAGATGGTTATTGAACCAGTGCAGGTTCTTTGAAAAAGGTTCAATTGTCACCATGATCTGCCAACAAGTATGAGCGGGATAGTGAAGCATTAATTTGAAGGCGTTGTTTGTTTGGGGTAGCTATAAGCCTATAACCATCACCATATGTTGACATGTTTTCATGTGAAATCTCCAAAAAGAGGAAGAAAGGGAAAAGTTTTGAGAATGACAAAGATTTTAAGTAGTTATAGAACCACCTATAGTTACTAACAAAGGGCATTTAACAACCAAGTTTCATTGATGGATGAAGGAAGAGACTCTTATATTCATTAGAGAATATGAAAGTTTTCTAACCTCACCAAAGCCTCAAAAAACACTGTGTAGTATGTGTCAAGAATTTACCATGGTTCTAGAACCATTCCAAGTTCCTAAAATTGGTTTCAATTGTTGTTGATTTTCACCAACATGCAAAACAGGAAAGAAGAGACATGGTTTGGTAAACAAATTACCATGGTTTACAAACCTTTCCAATGTGTTAACACATAAAGAGCTTGATGAATAAAATATGGTGGTTCAAAGGTTTGACATAGTTTTGAATCTCACCCACAATATCAATAACCATTCAGATGTTGGCATATAAACAAAGAGACTGGCGATAGTCTTGATTTACAAAGGCAAGATACCCAAGGAGCCAATTATATTAAATTCATTTTAAAAGGGTTTTGAGCACCAAATGTAATGACAATACTTTTACTCACTCACCTACTCACCATTAATACAAGAGAGCTCTCCAGCTACCTTTCCTATCTTGCATAGTTGTCCCTCATTTGAGGCACCCATTTTGGGTGGGAGTGATTTTGCAACAATGTTTTTTTAGTGTAATACAATGCAGTTGTTATCACATAAACCTGCACCCTTGTTGAACCTTGTTCAATAGTTTGGAGATAGCATTGGAATGGCTTCAAGGCGAGGGACCTTGCTATTTGAAGCTAAATCTCTAGATGAAAGGTTGGTTCCCTTTCTAAAATATGCTTTCAGATGTAAAATCTATTCCCATCCTACTCTAACATTCATCAATGAAAAGAAACAGAAAAAAATGATAGAAAGAAAACTTCTGGTGACGCACCAAATGTTAAAATATTCTGGACCTATTTAACTAACACAAAACCATCTCAAAAACTACCCTATAATTGCATAAATTCATAAACACCGTCACAAGGTTAGGAGAAAAATAAATTTACAAAAGAGACTGTTGTCCACAATAGTAAAACCATGTATCTCTCAAAAACACAATATTTCAGTATCAAGAAACGAAAAAATGCAATTTTTATTAATAGAAAAGGTTCAAAACAATTGTTACAAAACTCAGTCTATGAGTTTTATTACAAAAAAATCCATCCCCTGCTTGCTCTTGTCTTCTCCCATACATATCTTAGGAAGTGCAACATATTTCAGAAAATCTAGGAGGCATCCTTCATGAAAAATAAATATTTTTTTACTGTTCAATGTTGTTGGTCAAACCTCTTGGGTGTTGGAGGCATATTCTCTTAAATGATTTCCTTGAATCTCTGACAAACCCTCCAACAAGACATGAGAGATGATGCTAGTTGACTCCTCCAACTCAAAGATATGAATATGCTCCTAACTAGGTTAATAGTTGTCTCAAATCTCCTAGATAAGTGGATGATGATGAGGTGCTGCTACAACTACGATTGTTGGTAATAAATCCTCCCAAACTAGTTATTGCATGAATCTGGGGCATGTTTCTAACTCTTTCTCTAATATCCTAACTCTTAGAAGGCGTGGGAGAAAATCTTGGACAACTAACTACTACAAAAATTGTCTAATACCTTTGGTTTAAAATTTTGCATGCTCTTCATATACATATGAACTATTTGTTGTTGCAACACAGTATGTTTGGGTTCAAGATTTATAGTTACAAAAGGATTTGTGAATGAAATCATCATTCCCTCTTCAAAAAGCTTTGGTTGACTACTAGAAGCTGCAATTTCTTTGACTAAATACTTAATTAGAAGGAAAGTTTTCCTTACTCAAGGAATGACCAATGCCATTTAAAGAAGTTCCATTGGAAGGATTTTCAATTGCAAGAAACTTGGAGGATTCCAGCCCAAAACCACCCTTCTGAATAATGAAATCACAAGGGCACTTGACTTCACTTGAGCTCCTTGTAGTAGATCTGGCAACATGGAAAGATTAATTCTCTACATTTGGGTCAGTTCCATAATCATATGAATTATCAATCTTAGTAGTAAGAGTTGCAGAATGTACACACTTTTGTCACGTTGGGTGCCATGTCATAGTCGGCTTGTTTTGAGGGAAAAGTACCCAATTGTGAAAATGATGCTACAAAAGATTCATTTTCATTTTGATCAACTATCATTATATCCCTCTTTAGAGAATTATCGAGTTTCAGTTCATTCAAGGCCATTTTGATATATTTTGAAACCATTTGATGATTTTCTCCAGCAATTTGTAGGTCAGGGAACTCAATGCCATTGTAATTGGTAGATTCAGAATTCTCCTAAGCATGGCTTAGCATCCATACCTCACATTTTGAGAGATGTATCTAGATGAATGTTTATTTTGAGCTACAAGATCTCATTGAATACCTGATTCCTTCTTCCTCCATTCACTATTTGAGTTGATAAAGCTCGCTCTGACTTTCTGGTAAGAGATAAATTAGCATATACATCCTGCTTGTCATAGATACAAATATTATGAATATCTCTGGTGTGGTGGACGTAGACATCTAGAATGCCCACAAAATCTTGTCTCTATCATTTCTTTTTGATAGAAAGCCCAACTAGCATCATTGCCTCTGATATCCAATAGTTCCAACTCCTACCGCATTCTCTCCATCCTTTTATGGTGAGTTGAATAGCCTAGAAATCATATTAATACACCTGTCTTGCAGTTCATATGTAACAGGATACTCATCAATATCTATAGAGTTCTTATTCGCGGACTGCAATATGATTTTATCACATTCAAGTGGAGTTTTATGAGTATTAGGGTTTAATATAAGTTTAATGGGCTCTTGACAAATAGCTTCAGCTTGGTTCATCACAGTTTGAAATAGAATCAAGAAACAAGAAGACTACACAAAGACTGAGTGGACAAGTATCTTCATCATATATATAGCTTGATAAACCTAACAATGCTAACCCAACAATGCTTTGACATCCCTTACCCTCTAGACCATTTATAGATATCTTGTTTAGGATCCTAACAGAGGTATAGATACATTGCCAATCACTTGACAAGACTCTTCAACTACTGATACAACATTAAGGTATCTATAGGGCCCATTAAAATGTTCAAAAACAAAAAAATGCAGACCTGTGTCATCTTACGTCCTACACAAAACTTTTGATAGAGTTTCTAACACGTTAGCCAGCTACTAACTGTGATACCTTTATTCGATGCCTTTGAAACATTACCAGAATTTCTTGTGATCTTCCTTCAACTTTTTAACAATCCCTTTATCTCATACGGAATCTTTAAGTCTTCGGGAGTTTTATATCATAACAGGTCTGCAATTGCTTTTAGGTGACTGCCCGTAGTACGGAGATCTCCTGATCTTGTAAGGCCTTTTCAATTTCTCAGTTTTCCTTCTAAAACCTTCCCTGGACAGCATGAAGACATGTAACCTTCCTTTGGCTTTGGCAAGAATCTTCAACTATTGCAACCTGCAAATGATTTCGTATGGAGGAACAAAGAGATACCTGAGGAATCTTCCACAACTTTACAAATCCAGGCTCTATCAAAAAAATTATTAACCTAAACTCGCATGACTCTCAACCCTAGACACTAGCTCAAACTTAACTCAGACTTCAACAATGATTGAATTTTCATATTAAGTTTCCCTCTCTTGTGTAAATGTGATTTTTTAGATAAAATAAGGTTATTTGTTTAAGACTCAAAATGTGACATAACATTTGACATATCATGGGACAAGAACAAGGATACTCTTGAAGGTTAATTTAGACCTTGAAGACTTATTAAATATCCTATAAGATATGTCGACATGAAAAAAGACCATTAAATACTTTCACACACCCTTAAAAAACTATTCACATCCAAAAGACTACAATAAGTTGAAACATCAGCCTTTTATGGTTGGCATCCAACAAGGATTAAGAGGGGTTTTGGGCTTATTTTTCAGGATTAGATAGTGCAGAGAAATAACAAGATTAGAGGGAACAATCAAGGGCTCATTCTTGAAAGAAAATATAGTTTTTCAGGGCATCTATAGGAAGGCAGAGATTTATCAAACTAGTACACATATTATTGTATACTTGTTATTCACTTTCATTTTTTTATTAATGTATAAACAAACTCAAAAAATATTCTACACATATTATTGTACACTTGTTATTCACTTTCATTTCTCCATTAGTGTATAAACAAAGTCAAAAAAATATTTGTTGTGAGATATTTTCTTCAACACGCCTCTTGTTCTGATTATAAATATCATTTAATGAATGAGACAACATTCTAAACTTGTTACATCTTTGCGTAATAGATCATTTCATGTTTGCATATGATTTTGTGAAACTCATAAATGGATAACTACGGATGTGAAAATGGTAATACTTTATTATAATATATTTAAATACTTAGGTCAATTTGTATTCATTATTTTATCTTGTCATTCTATCCTTGTCAGTTGTGACTCTATATCCCTTGGATTGGCACTAGCTTGACATGTATTGAGTACAATCAAACAAACAAATCAAACATTTAAAACAATAAATTATTAAAACAGGTTCTAACAACATGGACGAGTATCTTAAAAAAAGATCATTGTTGTAGGATTTCAATTATTGATAATGTGTTCTTTGATAGGGAAAATACATTTTAGAGACATTAGCAACACGGTTCTCTCCCACACATTATGATGGCCATTTTTAATGCCCTTGCTAAAAATCTATATATAGAAAAAAATTATCTCTATGGGGTTGGTTTTAGTCGTAGTTTTAGGCAAGGTCTAAGTTGTGGAGACTCTTCCACATCAGGTTGTAGACCATTTGAAATACTAGTGTATATGAATGCAATATAATCTAAATTTTCATAATATATGTGGTGGATTTGTAAATTTCATTCAGTAAATCAATGTAAGACATATTTTATGCCAATTTTGTATTTTGTCTCAGTTACTATTCAAGAGTTTTAGGGGATTCAAGGAATATTTGAGTTCACATTTGTTGTTCTTTATATTAGTTCTTCATTAGTTTACATCTAAGGGATGCTTTAGAATTATCTTACACTACCCAATTCATGCCAACCTATAAGAAACCTTTCTAGACTGATATGTGGACATTTTAAACTAGTTGTGGATTATTAAGTAGAGATGCATCATTGGGGATAAAAGGGTATTTCATATTCTAAGCTTTGCAAGACAAATCCAAGCACATTAAACTCAATCTAAATGTTAGTGTTTGATTTGTGATTAGGGTTTTATTTATATTTGAATCATTTGTAGCATTAGGTATTGATCTAATAGTTGAAGGTTGGTCATCCTACTCATTTAAGAATAAAATAAAAACTACACTTCAGTGTTGTATTATCGTAGATTAGGTGTTCTCCCAGCATCCACAAATTCAGTGTTATAGATCTATTAAATCCTTGAAAAAGTTATTGATGGTGTATGTAGAGAGGATTCATCTATGATGATATTTATCATGCAAACGATTGTTGTGATAAACTTAACTTATACTTGTATATGGATGAGTAACTAGTTTATATCTAAAATCACATCATTTCACTAGGTAACTTCCTAATTAGAGAACTCTTGTACTATTATTTGTGTTCCTGTCTTTAAGATTTATAAGAAATATGATCCCAAACTTGGTAGTACTCAAAGAAGAAGATGATGCTTTATCCACCCTTGTATTTAGTTGCCTTTCTCTCAAGCTCTTGATTTAAATATGAGCTATCTCTCCACTATCTTCACTAATCGAAGATCTAGACATTATGGTGAATCACCTTAGGACTAAGGTGGTTGCCAGAAAAGAGCCAACAATATGTGCAATGAATTCCCAAAAGCCTTTTCTATATTAAAGGATAGACTATGTATCATGGAATATTATGATTATTGTAGCCTACGAAACACACAACTATGTTTGGTGGAGAAAATGGTGAACAAAATAAAAAATTAGTGAATAAAAAAAATAGTGAAAATAGGTAACACAAATACATTTAATTGTCTTGCCTCAAGCAATATGTCCAAATTATAGTTAAAATAATTAATTAAAAATATTAATAAATGATAATTATTGTATACTTATTTTGATATAATAAAAAAAGGAAATGTTATTAGATAAAAAATAATGTATATATTGAAATTAAATATTAAGATGAGAAATTTTATATTGGAAATATCTATTATGTGGTATAATAATGTATAGTATATATAAGTAATAAAATATGTTAGATATGATATAAAATTTTGTATCAATTTAGAAAAGAAAAAAGAGATTAATAATAAATATTCTTACTTATTAAGATAATAGTAATTAGTACAATAATTAAATCATAATGTGATTTTTCATGAATCACATCACCATAACAAAATAATGAATATTCAAGTACTTAAAATTTTTATTGAAAAATATTATTAATATTTTTTTAATCTATTCACGAATTTAATAAAAATTTAAGATTTCAATTATTTCTTATGAAAATATATACATGTTCTACTTTCTCAATAACTTTGAAACTAAAAGAGGGGTAAAAATTTATTCAATCCAAAAAAGAGCAGTCCAAAGCAAGGGAATTACACATCCCTATCAATCTCCACTAATTGGTCCAACTTTTGTGACAAATATGGGGGTAATTGGCCCCTATCCACAATATTCCAATCATGCAAATGATCATAAGCCCATTTAGCCAAACAATCCACAACCCCATTCCATTCATGTGGAATATGACAGAAAGAAATAGAATCAAAGGAAGCACACATATTGAGAATTTGTTTTATAATTGTAGACATGCAAAATTAACATTATGCACTCAATTCACGTTCATCCACTCATTAAATAAATCAAGTTCACCTTCATCCATGCATCAGATAAATCAAACTCATCAAATCCATTCACCAAGTAAATCAGGATTATTAAATAAATCAACTTGTCTTACATCATCCCTCTAATTAAATAAATCAAACATTCATTTAATTAAAAATCCAAATGCATTTTCCATCCTTTTCTGATTTAAATAAATCAAATATTTAAATCAAATAAGTCAAACTCACCTAATCATCATCCTAGCTAATTAATTTTGATTAAATCTAATCTAATGCATGTCACATCCTCTAGATAATCCCACTTGCACAAATAAATCCATTTATTGATTTATTAAAATCAACATTTTCACTCAACATGGCATCTTCCCTCAAATTTGAATTCAAAAGCAAGTTGAAAGGTACATCCAACAAGGCATTTAATAGGTCTTACATGTCCCTTGCACAAGTCAAACTCAACATTAACTCTCATTTCAAATTTGAAATTTTCCCCTCTTGGGCACATTTCCCAAATCTTGCACATGCATCAACCACTCACAAGATGACAAATGTCCTCATATCATTGGTCCACTCTTTGTCCCACATTCATCCATTTGGCCAATCCTTCATCAAGAAAATCTATAAATGAAAGGCTTCATTCTTGTTCAAATCCTCCACAATCTCTTGCAAAGTCACTCTCTTAAAATGAGAATTGATTTTGTCCATTTATCATCTTAGCATTCCATATCATTCTTCATATCAATTTCATCATCAAGCTTAAGCAAGGATTGGGAAAGGGCTATTTTCTACAATAGCACCAATCCACTATGAAATAAAGATATTTCATGTTTTTCATATGCTTATTTAGCTTACCTTTTTATCATTTGTTTGCATTTGGGAAGCAATAATGTATTATTTCATAGGGATCTTAGGTTTGCTTGTTTTGAACTGATTAACCAAGCTAATGGTGATTATTGTTTGAAGAACATTGTAGATTTAGGGTCCACATTTGGTGCTAGAAGGAGGGCTTGACATCATTATTTCTAACATTTTCTTGAAATTTCCACGTTTTTCTTCACACATAGGAAATTCCAACGCGGGCTCATCAGTGTCGTTTTGACACCGCGGGCTTGTTAGCGTTGCTCTATGGCACCGCTTGAAACACAAACTGTGCCGCTCGATTCGTCCCGCCAAAAAAATTAAATTTTTAACTCTACCGCTGAACTCGTTCACTTGCAGGATTTTTTGAAATTTTTGAAAACAATGATGCAGGGGATAAATTGTGACGTTGGGTGAAAATTGCGATGCAATCGAGCTCTCTGTCTCGACACAGAGCGCCACTAACTGGTAAGCAGTGCTGTGAGAGCACCGCTAGGAGAACAAACTGCGATGCCTTCACGAGTTGTGATGCTGGGAGACAGTAAAAGGGAGAATTTAATTTTTTAGCATGTGCTTTTGATTTATGACTGATTTTTCCTTTGTTTTCTGCTTTTTAATTTCTTTGTTTTTCCATAATCTGATTGTTTTTCTCCTTTGTAGGTTGGGAAGCGAAATCAAAAGAAAGAGAAGCATGAGAAGGGTGTTCGTCAAATCAAAGTGTTTTTAAACACTCTAGTGTTTGTTTAGCACTATTTTAAGAATTTGTTATCTTTTCATTCTTAGAACACTAGTTTTCATTTGGGCTTAAAAAGAACCTTTCAATTTCTTCTTGCGAAGGTTAAAATGAACTTTAGGATCAACAACATACTAAATTTTGTTTCTTGGATTAACAAATTGAACAAATATCTTTCACTTGTGATTTGGTGCTCTAAAACGAACTCACATATTGCTTTGAGGATCTAAAAAGAACAAGTGTAGCTTTGTTTTTGTGAGGGCTTACTTAGACTAAAGCCACTGAAAAAGGACGTATGCGCTTTTCTTGCGCTTTATAGCAATCTTGAGAATCAAAAGGCCTTTTTCATGAATTTGGGTTAAGACAAAGCAATCACCTCCACACTTCGATTTGGGCTTAAAATTGAACAACATATTGTGCGAGTGGAGTGGGGGCATTGTTGCGTATATTCTCTCTCCTTGTTGCCAACAAGGATTGATCAAGTTACGGATATTGTTCTTCATTCGCTTTTGTTTATCCTAGAGGGCCTGCCTTGGGGAAAAAGTACTCACCCAAGGGAACAACTCAACTGGTAACACTCTAAAGCCAAGAGTATTTCCAATTAGGATACAAATGTGGATATTGGAAAAAACGCCAATATCACATGGTTGATTCCGACAAGATGGATCCGAAAGGGGACTCTTGTCATATGGGTCAATCTCCACCAATAGAAAGTCCTTGCTAAAACCCATGTGCTAGAATTTTCCAAAATCCTTTTATCTATTTGTTGGTGCAAGAATGGTCGTTCTCAAGCCACCCCACACTTTTATGGTCTTCTAGTAGAAATGGAAAACATGCCATGGGAGTTTCATGGGTGTTGATGCTTGGTTGCCCCGTATAAGTGAGTGTCGTAGGGGAGCCAGTGGGGTCAAGCATCTAACCATTCGCTAGAGATAAGCGTAGCTGGACTTGTCCAAGTGGGAATCCAACAAATATTGTCTTACACATCCATAGGATTGTACTTATTCTTGGGTTACAAAATGCATTGCTTGAGCGTAAACATCATGAAAACAAACACTTGAACCTCATCCAAAATTCAAACCCTTTTGAAGACAAATACAATTAACTCTTGATCCATATGTTATTGCTTTCCCTTGGGATTCACATCCTTAGAGGCTTCTAAGCATTTGTATTTCATCTCAATTTTCTCCTACTAAGGTCAACAATAGGTAACTCTTGCCTCAAATTTCCTTGGTTTCCACATAATACACTTTGCAGGATAAGGGGAAAGTTGAGACATTAGACATCTAGATTCAAAACCTAATCAAGAGTTTGTTTGTGGTAAAAATAATCCATTAAGCAAAGATTGAATCAATTGGACCCCACACATGTGCTTGGCATCTTTTGGTCATATGGTTTTCATGCAAACATGGGTCTTTTAGTTTGAATTACTCTTAGAGAAAGGAATGTTCTTCACTATATTGGCCTAGTAAACAAGTCCTTTCTAGATTCACTTAGGATCAAATCAAACACTTCATCCATCCAAACATTTATCCAAAATCCATCCCACCAAACAACTTTAGAGCTTTGGAAACGTCATTCTAGACTTGGGTAAATCATCAAAATCAAAAATCACCTTAGGAGTATGGGGATGCATCATTTCTCATACCTCTAGTTGAATTAGCAATCCTTTGAACAAGTTCATCCTAAGATCACATCCAACATCTTAGGGTTTACAAGTTCATCATCCAAATCAAACAATCAAAATCATGCCCTAAGTCTAGCATTGATCCAAAGTCCCTAAACGTTCAACACTCATATCATTTACACCTTTCATCCTTCATCTCGTCATTGGTCCTAAGAACCTTAGAGGTCACTTTTGCAACAAGGTCAAAACACAAGGAGAACATGGAATACAAACTTGATCCATACATCATGAGTAATCCAAATCAATTGAACATTCAAAGCCTTACAATACTGATTGATTATCAAAACTCACACTTATACAATCCATATATGGGATCATTACCTTCTACAAATGTCAATGGAACAACAAGTGTGAGTATGCCCAAATCAAAGATTGGAACACATTTCCCGACGGTAGATCTAAATCCAAACCTACAAGTCTGTCAACCAAACAATCAAAGCGTGAGCCTTCAAATGAACAACGTCATCCCACCAAATCCCTACATGCCAAATAAAAATGTACCAAGTACAAGTTTTCGAAACATGAATATGGAAAACTTTGGGATGGATACATTTGCAAATCATATGAATATTCCCAACATCAACAATGTTCAATTTCAACCCATAATGCCAAATCTGAACATCATCCCAAATCAGAACATTGTCCATGATCCCATTCAAAATCAAACACAAGTACACACTCCAAATCTTCTTAAACAAAAGCCAAATCAACTATATCAAGGGAGTCAAGATCAAAATCAAGAACAAATTTGGCAAAATCAAATTGCTACACTTACCAAAATAGTTGAGTCATTGCGCCAAGAGACATCTCCACCACCATTACCCATATCAACATCATTCCTTGGTTTAGGGCTTCCCCTTTACCTAGCACCAATCACTCCATCCAAATCAATTCACCTAACACCAATCAAGTCATCACATCAAATCCTTTGGATATACCATCGACATCGCACCAACAGATGGTATCTAATCAAATGACAACATCAATCCTGAAAAATCAAAACATGGTCTCCCAAGGACCTATCACCTTGGTCGTTCCGACCATTCCTATCACCTCGATCACTCCAACCACCCCTATCACACCCATCATATCTCAACCCATCACTACCATGATCGTTCCAAGCGTATCTCAACCACTTATCACTACATCCAACACAATTTTGAATCTGCCACCACTACCACCAAAACCAAGTGCAATAAGTCAATATTGTAACATCGCACTAAAAGCACATCAAGCCTACCAACAAGCGCTTCAACAAAATCAGGTGGCTCCACAAGCCGCTCAAGCTTCCCAAGCCTCTCAAGCTACCCAAAAAACACAAGCACAAGCACAAAAAATGACAAATGTTGAGAACAAGGATCAAGATCAATCCATCACTGAGCACCTTGAAGCTATGTCTACTTCATCCAATGATCAAATCAACATATGTCAAGAATCACTTTTCAATCATGATCAAAATCCACCAACCAACAATGATCCAATCAAAGAGATGCCATCATCATTTGACCCTATGGTTGAAGACATTGGAAATCCCTCCACCACAATTGTTGAAAACAATGATCACGATCTCTCCATCCATGAGCACCTTGAAGATGTTTTCACCCCATCTGATGATCAATGCACCATACATCAAGAGCCACTTTTTAGTGATCTATTTCAAGAAGTGTTAGGATTATTTGATCCTATCAACATAATGCACTGTCCATTGACCAATGATCATATTGAAAATGTCCCTACATCGCCTTATGAGTTAGAGGACATATCTCAAGAATTTATTCCAAAGAATGATCACAATCTTTCGCCAAGATATAGCAATGGTCCTTTCCAAGACATGTTGACCCCCTTTGACCTCATGGTTACAGATACTGAAGGAACCCTGAATTTGACACTGGATTCCATATTGAACCACTTACCATGTCTAATGACGACATCCAAGAACCCTTTGTAATCAATCCATCCTTTGAAGCTAACCCATGTCAAGAACTTGATCCAAAGCATGTCAAAAGCAACTCTAAAATCATTCAAGATCAAGAATTTGTATCTTCAAGATACTACAATGATCTAATGGAAACTCTCCTATCTATGCAAGATGATCATATCCATGTAGCACATACTCCTCCATCTACCCATGAGATGCTTTCTACGGATGGACACATAGATGATTTTCCTTCAGAACAGGATTCCTTTACTCTTGACATTATTACACAAAAAGAGCAAGTTATCAATTCCTATAGTCAAATAGAGTTATCAACAACAGTATTAGATATATCCCAAATTCAGACTGAGGACATCATGAATAAAGATATTCAATATTATCCACTCAAGGAAATCTATCAGATAAAACGAGATATTTCAGAGTTAGCAGAGCAACAAATTGAACTAACGTCATCTACAATGGCTATCTATTAGAGAACACTTATCGAACAAGACATCTCAAAAAAGGCAGAATCAAAGCATGAAGGTAATACTTCCACCATACTGGGGGAAACTTCGTCTCAAGCAAACGTCAACATAGGGAGCACGAAGAGTCCTTATGATGAAACCGATGCCAATACTACAACCAGCCACGTCATGAATCTTCATCCACCCATCACCCCATCCATGAACTGGGACCAATGTCAAAAGAAATAATGGAATCAAAGTATGAAGAACGTTATCAAAGGAAAAGAAGCTGAGAAGCATAACAGAAAAATCAAATACAAATGGATACCAAAAAATACAAAGAAAGATCATCCCTATCAAACTCCATCAGTCAAAGAAACTATGGGGAAAAATAAAAAAGGGAAAAGTATCCATCAAAGATGTCGGCAAAAGAAAAAGCAGGCTTTTCAAGCAACGTACAAAGTGTATCAAGCAATTGGTCCTAATTCCATGCACAGTTCTGTATCCACCCATCATTGCTCATCTTCCCAAGTTTAGAGAGTCAAAGGTTCCAAGCTGTCAACCAATCCATCTCATATCCCTAAACACACTCCATCCATGCATCCACGCATGATATCCAATTCTCACATTGACCATGTATTGGCAATGACCCTTCATCATAAGGATTTTGAAGGCACTCTATCGCGATGTGCACACAAAGACAGAGTTAACTCCGATATCGACAAAGCAGATCAAGAATTCCAAAAGTTGCATTTAAGTGCACGTATCTTAGCAAAGCAACTTCTTCAGGCAGGATATCGATGGCACATTATGACAGGGGCATCTACGTCAACACCACCAAATGGTTCAACATGAATCTTTCAGAAATATGTAAAAAAATCCAAAAATATGAAAATCCAAAAAAAAAAAGAAAAAGGATTGAAAACAGTAAAGAAAAAAATCGTCCTCTAGTGAAAACCACTACGGTGGCACTTTGGGAAAGACCATGATGAAAACCTGGAAAATAGGCATCATGTGTGGAATCGAGCATTTACATGTGCCACTTCAGGTGAAAGCATCGCATCCCATCCATAATAAATCCAGCATTCCATCCATCTCAGCCATAATCAATCTAGTCACCATGAGTCATTTATCCAATCCATCTTTCATCCATCTACATCCATCATCCAAGTTATCTTGATCTTGATGAAATTTTGGGGCACACATTACACTTGCTTATGGTAAACATCTTGACATGGGCCATTTTCATTGATCTTATCCTATGCAGCATTATCTAAGCCATGAAACATTATCCAATGAGCATTCTTTATCCAAACACCTTATCTTATCACAAGATAATCCTTGGCATCCTTGGCGTACTTACCATATCCATCCATCCATCCATACAACTATCTGAGCATCCACACATGGCATTCCATATGTTGCTAGACACTGGGGGTAGGTATTTACATCTTGCTTCGAGAATAAATCTTGGTCTATATCCTCCAACTTATGTGGTGATCAAAACATTGGAAAATGTGAAATAAAATTGTTCCACCACTTATGAGCAAAAATCCAAATCACTAGCCCATGGCATATTTTGACGAGAAGACATTCCTTATCAGTCTTCATCTTTCATCAAACATCAATCCAAATAATCACTATCAGTCGCATCTAATTTGCACGTCAAATGCCACATCAAATCATTTGAATAACTTTTGTTCCAAATCAAGCTTCATCAATCATGATCAATCAAATCCAATAAAAAAATCATCATCTTGGGATATCCTTGTGTTGCTTAAACACTATCCTTGCATTGTTGTGCATCCTCAACAATGTTATCATCATCAATCCCGATCAATCAATCCTTGCATTGTTGTGCATCCTCAACAATGTTATCATCATCAATCCTAATCAATCAAATCCTTGCATTGTTGTGCATCCTCAACAATTTTATCATCATCATCAATCCATCGATCTAATCAATCAACCTTAGCTTGGTTTTTAGCAAAATCCCCAAATAGAGCACTAATATCATTAGACATATCCATATCCAAATCGTCAAAATCATGCGAAAATCCAATAACATCCAAATCGTCAAAATCATGCGAAAATCCAATAACATCCAAATCATATCGAAATCCAAAAATAAGTCAAAAATAGAAAACATCAAAAACATTGCATCCAAACTACATCGTCTTTGAGCTTAAACGTAGGCAAGGCTAAATCTTTGATCAGCCCCTGAGACATCAAAATCGAAAAACATCCAAAAAACATCAAAATCAAAAAACATCCAAAAAACATCAAAATCCAAAAACATTCAAAAAAATCAAAATCCAAAAACATTCATAAAATCTCACAAAACCCAAAAACATTTGAAAAATAAAAAATCAAAACATTCATAAAATCTCACAAAATCCAAAAACATTTGAAAAATAAAAAATCAAAACATTTGTAAAATCTTGAAAATACCAAAAATAGCCTCAAAACATTCCAAACACATCAAAAACATCCAAATATTTGAAAACATCCATCCATCTCATCTCGCTTGCACCCGCAATAATCAATCATCCATAATACACTGATCATCACCTTCATCCTTTGGCAAAACAAACAAAAACAATCACAACAATTGGCAAAAGCAAGCTTCAATCGTAAAATCAAAATCGAAACAACAAACCTTCAAAACAGAATCAAACTCTTGATCATTTTCAGACATGTCAATCAACCTTATATCAACAGCCTATCAATCAACTTATCAAACCATCATCATCCTATACAATGCATGTCCTAGGATATATCGTTCCAACAATGGGCATCATTATGGATATCACCTTGGATTCTTATCCTATCAAAACAAAATCCCTTTGGCTAGAGGTATGAAGAACATTGACTTGTTTGTGTACTTGATTTTTCTTTTGATTTATCTTATTGTGCTCACTCCAAGGACCTCTCGATGATATCTGAATGAAGGATTTAGAGAGATAGGAATGGGGCAACGATCATTATCCTTTTGTCTGCGTGCTTGTTGGACATTCTTGTAAAATAACTTGGCAAATACTTGCTTTGTTAGGTATGTCCTAGCAAGGTTTCATATGTCAAGTGTGAACAAGAATACTCCTATCTATTTGTCGAGTCAAAGTTCCATCGCACTAGGTACAATGCCATCTTGGTTCTTTATACCTTGATGCATCGTACTTATGTGTGTTATCAAACATAAGGTAAGTAGCCCTTTTAAAATCACAATCCTTGATAAGCAAATCATCATCATCTTCATCATCATCATCATCTATCATCATCATCATCTCTAATAAAGTCTTGTCGGATCATGGACTTGTGGGATCCTCTTGTCATCATCTCATTTCTCAGACTAAACATCATCATCCATCATGCATCCATCATGCATCCATCCCGCATCCACAAAACTATCAAGATACCACATATCATTCATATCATACATAATAGGAAACATCGATCATTTCACATGCATTTTCATCATCATAATATAGATATGTTAGTCTAAGCATCTGCATAAATCATCCATTGCATAATCATAGCATATCACATCATCCATCTCATCCATCATCACATCATATCATCATTTAAGTTGTTTAGGATAATATAGATTTGTTATTCTAAGCATCTTAAAATCATCTCATTTGCATCATCATCCATAACAATCCATTTTGAACCTCTTTATCGCGAGATAAACCCTCAAATTGAATCTTTTCGCCCGATCTCTCAAGGGGGCAATGTACTAGTGTACTTTCCGTTGGGGCATCTAAAAAATCAAAAAAAATTTAAATTTTGATCACGGCAAGTTTATTCTTTGAACCAACGCACAAGTACATTGCTTCAAAGAGGGAAAAATGTAGACATGCAAAATTAGCATTATGCACTCAATTCACGTTCATCCACTCATTAAATAAATCAAGTTCACCTTCATCCATGCATCAGATAAATCAAACTCATCAAATCCATTCACCAAGTAAAGCAGGATTATTAAATAAATCAACTTGTCTTACATCATCCCTCTAATTAAATAAATCAAACATTCATTTAATTAAATCCAAATGCATTTTCCATCCTTTTCTAATTTAAATAAATCAAACATTTAAATCAAATAAGTCAAACTCACCTAATCATCATCCTAGCTAATTAATCCTGATTAAATCTAATCTAATGCATGTCACATCCTCTAGATAATCCCACTTGCACAAATAAATCCATTTATTGATTTATTAAAATCAGCATTTTCACTCAACATGGCATCTTCCCTCAAATTTGAATTCAAAAGCAAGTTGAAAGGTACATCCAACAAGGCATTTAATAGGTCTTACATGTCTCTTACATGTCCCTTGCACAAGTCAAACTCAGCATTAACTCTCATTTCAAATTTGAACTTTCCCCCTCTTGGGCACATTTCCCAAATCTTGCACATGCATCAACCACTCACAAGATGACAAATGTCCTCATATCATTGGTCCACTCTTTGTCCCACATTTATCCATTTGGCCAATCCCTCATCAAGAAAATCTATAAATGAAAGGCTTCATTCTTATTCAAATCCTCCACAATCTCTTGCAAAGTCACTCTCTTAAAATGATAATTGATTTTGTCCATTTATCATCTTAGCATTCCATATCATTCTTCATATCAATTTCATCATCAAGCTTAAGCAAGGATTGGGAAAGGGCTATTTTCTACAATAGCACCAATCCACTATGAAATAAAGATACTTCATGTTTTTCATATGCCTATTTAGCTTACCTTTTTATCATTTGTTTGCATTTGGGAAGCAATAATGTATTATTTCATAGGGATCTTAGGTTTGCTTGTTTTGAACTGATTAACCAAGCTAATGGTGATTATTGTTTGAAGAACATTGCAGATTTAGGGTTCACAATAATAACAGTCAAATGCCAACTAACATCCTCTAATTTTTGCCTCTTCAACAAAGTCACTATCACTTGAAAATTCAATTCACAAATGATCTGTCTCCACCCGCGAGCACAACCACGCTCCATAGCACATAAAATGGAAAGAGCCTCCATCACATTATTAGTATACCAACCCTTATAAATAGAAAAGTTAAACTCAACAGTTCCAAAACTAGTCCGCCCAACACCTCCAATACCAACATGACTAGGATTTCCATGAGAAGAACCATCTGTGTTGATTTTCAACACACCCTAAGGGGGAGGGCACTAGCACCCCTCCCTATTTATCTTTTTGAAGGGGATGTTGACATCTATTTATCTTGATCTGACCAGCACTCTAAGCAACCCCCCTCTGAAGAGGAAGATTGAGACGAGTACAAAAGGAAACCTCTCCTGGATCCACAACCTCAGCCAAGTCACACTTAGCCATAGTAGTTTCTCCCACCGAATGAAGAATCCTCCACCACAAGTGTTGGACAACCAACTTCACATCTTCACATCTTGAAAATACTGTGATTCCTCTCCAGCCAAATATACCAGATAATAAAAGTTGGTCCTAGATCCCAAGTAACTTGAAGAAAATAGATCTTAACAGGGGCCTTCCCCCACTGGGAAAAGAACTCCACCAAAGAAGAGACATGCCAACAAGTCTGGTTCCACACATCCCACCTAAGGTGCCAAAGCCTCCTAAAAAAGGAACACTGGAAGAAGAGATGAGATACATTCTCTTCACTTTTACCACACAAAATGCACATCAAGGGACCCTGGAACCCTTTCTTGCACAAGTTATCCCAACTAAGACACCGATTATGGACCACCAGCCATAGAAAAAATTGTACTTGGATCAAGAAAATTTATTCCACACTTGTTTCCACCAAGGAACCTCAATGTCCCCAAACACCTTCCTAAGAAACTTGCCATAACCTGCTAAAACAAAGTACTTACCAGATAAATCATTGTTACTCCAAGCCATAACATCCTGCCCTGCCATGGAATTGCATTCCCATGATGCCAAAATCCGAGCCAACTCTTGCCTACCCTCCTCTGACCCTCCTAGCGGCCAATCTAAGGAGTGCTTCCATCTAAGGCTAGCAGCCAATCCAATCTTCCAAATAGACTTGTAATGCTCAACTGTATTTCAACCTGCAACAATAAAATGATCACAAAGAGACTAGAGGTGAGGGTAAGCAGAAAGAATGGGAGGGTGACCATCCCAAGAATCCCATCAAAAAAGGGCTTGAGAACCCGAATGACATATCCAAAACAACCCCTTCTTAACCAAATAAGCCCCTGATTTGAGGGTATTCCAAATCATAGATCCCCTTCCTTCTAAAGGAAAACAAGGAACATCAAAAGTGTTTAACATCCTTAAGATACTTCAAAAATAACTTTTAATCAATTAAAAAATTAAAAATGTCTATCTACTTATCGTATTGTCTATGCAACCAACAAAATGCATGTTAGACTGTATTTATTAATTAATTGAAAATAAAATATAAATACATTTGGTATTTTCAATTAATTAATAAATATAGTCTGTTGGCTGCATAAAAACTAGTGAATTAAAAAATAGTGAAAATTGGGTCACTATAATATGAAAATAGTGAAACATCGCGAGTGACCTCACCATTCTAACCAGGTGATCTCTCTTGTTCCTTCAAGGCTGTTGTAGGTGCATGCACTTGTTTTTCAAGAAGCAATTGCATTCAACCAAATTTCTACTATAAGTACCCAAACAACAAGCCATGACATTCAAGCAAGACAATTGCCCTTTACATGGTTTTCAACCATTTCCAGAGACTATAATCAACAAGGTTGTTTAAATTGTGACAAAATATAGAAGATTATGTTCTAATTTTCTTAGATGTGTTGTGGGAGCCAAGCTAAGAGTTTGGGGTTTTTCTTTGCAAGAAGATTAGCATAGCAATAATTTAAGAACAAAAATGGGAGCAATGTGAGTATAAGTAACCCATTATGCATTTTTCTGCTTATAAAAACATCTATTTTTGTATGTCCAAAATCTATATTTATAGATGACCATTCAATAATCATTATCTGAATTGCATTGTAGCAATGCAATTATTTTTGGGTCAGGAACATATTTTATTTTTCCTTCCACACTAGGAGTATATAAGGGGCTCAAGTGTTACTACACTTTGTTGATCTCGATTTGTTTGATTGATTCTATTGGAATGCATTTTCATTTAATTTTTAGTTGTCCTTGTAAGTTTGTTTCATATGAAATTGGGTTTTGTAGACTGTACATTAGTTTGACCTACACCTTTGCTCAGCGTGCTTGGGCTGCTAGAAACTACAAGGTGGTTTATCTTTCATTTGGTTTATCTTGCTTCTATGTGCACGGTTTTATTTAAGATGGAGATTTTTAGTCCTTATGAAGATTACCTTCTCATTAACAATAAGTAAAACAAAATGCAGGGTCTAATTGATATTCAAATAGTTCCAATAGACTTGGAGGACAGGCCCACATGGTACAAGGAAAAGGTTTACCCTCCTAACAAGGTATACAACTTATGTGTTTTCCTTTAACTAGATGCTTTCAATGCCATCAACTTAAGCCAGAAATGACCTTTAGAACCATTATGTGTTGCCTGGATCGGTTGGTGTTATTAATTATTAATGGATAACAGTTAATGGAATTATTAATGTCTAGTTTAGTGGTTTAGTGGTTAGGTTTAGAATGAGGATTTTCCAACTGTAGACGTCTAAATTTGGACACTTAATTTATCCAAATTCATCCCCTTTCGTCTTATTTTCATTAATTAAGTAATACTGCCATTATTTAATTATCTTTAATCCTGCCAAATCCCTAAGGTATTTAATCAATAATACCTTATCTCTTTAATCCTCCTTCTATCAATTGAATTAAATAAATATTCCATTTATTTAATTCCCTTCATGTCACATCCTCCATCATTTTTATCTTATCCTAATCCTTCTTCTAATCTCATCATTAGGATGTGCACATGCCTAATCTTTGATTAGGAGGTGTCACATCCTCCAACTTTTGCAAGTTGGCCTCTAATCTCTCTTAGCCACCTAACCATCCTCTAATCCTTCACTAACTAGCCTAATCAGCCTCTCAAGGAATTTTTAATTCCTTTTATCCTTCCAAGGAATATTAAATTCCTTTTTCTCTTCCCCATGTGATCTTTGACTTGTCACATCAAGTCACATGTGGAATCTAACTCTCTTCTAATCTTCATTAATTAGTCTAATCAAGTACTTGCACAATCCTAATCACTTAATTGAGTCAACCCTATTAAATGCTTTTCTTTTTTGACAAGGCATCTCCACTTCCCTATGTGAATTTTTAATTCACATTTAATCCCCCAAGGCACCCAAAAGGAATTTTTAATTCCTTCACTTCTTCCCACATGTCCTCTATTCATTGTTTATTCTTTCTCTCATCCCCATGAGAATATTTGAGGAATTTTTAATTCCCCACTTGTCCTCTCACCCACATGGGGACAAGGACCTCCTTTATGATGAGATCTTGTCCAATCCCAAGGTACTTTGTACCCCCTCCATGTCATGTACTTTCCTTCCACCTCATGTCCACTTCACCTTTTAGGGCTATATCACATGCCACATGTCAAGATGTGAGGGCTTGTGAGTTCTCAACTCACCTTAGCCCTACATCTTGATATTTGGTGGCTCAATCTCAACCGTCCATTTCCCCTAGGAATTCTCAAAATTCTTATAAATACCCCCTCTTTTCTCTCATTTTAGAGAGATCATTTCTGCTAGCCAAACTCTTGCAGTTTTGTTTCTCAACCAACACTTAGCCATTTTCATGATTCCAAGCATCATTTCCATCTTCACATCCTCTACTTGCCATCAAAGGAGCATACACATCAAAGATCAAAGGGCCAACCAAATGATCGACTCAACGCAAGGTATAAGGTTCCATTTCGTTGCTTTCTCTTGCATTGTTTCCAAATTAGGCTAATCTTGAGGTGTAGGTTGTTTTGGTGTTTATTTGCACTCTTTTACTTGTTGCTTGATTTTTAACACTCACATTCGACCTATCACACCAACGTAACAAACACCACAATTTTTTTAGAAATCTAATTAAGTGGGTAACATTGTTCTGCATATAGCTAGGAAAGGTATATTGAATCGATACAAAGCATTCCAATATTAGCATTTAGTGTTGAAAAATTAGTCACAATCAAATCAAAGGTGGATCAATCGTCAAGTGTGTTAGGTTAGTAGTTCAGTGGTAGAGCACCCAGAGAGATCCTAGGTTTGAATTATAACCTATCTATGAAAAGTATTAACATTTAGTTTTACCTGATTAGTTGGGGTAAGTTGCTCCTTGGGTTTGAGGAAAATTATAGGCATATATCTAAATCTATGTCTACATTTTTGTGATTGCAATATATGTATAGGAATGATACTTCAAACAATTCATTTTTTTTGTTTTTTAGGTGCCTTCTACCGAGCATAATGGCAAAGTCACATGAGAGAGTTTGGACTTATTGGGATATCTGGAGACCAATCTTGGAGGGCCTAAACTCCTTCCCAGGGTATATGATGCTTTTGAACTACTCGATAATTCTATTGTTATTCCATGTCACAATCTTAATAATCATGTAGTTGGGGTTGGTCAAAAACTTAAATCATGGTCACATTATTAAAACATATGAAGACACTTAGTTTAAATCATTCATCTATACTTAACTTTCTTTTACTTGTTAATTGTTTTAATGTTCTTTCCATTTCATAATTTAAATTGGCATATCCAAATGGATATGCACTTGTTGCTTGTTCTTTCTAGAGACTTCACTTAGCAATAAAATCCAAGGTAATATTTCACTTTTTTGGGGAAACAAGGCAAGAGTAGACCTTTGGCTTTACTACATGGGAAAATAATTTATTTCTTAACTTTTCATAGCAATCCTATTAAAACACATAAATCCATTGTAATTTTCCAAGATATGGTGAAAAAGGAGGCTGCAAATGAGCTACTGAAGTATTCATACTTTTTTTTTAACTGCAGGGTTCTCAGCATTGAAAAAGCTACAAGTTGAGATACTAGAAGCACTTGGTAAGGAGAACATTTCTTGCAGATATAGATAAGCTCTTGGTAGAATACTCTATCTTCATGACATTTTTGGTTGATAAATTAATCATTTACGTTCCCAACTATGGCAGTACCTACTCTCGATCATTTGGAAAATGCTTTGGGGAAGTTTGATGGCAGGCTTTTCTTTTTAGGTGAATTCAATTTGGTAAGAAAATCTGATTATACATAGTTATTTTCAGGACATTATCTCTTATAATTTTTTTGTATTTATTGATTCTAACAATTGTGATATCTTGCATGACTTTTTTGTAGGTTGATCTTGCATATGCTCCTTTCTTTGAAAGATTTCAGATTGTGTTCCCTAGATATAAGAGCTATGACATCACAATTGGCAGGCCAAAACTATTGAAGTGGATTCAAGCAAGTGTAGATTCTATATTGTCTGTTCTATGCTAGATAAGGGTGAAAAATACAACAAATCACAATACATGCAATTATTTGTCTTAGAAGTAGTTTCTCTTTTCTGTGACACGACAAATTGGTTTGACTACAAGAAGTGCAAAAGATTGATGCATATGCAAAAACAATATATGCCCCATATGTTGTTGAAACATTCAAGAAACATACAGTATCTCATCATTGATACAAAGTTTTTGGATAAATGACTCATGCTTTATATATTGCCTAGCTTCTGAATATCTCAGAAAGGAAAAAATGGGTTCCTTGAAAGACACATACAAGTATTATTATTTTCCATTATGCAAGCTAATTAGATTGTTGGAAACCAATGAAATTGGAAAGAGAGTGATATTGGTCTCAAAATTATTCTTACTAGATGTTGTTGGAATATAACACTTCAACAACATTAACAAAATAAAAATGTGTCAATAGAATAGTGTAGAGGTGTTCAAGTTGTTATATGTAATAGTGTGTGATCTTTGGTCTAATTCGGTGTCAAATAATTATAGTTAGCTATCAAATGTATTAGCTAGTTTGTAGGAAGACTATTGAGTCTTTTATATCTATAAAAGTGTAACTTGTTGATAAATAAATCAAGTTTTTTATTCTGTTATCTTTTGTTCTATTTTTATCTCTCTTTTTTAATAGTTGTATGTAGGGAGGTATTTTTTATCATGTTTTATCCTTCATCGAATTGGCTAATGCAAACCTTATGTTATTATAGATGCTTAGTTCATTTATTTATACAATTCATAATGATCCTATGTCTTACATAACAATGATGAACATTTATTGAATAAGGATTTATCATGTGATTCACTTGTTCATGACATTAGTATACATAGTGATGATACATTTCCAACATGTCACAATATTCCTATCTCTATAGATTCATGTTCTTTAAGTGAATTACCTTATTTTGTACATGGTGATGGGTAGAATGATGATCATTATTCTATATCTCATTTAATGAACAAAATAGTAACTTGTTCTTACATGTCCTTCATTTACATGATGTAGATTATGCTTGGTTGATGCTTGATTAGCTTGTGAAGTATACTTTATTTATGCTTTATTGCTTTATTCTATGTTAGATGATAATAGTGTAAGCCTTAGTAAATACCTCTTAATGATGATTATGATGGGTCTAGTGATGCATACTTACATGTGAAGTCATTTTTAGTTGCTAATTATCAACACATAAATGATGAATTTTTATTGATTAGTGAATTTAAATTTTATCCAAGTGGTAGAGCTCTACAATGGTTCAATTCATCTTGTTTGATCTACATTTATTTTATGACTTTGGTCAATGATTTCATTGTATATTTCTGCCCCTAATTCACATTATAATAACACAAACTTAGATATTACCTCTCATAATCTTTCTTTCCATCCAGAATCATCTAGTAATATGGCTTATGTGTCTCTTATACTTTTTATTTTTGCCACCCCAAATTTATATGATTATAATCTAGTGTGGCACACTCATCAAAGCCCAAGAAGAAGGCGATGAATTTACCACCACATACCGTACCCACTAATGCACTTAATTGACCTCTTGCACATCAACCTACTTATAAAATAAAATGGAGTGTAACATCATTCAATAGTTTCAAAGTTTACAAGATAGATTTCTCCAAGGAACTTAGCATGGACATCACCATTTTATACAGATGCATTGCAAAGGGCCTAAGTAAAAATCCAAGTTGAATTTGATAGTACTCCACAAATAGTAACATCTTTGATAGAATCTATTTTCCACTCAAAAAAAATATGATATATAATTCGATGTTGAAGAAATTTCACCAAAGAAAGCACTTAAGTATTACCTTTACATGTCATAGTGGAATGTGGTGATTCAATCATTAAGCAATCTTTATTTAACAATAGATCTAGCAACATTTGCACTAAATACTATTTAAAATAGTTTGAAGCAGATATGTCAAGTATATAACCACCAAATATTACCCTAAAGAATTTTATAATATGCCTAGATCTTTCCTAAGTACTATTACTATTCCAATTCAAGTTGGTCCTTGTAAGCTAGATCATTTATTTCATGTTGTGCCCAAAAATTAAATTATAATATCTTTCATGAGTTTTCATGCTTGCATGCTATGAAGTTGGCTCCCTCTACTTTGAAATAATGTGTCAAATTTTGGCACAAAGGGAAGCATTATCACATGTTTATAAATCATTAACCATATAATAATTCTACTCAAATTGATGCATCTAACAATTACATTACATAAAATAAACCCCTAGCACATGACCATAGTATAGTGACAATTGGGCCTCATTAGAGTTTATGCCTTGTGGTGTTGGTGAGTATTGTGTGGATCCTAGAGCTTATAGTATCTCATTCTTAGACACAAATTCATCTATTCATGGTAAAATACCAAAGGAATATAAGGATGCAATGGAGGTAGCTTGCATATATAAAAGTGATCTTAAAAGTGACTTATCTTATAAATCAACATAACCTCCCCCTAAGCCATATTTTAAACAAATTTATGGTTGCACCTACAACCTCATGAAAAATAACAAATACTAAAGTACTAGATTAGTGAATAATGATCAATGTTATATACAAGTTATTGAACCAAAAGAATATAGAAGACATAATAGAATAGGCTACCAACTCAAGGACATGACTTGATGGATAGGATATTGACAAAAGAAAGGAAAATGACCTCATATTGAAATGTTCTCAATATTAATGAGGCTTCGTGTTTTTTTATTACATGTGATATTGATTATGGGATTCCTTTTGGACCATTGTTTGCTTCATGTTTTTAGGGTTACATTTCATTATTATTTTTCATTGATTACATTAGATCATTATATATTTTTCATTCATGAATACAAATATGTCCTAGAAAAAATACAAAACGTGGACTAAAAGATGCACATATAAAGTGAAATAAAAATCACATAGCATCATCCAAACATCACATATATAATAGTTAAACATATAGAATAATATCATCAAATGTCTATAAAGGATAAATTTTCAATACATGTCAAATATTCAAATATATATACATTCAAATTAACATAATAAGACTATCTCTTGTGGGGAGATGCTCTCAATGATTTGTCCCTTGCATCACTCCTTCCACTATCACAAGCCATCAATTGATACTATATGAAAAACCATAGATACACCATGAAGACTCTTGTTCTTCAAACACAATGTGTCGATATTTATTTACTACTCTCAAATGGTGGCATGTGAATGATCTATTTGACATGTTAAGAGTGCATCAAAAGTAATATTTGGTAGTACAGTCATGGTCCTTTGTTCTTCCCATTGTGGAAGCTATGAATTTAGCTATCTTTATCTAGTTGAATGAAATCAAGGTCCAATCAATTCCTTTTTTGATCTTGTACTTCTAAATCCATCTTCACCTCTATTGTGTCTCATCCCTAAGACATCAATGAAAACTTAATAAAGAAATATCTATATTCCATAGTGAATTGAATAATAGGGTTTTAAAATGATGCAAACTATCCAACATGTGTACATAGTCTTAGACTATCTATTTTTTGTGGTGACTAGTACACCCTAGGTCAATTTATCAATAATGAACAAGATGAACTTGAGATCCACTCAACTACACTCATTTCAACATTATAATCCTCATTAGCCCCACACAAATAATAATACAAAAATAAGAAAATTTTAAATGCAACATGATTACTTGTATACCTAGATCATAGGCATGTTAGTTTGTGTTAATGTGAACTTATTGTAAGGGGTGATGTCTAGATAAAATTGAGGATAGTATCCATGTACAACTAGTGTGGCTATGAGGGCATCAACAACATATAATGATGGAAACTATTCTCATTTCTATCATGTTCCATAGCTTTAAAATACCCCTACATCATCTACACCAACTAATAATATCAAGGGATATGCTTCATCATCATCTATATCTCTCTACTTTGAGGTTTTTGGCCTTGCCATTTATTCTACACACCCATCATAAACAAGAACTATCATATTACATGCTCATACCAAACAAAATCCATGATTATATTGTGTCTACTAAATATGCAAATTAAGAGTGTCTTATGTGACCTAACTATAAAAAATCATTTGCATCCATAACCAACTATATATAGGGCATGCATGTCACACCCATTATACTTAGATAATCAAATATCAACTCAAGTATGTTGAGAAATGTGTTGTACACCTTGTATAGTAATAATAATTCTAGTAAATAAAAACAAATATTTATTTGTGGTACATCCTAGATATGTTGATACCACATGGCCCGTTAGGAATTCTTGGGGACAATTGTATATTGTCTGATACAATTGGATATAAATATTTAATTTAGGTGACACATTGGGAAAATATTAATTATTGGGAATCACTTAGCACTAAATATTTAATTTAGGGTCAAGGTTTAGTTAGCTCATGGTTTTGAGGCACATGGATTAGCAATATCATTGAGTGGTTTTGAGGCACATGGATTATGCAATACCGTGCTAAGTGGTTTTGTAGAGGCTTATTCTATAAAAGAAAGCACATGAGTAGTCGTCGAGCTTGACTGTTGAAATTTTGACTTGTTGGTTAGGGATTGGATTGAACCTATCTTGTAGTTTGTGTTAGGGCTTTGTAAAAATTTGCAATTTTTTTTTAGGTCCTTTTTTCTATGGTCACAAGTTGGTTTGGGGAGGGAATGTTTTGCTTATTGAGATTGGGGGTTGATCTGCTAACTCTCCTTAAATCTTTGAAGTGCCCTCTCTCTTTTTTGTCTTTTTCCCTTCTAATTGCAACCTTTGGCTTCAACCCAAAATATGAGGGAGTTCAAAATTCTTAGTCTCTATTGGTATTTTGGGGAGGTTCACAAATCTTTGCCAATGTTCAATATACTAACCATTGGTCGATGAAGCTCAAATGTTCTATATTTGTCAAAAGTTTGGTATGAATCTTGAACCACTCCCAAATCCTAAAAAAGGGTTTGTTTGCCACTACGATTTGTCAACAAGTAAATGCAAGAGAGTGAAGCATTAATTTGAAGGTGTTGACCATGTGGGGTGGTTATAAAACCGTCCCCACATGTTGACATGGTTATGTGTTCATGTGAAATATCTCACATGAGGAAGAAAGGGGAAAATTTTGATCATGGAAAATATTTTAGGTGATTATAGTACAACCTATAGTTACTATCAAAGGGCATTTTAGCACCAATTTTTTTGATAGAAAAAGGAAGAGGCTCTAATATTCATCAAAGGAAATGAAGGTTTTCTAACCTCATCAAAGCCTTGACAAAAAAAACTATAGTGGGTTTCAATGATTTATTATGGTTCAAGAACCATTCCAGATTTCCAAAGTTGGTTTGATCGCTAATGGGTTTCACCAACATGCAAAAAAGGGAAGAAGAGACATAGTTTTGTCCATGAATTACCATGATTTATGAACCTTTCCAAAGTGTTGACACATAAATTTCTTGATGAATGAAATATGGTGTTTTTGAAGGTTTGAGGTAGTTTTGTAACCACATCCAATGCTTGACATGGTTATTAATCTCGTCCACAATGTTGATAACCATTCAAATGTTGATGCATAAATAAAGAGGTAGGTGATAGGATCGATCTACAAAGGGAAGATACCAAAGGAAGCCAATTATATTAAATGCACTTTGAAAGTGCTTTGAGAGTGAAATATAATGGAACTACTTTTACTCATTCACCTACTCTCTATTAACGCAAGGGAGCTCTCCTAGCTATCATTCCTACATTGTATAGTTGTCCCTATTTTAAGGCACCCATTTTTAGTGGAAGTGATCTTTCACTGATGATTTTATTAAGTATGCTATAATGCAATATTTTAGGTTTGGCATCCAATAAGGATAAAGAGGGGTTTTGGACTCATTTTCAAGGATTGGACAATGTAAAGACAAAAGAAGAATAAAGAGAATAGTCAAGGGTTCGTTTTTAAAATAAAATATAGCTTATAGGGCATCTATAGAGAGGCTAAGATTATATAAAACTATTAGAGATATTATTGTCCACTTCTTATTCACTTTCATTTCTCCATTAGTGTATTAAAAAACTAAGAAAATATATCTATTGTGAGATATTTTCTTTAACACACTTGTTCAAATGTAAATGTAATTTGATGAATGTGACAACATTATAAACTTTTCACATATTTTTGTAAGAGATCATTTCATGTTTGCATATGATTTTATGCAACTCATTTATGGATTTAACTATGTGAAATTGGTAACACTATATTATAATACATTTAAATGCTTAGGTCAATTTGTATTCATTATTTTCTCTTGCACTTGGATTGGCATCAGTCTAACATGTGTTGTGTCTAATCAAACAAACAAATCAAACATTAAAATAATAAATTATTAAAATAGTAATTCTAGTTTCAATCCCAACTTTGGAAATTCATGTTTTCATAGTAAATTAGGGTATATAATTGTGTGAACCATAATCACTAGTTCACTTTTTGAAACATGTTCATTTCCCCCACCTTGCTCTCATTGTAGTGGTGTTGAAATAAGATATGTGGAGATTTACTTAAGGTAGCTAATTGTTCTTGATAGAGTGAAAATATTTGGATTCAAGTCAATAGATTGGGTTGAGCTATCACCATTTTTGGTTGTCCATTTTGTTTATCAAACCTCTAGGAACACTCTCTTGAGTCTAAGCTAAGCTCAAAGTATAGGAGAGAAAACCCACTCTCACATAGATGACCTTTAACCCTCCATGGTCTATGGATGAATAGTTCTAACCTTCATGATGACAACCCCAACCTTGGAAGTGAAATTTTATTAAAGGAAGTGGATTTGTAGTTTTGGCACCCAATATAATGGTGTCATTATCAAAGATCATTTATGAAACACCTAAAATAATTGAAAAATAATAAGAATTAATGGGTTTTTAATTTTTTGTTTTGATCAAAGCAATATAATCTTATCAAGAAAAAAATATTTTTCCATTTTGAGGAGTGACAACTATTTGGGTTTAACCTAGATTCATTATTATCAACCAAACCTAGTCATGTACACAAGTACAATGTAACAATCAACCTTCATAGGGATTTGTTTCAACTAAGGCAAGAAACCAACGTGCTAAGTGGAAAAGAAAATATGGAAGCAATTCTTCTTTAAAAGTGACCAAGAGAAGGTAGGAACCCTAGTGAGAAGCAATTCCTTTGTTGACATAAGAGACCAATATCATATTACCTCTAATGATTCAGCTAATAAATTTCTTAGAAGGAGAAGAATTAATCTATATGAGTATAATGTGAGATGGAAGAATTCATTTATTGTTAGAATAAAAATGGGTGAGTGTTAGCAAGAAAAGTGGGTCACAACTTGGAGTTCTAAGCCATACAAATTCTTAGGAGTTGTATTTATACCCTAGTGACAAAAATAATAGAATAATTAGAGGTTATACAATATAAAATATTTTTATGCGACACTTAACAAGAATCGAATATACAATACACAATAATAAATTATAAATTTAAATTATCACCAATAACATCCTTTATATATTATGTTCATATAGTCTAATTATACAATATAGTTTGATCATAATACAATTATTTCTCTTCTCTTATTTCTTCTTACTTTCTTACATGCATATTATATCTTTCTTATATCTTCTTACATCTCTATCCTTATCTTGCAATATCTTACTATCTATACATATACATAATATTTGGGATGTTTCCCTTAAAATATACACATATTCCTATTAGGCCTACTTGACCATGTACTTTGTATTACATCTGCAATTATTTATGATAGGTTTTGATGAATTTTGTACCTCTAATATGATTTCTACTATAGTCTCTACTAGCATCATCCCCCCTTTCAAAACCATGTCTTGTCCTTAAGACATGCAAAATGAATTAATTAGCAAGAAAAATGTTTTTGTAGATCTCCTTCAACTAGAGAAATATGTTTTCCCATTATGTTTTTTCTTGCTGCAAGACTTGTACTTATCCATTAACTTGCATCAAGATTGGATCTGATTTTTATACTCTAGATGGAATATATATTTGTTGAGTCAAAATCTTTTCATCTTGGAGGAGGCCAATGACATTTTCAAGTCACGAGTTTACTATTTCCTACAATTATTTGATATGAGCCTTTATTACTTCTTGTTGGTCTTGTAGTTGTTATAACTGAGTATGCAAATCCTCCAATTGAGCTCTAATTTTCCCATCCATATCTTGTATGAAATTAGGTGGTGGCCACTTGTTGAATTTGTAGTTGTGGTTGGTCCATCTAAATCTTTAGGTTCTTAGTTAGAGTAGGCCATTGCAAGAAAAATTGATATAGAGTATTAATATTGCTTGCAGTAGTTTCCAAGGTGTTTATGTTTGAATCCAACTATGCATGGGACATGACACATTTCTTTCTTTCCTCGCCCATCCTACACTTTGTTAGATCTACTATAACATTAGTGTGTAGTGTTGCGGCTTGACTACTCATCCCATTGATAACTCTATCAACCAAGTGCTTCAATTTTTGTCCAAGTGGTTGTGATGTATCCCTTTGAAATTATGACAGCCTTTTCTAAATGGTAGTGATTACATCTCTATTTTTTTTAATATTTTCCACATGTTGTTTGAGGATATCCTCTCTTACTATCTAGTGGAATATGTCACGTAGTTGAAACTTCTGTAGTGGGGCTATATTGGATCTGATTTTTATAAGAAAATTAAATGGACCATGTAGGGGATGTGGTGGTGTATGATGAGGACCTATCTAGAGATGATAGAGATATTTTTAGTTTTCATTTCCCTTCTAATTGGCTTGTCTCTTATTTTTCTCCCTTAGAAGATGTGTGTTGCACTTGTTGGGCCTTTTTCTTTTCTTCTATTAGTACCACATACACCTTTTTAGTCATCTCCACTATTTCCTCTTGATTTTTTTAGTATCTTGTCAATTTTATAACACCAATCTGTCCACTTTTTATTTAAACTAAAGATCTTTGGCTTTTGTTTACTCCATTTTTGTTGTTGAGCTATCAATATAGAGAGAATTATCTTTGCTAAAGCCTTCTTTCTAATTTCGTATTTTTGATGAATGGATTGGGCAATGGGGGTGGCATAAATATAAATTATAAGAGACACATAAGCCATATTACTAGATGATTTTGGATGGAAAGAGAAATTATGAGAGGTAATATCTAAGTTCATGCTATCATAATGTGAATTAGGGGTAGAAATATGCGATGAAAGCATTGATCAAAGTCATAAAAGAAGTTTAGATCAAACAAGATGAACCAAACCATTGGAGAGCTCTACCACTTGGATAAAATTTAAATTCACTAATCAATAAGAATTCATCATTTATGTGTTGATAATTAGCAGCTAAAAATGACTTCACATGTAAGGATGCATCTCTAGACCCATCATAATCATCATTAAGAGGTAAATTTACTAAGTCTTACACTATCATTATTATACAACATAGAATAAGGCAATAAAGCATAAATAAAGTATACTTGACAAGCTTATCAAGCATGTCACCAAGGCATAATCTACATCATGTAAATGAAAGATATGTAAGAACAAGTTACTATTATATTCATTATGTGATATAGAATAATGATCATTGTCGTACCCATCGCCATGCATAAAATAATGCAATTCATTGAAAGCACATGAATCTATAGAGATAAGAATATCATGCCATGTCAAAAATGTATCACTACCATGTATAGTAATGTCATGGACAAATGAATCACATGATAAATCCTTATTCAATAAATGTTCAACATTGTTACAAAACATAGGATCATTATGAATTATATAAATAAATGACCCAAGCCTCTATAACAACATAGGGTTTGCATGAGCCAATTTGATAAAGTATAGAACATGATAGAAAAACACCTCTTGTTAAGATGTGTACATATTTATAAAATAAGACCTCATAATATGTACCAAAGATAAATGTGTCAAAGGATATGAAAGACATAAACATGTCAAAATCTAATATAAATAAATGTAGACCAACTAAAGAATAAACCTTAAGAGATGTCATAAATGTAGAATAATCTTGGGTGGGAGAGTGTCGTAAAAGAAAATCATAATGTATGCCCATACCCTAAGTAAAAGATATAATTGTATAATGATAAAACCTTAGAAAATTTAGAAATGTATGACAAATCAAAGTTCTATAAGATCTTAAAACCCTAATATTGATGAAAAGAAACCCTAGAATGAAACTTGGTTGTGTATTATTGATCAAGTTCATGAAAATGTAAATGAAAATAAATTTTATTTAAGTGTAATCTAGGATAATCTCATAACATGCATCTAAATAAGCACAATTAACCTAGATGTGATGTTTTACAATTTGTGGGCTGATGTTTTATGAATACTGATAATAATCAAATGTGAAAAGTTAATAGAAAATAATTTAAGTACTTAGCTTTTTAACTAAACCTGAAAGCAATCCACAGTGACATTGAAATTTGAACTCCTTGAGATCTAAAAGAGAATATGTAAGTCTACTATTCACCTAAGTGATATCAAAAGATTATATTTTCTCTAGGTAGGGTTAGTCTAGGGGTCAAGTTTAAGTTCATGATTCTAGAAATTTCCTTCACCTACATAATTGAATTGACATATTGTACAACTTTATATTTTCTTTTATTTGATTCACCTTTGCTCCTTCTACTCTTTCTAATGTCTAAATATTGGTGTACTTAGAAATTCCTTACAAAGGTTGTCATTATGTCACAAGCAGAATTTTTCTCTAAGGTTGATCCACAAATATGTGTCTACAATATGAATAATAACATTGTTTAGACATATATATGCACATGTAGATATGTACAACTTTTAGTGCATCAATCGAAGTGGTGCAATATAAATATCATGCGAATATAGCTTGAAAGATGTGAATAATTAAATGAATGCAATGAATACCCTTAAATACAAGGACACAACATCATGTAATTGTGTGTTTAGTTAATATTTGGAGATAAAATAATTGATGAGAGATCTCATTTTTTTAACATAGAATTTTGAATTTAAAATGGTCAATAAACTCACAACCACAAACTTGAATTGGGATTGAAAGGGCGTGGATCAAGGTCGATAACATATATGTGGAAGTTTGTGTATGTATGGGCATAAAACATAGATGAGTAGGATTAATATATTGTAATAAGTGAACGTGGACATAAAGTAGTAGATAAATGCATAAAAATATGTGTGATAAATCTAAAAAAATCACTTAATAATCCAATAACATAACACATGTATTCATAAATTACTAATAGACACTCCAAAATACATTTCAATATCTTATATTTTATATACCTTGTACGTACACTACAAGGACCCCATGACCATACATGGAAGAAGATTCAAATGACATAATTATTAGAATTCAATGTATTTCATCCTACAAGCTAAACATTGCAAGGATTCCAATATGAATGGAATATTTATTGAAATAATAGTATCCAAATGAAGCTACCCTAACATCATGACCTCCCTACATACAACATCTAGTAACAATAATTTTAAGCCCAGTATCACTCTCTTTCCAATTTCATTGGTGTCCAACAATCTAATTAGCCTGCAAAACAAAAAATAATAATAAGTATGTGTCTTTCAAGTAACCCATTTTTTTCTTTCTCCAGTATCTAGAAGCTAGGCAGTATATAAAGCATGAATCATTTATCCAAAAAAAATTTAAGTATCAGTGATGAGATACCGTATGTTTCTTGAATGTTTCAACAACAACATCTGGGGCAGATATTGTTTTTGCATATGTATCAATCTTTTGCACTTCCTGTAGTAAAAACAATTTGTCATGTCATAGAAAAGAGCAACTACGTCTAAGACAAATAATTGCATGTATTGTGATTTGTTGTATTTTTCACACTTATCTAGCGCAGAGCAGACAATATAGAATTTACACTTGCTTGAATCCACTTCAATAGTTTTGGCCTGCCAATTGTGATGTCATAGTTCTTATATTTGGGGAACACAATATGAAATCTTTCAAAAAAGGGAGCATATGCAAGATCAACCTGCATAAATTTCATGCAAGATCTCACAATTGTTAGAAGCAATATATACAAAAGTATAAGAGATCATGTCTTAAAAATAACTATGTATAATCAGATTTTCTTACCAAACTAAATTCACCTAAGAAGAAAGGCCCACCATCAAACTTCCCAATAGCATTTTCCAAATGATCAAGAGAAGGCGCTGCCATAGTTGGGAAAGTAAATGATCAATTTATCAACCAAATTCATCATGAAGATAGAGTATTCTACCAAGAGCTTATCTATATCTGCAAGAAATGTTCTCCTTACCAAGTGCCTTTGGTACCTCAGCTTGTGGCTTTTTCAATGATGAGAACCCTGCAGCTAGAAAAGTGTCTGAATACTTCAGTAGCTCATCTGCAGCCTCCTTTTTCACCGCATCCTGGACAATTACAATGGATTTATGTGTTTTAATAGGATTGCTATGAAAAGTTAAGAAAAACAATTATTTACCCAGGTAGTAAAGCCATAGGTCTAATCCTGCCCTATATTCCCTAAAAGTGAAATATTACCTTAGGTTTTATTGCTAAGTGAAGTCACTAGAAAGCAATCTGGATATGTCGATTTAAATTATGAAATGGAAAGAACATTAAAATGGTTAACAGTAAAAGCAAGTTAAGTAGTCTAGATGAATGATTTAAACTAGAATATCTTCATAGGTTTCAATAATGTGACCATGATTTAAGTTTTGACCAACCCTAACTGCATGACATTTGAATACAATTATTAAGATTATGACATGGAATAACAGTAAAATTATTGAGTAGTTCAAAAGCATCATATACCGTGGGAAGGAGTTTAGGCCCTCCAAAATTGGTCTCCAGATATCCCAATAAGTCCAAACTCTCTCCTATGACTTGGCCATCATGCTCAATAGAAGGGACCTGAAAAACAAAAATAATGAATTGTTTGCAGTTTCAATCCTATACATAACTTGCAATCATAAAAATGTACATAGATCTTGATATATGCCTATAATTTCCTCAAACCCAAGGAGTAGCTTACCCCAACCAATCAGATAAAACTAAATGTTAAAACTTTTCACGGATAAGTTATAAGTCAAACTTAGGACTTCCCATTTGCTGCTAGGGTGCTCTACCATTGAGCTACCTAAACTCTTGGTGACTGGTCCATTTTTGGTTCAAGTGTGACTCATTTTCTACCACCCCCCTCGAGCCACATTATAAGTGCTCAGGGATATTAGCTTGGTCTAGCTCTGCTAACCTGGGCTTGCTTACCATGTTGAACTTTTCATGTTCTAGCTATGATCCAAACCTAGACCCTCTCATTTGTTGTTGGGTGCTCTAGCACTGAGCTACTAACCCTCTTGACAACTGATCCATCTTTGGTTTGATTGTGGATCATTTTTCAACCCTAAATGCTAATATTGGGCTGGTTTCTATTAAACCAATCTACCTTGCCTAGCTATATGAAACTAACATACAAATTTTCGGAACAATAATGTTACCCACTTTTGTAGATTGCTAAAAAACTGTGGAGTGTTTCTTACATTGACAAACCCTATTCTAAACCTAACCCGACATTAATAATTTCATTAACTGCTATCATTCAATAATTAATAACACTAAACAATCCAGGCAACGGATCATGGCTCTGAAAGTCATTTCTGGCTTGAGTGCATGACATTGAAAACTTCTAGTTAAAGGAAAACACATAAGTTGTATACCTTGTTAGGAGGGTAAACCTTTTCCTTGTACCATGTGGGCCTGTCCTCCAAGTCTATTGGAACTATCTGAATATCAGTCAGACCCTGCATTTTGTTTTACTTATTGTTAATGAGAAGGTAATCTTCATAAGGACTGAAAATCTCCATCTTAAATAAAAACATGCACATAGAAGCAAGATAAACCAAATGAAAGATAATGCACCTTGTAGTTTCTAGCAGCCCAAACACGCTGAGCAAAGGGGCAGGTCAAACTAATGTACAGTCTGCAAAACCCAATTTCATATGAAACAAATTTACAATGACAGCTAAATATTAAACGAAAATGAATGCATTCCAATAGAATCAATCAAACACATAAAGATCAACAAACTAAATAATTGCAGCTCGCATACCTTGTGGTTCCATCAAACAATGGAGGAGGTTCCGATTTGGAATTCAAAACAGGGGGGATTTCATCGCTGCAATGCAATTCAGATAATGATTATTGAATGTTCATCTATAAATATAGAAAATGGATGTTTTTATAAGCAGAAAATGCAGAATGGATTACTTATACTCACACTGCTCCCATTTTTGTTCTTAAATTTCTGCTGTGCTAATCTTCCTGCAAACGCAAACCACAAACTCTTTTTGTATATTTTGTCACAATTTAAACAACCTTGCTGATTATAGTCTCTGGCAAATGGTTGAAAACAATGAAAAGGGCAATCGTCTTGCTTGAATGTAATGGCTTCTTGTTTAGGTAAGTACTTATAGCAGAAATTTGGTTGAATGTAACGGCTTGTTGAACAAGTGCATGCACCTACAGCAGATATGAACAGCAAGTGCATGCACCTACAGCAGCGTTGAAGGAGCAAGAGAGATCTGAGCTCACTCATGACGTTTTTAGCTAATTTGGTCGAATGGAAAGCAAATTGGGTAGAAGACGGCTAAACAGTTTGCGTTGAGTTTTTTCTTGTAATCTGTAGAGGAGCTTAAGTGTTTGTTTTCGTTTTTGTTTTTGTTTTTTTTTTTAATTATTGAAAAAATAAAATATGTATATTTTTAATAAATAGGATTTTTTTTATAATATAAATTTAAAATAATAAGTATTTAAAGTATTTTAATTTGTTTTTTAAAGTTTTATAATGATGTGATTTATTAAAAAAATTAATATAGTTTAAATATCATATTAATTATTATTTTGTTAAGTGTTTGAAATATTTAACATCATTTAATTTTTATGTTTTAAATTAATAAAAAAATTATTTATTGTTATCTTTTATTATTAATTATATTATATATATCATATTGTACAACATATATTTAAAATATAAAAAAAATCATCTTAATATTTAATTACAATAATAAATAGTTTATTTAATACAAAATTACTATTTTTATTATATCGAATTAATTATATAATTATTATTATTGATTAATATTTTTACAGATTTAGATGGCGCAGGAAGGGACCTCTACAAAACTTGGTGTAGGTGAGGGTTTGTTGGAAAGTAAAGAAGAGAGAAATGAGCAAGCGGATGGGGACACAAAAAAAAAGAACCTATAGTGCCAAGGGTGGACATCTCCATGTATGTAGAAAACGATGTTGAATTTCTAGAGTAGTGTGTCGTTACTAGGAGATTCTTGGGAAAAAGGTTAACAAGGAAAGCGATAAGGGAACGGGTCATGGAAAAATGGAAGATGGATCCAATCTTGAATTTCCTCCCCAATGGATTCTTCATGGCAATCTTTAGAAGTGAGGCAAAAAGAGATCAAATTTTGAATACTTTGGAATGGCGGAACGACCTTCTTTTCTTTTCCTACAAAAGTGGGAAAGGAATTTCAATCCTTTGGAATATGCTCCTTGAAATGGCCCAATGTGGCTATGGCTATACAACTTGCCTTTTGAATACTGGTTAGGAGGATGCATTACAAAAATTGGGGACTTGTTGACTTAGACCCTAGATTTTGACCTAAGGAAAGGAGAAACATTGATCTATGTAAGAATCTTGTTGCTCGCTATCAAGGAGATACCCCAATCGATTGAATTAATCGCCGGAGAAAGGAAATGGAGACAATGTATTGAAATCGAATACCCCAAATATTATTGTTTGAAGTGTAGATGACGCAATCACAATGTAGACAAATGCAAATGGTTCCCGCCAACGGTGAAAGAGGTTTAGAAGGAGAAACAAAAAATAGAAGAAAAGGAAGCCCTGAAAGACGAGGCACAATAGGGAGACGCTAGTGCAATGGAACATAATAGACTTCAAGCATCCACACATGTAAAGCATTGGGAAATTATCCTAGCCAAGCCCTTGGAAGATCCAATGGGGAAGGAAGAAACACAAATTGAAGAGGCAGAGATTGGTCAGTTGAAGGATGAAACTAGATCACCTGTTAAATTGCTTGAATGGTACAACAATGATGAATCTGAGGACTCAAAACCTCAATCAGAGAAGGAGATCCATGAAGAACTAGATACAGTTGAAAGGAAAAAAATCAAGCAATCAGCAAAGACTGCCTCCACTTCCAAAGTGGGAAGAAAAACCAATAAAAAGAAAAGGGAGGAGGAGACTCTAAAAAAAACAACCTTCCACCAGATCATACATGACATGGTCCAAGGGAGCAAGGGCCTCCCTTGGGAGGAAATGAAGGACCTTCCATGGAATGTTAGGGGCATAAATGCCCCTAACAAGAGGCGAAAGGCCAAATGCCAATTGGAAAGCTAGAATCCAGACATCATTTTCCTCCAAGAAACTAAATTGGAAGGTGAAGAATCTACTACGTGAACATCAAATACTGTAAGTCATGGGAAGGCATCTTTGTGGATGCTACTAGTACCTCAGGTGGTCTGGGGTTTCTCTAGCATCCTAGAAAAATCAAGGTATGTATGTTAAACTCTAACTCAAATTGGATGAAATGTGAAGTAATAGTTACACAAACGAAGTCAATTTTTGAAATGCACAATGTTTATAGGCCAAATAAAATAAAGATAAAAAGCTTTTGTGGGAGATCATCTCAAACAATTTGGGTAATTCAAAATTTTTTTGGGCAGGGACTTTAAAGCAATAATGGATTTGAAAGAAAAGTTGGGGGCACAAGAAAAATAACACAAATCCAAAAAGATTTTTTGAAATTCATAGAATCAAATAATTTGATTGATATCAAAACCTTAAATGGTATATACACTTGGAATAATAGGAGGAAATATTTCACTAATATTGTTGAAAGGCTCGATAGATTTATTGTCTCTGAAGATTGGTTGCAGGGTAACTTGTTACCAAAGTCAAAAATACACATAGTGGCAATTTCTGATCATTTCCCAATCACTCTGTTGATTAATGAAAAATAAAAATTGGCTAAAGGTCAGTTCAGGTTCAAGAAAATGTGGTTGCAAGCCCTAGAACTCCCAGATTTGTTGAAGCAATGGTGGTTAAAACCAATTCATTTGGTGGGCTAAAAAATGTTTGTCTTTCAAAAAAAGCTATAAAGAATGAAGGAGAAGTTGAGGGAGTGGAATAAATCAAGTTTCAAAAATATCTTTGAGGAAAAGAAGCGCATAGAAGAAGAGTTGGAATCCCTAGGGGAGATAGTAATAATTCAGGGCAAGACAAACTTTGAGTTTGAGAAAGAGAAATAGTTGAAATAAAAATACAATGAAATTTTTCTCAGGGAGGAGTGCTAATGGCAGACAAAATCTAGGGACACTTGGTTGCAAGAAGGTGATCTAAATACAAAGTTTTTTCATAGCTCACCAAAAATGAAGTGCAGTTGGAATAGGATTGAGGAAATTGTTGATGAGTATGGGAAAACTAAAACGAATGAGGAAGACATTCAAGCAATAGGTGTCACATTTTTATCCTCTCTGCTTGGGGAGGTGAATGAAGTGAAACCTTTAGACTTGAGTATACTGGCATACCTTGAAACAAAAATAAGATAGGAAGATAATAAAATGATGACAAGTGCAACCTCGTTAAGGGAAATCAAATCAGCTTTATTTTAGATGCAACCCGACAAAGCACCAGGCCTTGACGGCTTCAATGCTTTGTTTTATCAAACCTATTGGGAGTTCATGGGGTTGGAACTTCACAAAGTAGTGGAGAAGTCAAGAAAGAAGGGCACAATTCTCAAAGACCTAAACAATACAAATATTGCATTGATCTAGAAGAAAGCAAAATGTGAAACTTTTGTGGACTACGGGCCAATAGCCTTTTGCAACACTATACACAAGCTTATATCCAAGGTGATGGAAAACTAGTTAAAATGCATTTTGACAAAGTTGATCTTGCCAGAACAAAGTGGATTTGTACTGGGCAGAAGAATATCAGATTCCATTGTGGTCGCTCATGAAATTGCGCACTCCCTCAAGCACTCAAAACAAAAAGGAATGCTAGTGAAAATAGACATGAGCAAAGCCTATGATAGAGTAAGCTATAAGTTCTTAATGGAAGTAAAGAAGAGGCTAGGATTCAATGAAGAATGGTTGAAATGGGTTTTCAGCTGTATCTCAACCTCGAGATACTCGCTAATAATAAATGGATCTCCATATGGCTTTTTTTGTGGTGCAAAAGGATTACAAGGTGATTTGATTTCTCCATTTTTGTATATAATAATGACTGAAGCTTTAAGCAAACAGATAAAGAATGTAGTGAATGTGGGGCTATGGAAAGGCATAAAAATCTATGAATCTATTCTGGCCATAGCTCACCAATTTTTTGTTGATGACACCACCTTATACGGTAATGCTTCAGTGGAGGAGGCTAATATTATCAAGGACACGCTCAACAACTATTGTTTATAGGCTGGTCAAAAGATAAACAAGGAGAAGTCAAGTATCTTCTTTTTCAACTCATTGGGGGGCTTGCAACAAAGGTTGGCAGAAGTTTTGGAGTTCAAGATTGACAAATTTCTTACAAAGTACCTAGGTATCCCTCTCATTGAAGGCCAAAACAAATATTGTTGCTGGGAGGAAATGGTTAACAAATGTAGTGCAAAGGTGGAATCTTGGAGAAGCAGGTGGTTGACTCTAGCAGGAAGGCTAATCATGATAAAATCTATCTTAGTTGTCATTCCCATTTATATGTTCTCTTGCCTTGAGGTGAAAAGTAAAACAATAAGGAGGATAAATGGCATTCAGAGGAGAGTCTTGTGGGAGGGCTCATAGGATAAGAAATGCATACCATTGCTTTCTTTGGAAACTGTGATGAAGTCAAAGGAATCAAGGGGTGTTGAAATCAAAGATCTTAAGATCCAAAACTGGGAAACGGGCGCAAAAATGTTGTGGAAAATTTTCAAACAACCAGATGCCTTGTAGTGTAGAATCTTGAGGGCCAAGTACCTCAATTCTCAAGACCTTGATAAGATCTTAACCATCACAAATCCTCAAAATGGATCAACAGTGTGGAATTTCATTTTGAAATCAAGAGACGTGATTTGTGACCACTTATCTTGGCATGTAGGGGATGGCCAGAAAGCCTCCTTTTGGGAGGATTCGTGGAATGCCTATCCTTCTTTGGGAGAGCTCCTTGGACTAGCAAAATCTGTGGGCCCATCAAAAGCAGCATATGGGGAGGAGTTAAGAAATTATTTAAATGTGTAGCAAGAGCATGGCCAATGGAATTGGACTTGGAAGTCCTTTGACTTTCTTCAGGAGCATGTAAAGGTGATGCTCTTAAATGAGCTTTCAAAGCAATGTTTCTTTATATCTGATTCATCTAATACAATCGTGTGGTGTGCCTCTAAATCAAGAGATTACTCAATGAAGTTCTAGGCTATAAGATTATTAAACATGAGCTGGCGGAGTTGACATGGCCCAAGTGGCTCTATTGGGGCAAGAATGTCCTCCTAAAAGCAGGAGCCTTCACTTACGTAGCGCTGTACAACAAAATTCTGACTGCAGATAGGTTGAAGAAAATTGGATTTTGTGGGCCCCATTGGTGTGTCCTTTGCAAGCAGAGCTTGGAAGATGTTCAACACCTTTTGCTTAAGTGTGACGTGGCCCAAGCTGTTTGCAAGTATTTTTGCACAAAGTTGGAATGAAGTTGGCCATTACCAAATAGTTTACAGTTGCTCTTTGAATCTTGGCCCGATATCTACAAAGGGGCGGTGTTTGGTGGGTTATGGAATGAAATCTTGACTATGGTAGTGTGGCAACTTTGGCATGAGCACAATGCAAGGATCTTCAAAGAGAAACTAGAGTATTTGAAAAGCATCCTTTTTAAGATCGAATCAGGGGTAAGCAAGCATTTGAACGAGAAGTTAAAAATTAACAAATTTAAATACTTCTCAGCGTGGGATAATAGGATGGCAAGAAATTGGAGGATGTTTCAGGCTCCATCTGATAAGCTTCTTAAAAGTAAAGGTTTCAAAGCTCGGGAAAAAATGGACTCTCCCTCTGAAAGGTAGACTCAAACTAAATTTTGACTGGGCCTCAAACGGCAACCCGAGGCCCTTGGGTGTTGGGATTGTAGTAAGGAATGGGAATGGTCAATTGGTGGTGGCGGCGTCATTCAGGCTCCAGGATGGCACGAATAATGAAGTGGAATGTGTTGCCTTATTTGAAGGTGTGAATTTGTGTATCTCTAAAGGATGGCATAATGTTGACTTTGAATGAGACTCCTTGATCATCATAAGGGCAGTTGGATCGTGTTAGGCCCCAAGTTGGTAACTGAATCAATGGGTTTCTGAAATAAAGGTGGCTTTGAGGAATATTCAAAACTATAGGCTAGCACACATGTTTAGGGAGGTGAACAAGTCAACAGACTTACTTTCAAAGTTTGGTGCTAAGTAGGGCAAGGCAAGGTTGGTCTCGAAAGATGTGAGTAGATGGCTGGCACTTTCAAATTCAATCCTTTCAGATCTCCATTTGCATTGAAAAGACTTAAAGGGGGCTTTGGTACAAGGTGTAGACACGAAAAATATATTGATTGATATCACACATCCGATCTTGATCTACTAACACTGGTTCATCCTGAATCATCCCCTTTTCTAAACATTTAATCGAATAACCTTTATTTGATTAAATTCATCACATTTCATCTCTTAATTAAATAAATCAGTTTTATCTTGTTAGGTCATTATCTCTCGTTAATTAAATATACCGTTTTATTTAATTAATTCATAAATCTCTGTTTTAATTAAAAAATTCATTTTATTTAATTAAATCTCTATAGTTCCTCTATTAAATTAAATAAATCAAACATTTATCTAATTTAATCAAACATCACCCCCTTTGGTTAAATAAATCAAAATATTTATTTAACTAGATCTTAATCATTTTCATCTTTTTTTGATTTATTTTGAAACCCACAAATCTAAATCAATTAGTCAAATCACCTAATCTCCTCTTAAATTGATCAAAACTCGATTCTAGTTTAATCTAATTGCATGTCACATCCTCTAGCTTTTCCCACTTGCACAATAAATCAATTTATTTGATTTATTAAATTCTTCTATTTCATTCAAAAAGGCATCAAAGGATAGAATATTCTTCAAATTCAAAAAGTCCCTCCAAAAGGACTTGTCACTTCCAACAAGGCATTCAATGCCTCTTACATGTCCTTGCCTTGAGCCAAGTGGCATTTAACTCTCTTCTTTCATCCCCCCTAAGCATGTCACTTCTTCAAATTCAAATTTCAAACTTGCACATTGATCAAAATGTGCTCAACCTTCATCCTCTCACATGTTGACAAGTGGCATCATGTCATTGGTTTATCTTTTATCTCACATTCATCCTATATTTCAATCTTCAACTCTTTCTTTCTATAAATAGAGAGCTCATCCTTCATTTTGATCATCCACCATTTGAGTAAGCTTACTATACTCAAGTACATCTTCAAAGCATTTGCAAGATTCATCAATTTATCAAATCTATAGCTAGGTTATGCAGGTTTTTCATAATGAAGCACACTTGAATCTTCAATAAAGTGGATCACCATCAACATTCATCATCAAAGCTTGCAAAGGAGTTGGGGAAGGGCCAATTTCCACATCAAATCAAGGCACCAACTCCCCCATAGGATCAAGAGTTTGCATTATTTGAATAGGATTTACACTCTTTTATTGCTTCTCATTACATTTCTTGTTTTCACTTCCTATTTTGAATGATGTTAATGGATTTTATGGGGAACCTATATTCTAACTTACATTTGATCTTATTAATTTGTTCATTTGTTGTGTTCTTGCAGGTATAGGATATTGGTTCACACAAAGAATTTGTACCGTCTAAGGAAAAATCCCATGGGTAACCACCAACTCTCTTAGGCCTGTGAAGCTTCGACAGGGAAAGCAAAATTTGAGTGGTAAGGAAAATCTTGATTGACATGGGCTTGTCGGCCTTAAATATGCATCCAGGGGTTGTTTTGAAGTAGTGGTGTAATCATGGAAGTGCTCACTCTATGTCGGTGCTACAGGCTCTCTATAGGGAGAGGGGAAATGGTGGAGGCTTCATTAGAAACGTATGAAACAGAAATTAGGTGCTTGTTCAAAATGGAATCAGAGGTAGTCATCAAAGTGATAAAGAAAATCCTAAGGGAACGCAGGCTCAAGGATGAGCATATACATGATGGCTTCTTACTGGGGTATGTAATCTCCTTCATCTTGACTTTAGTTCAACGGAAGAGTGTGGAAAAAGAAGTGGCTCAGTGTGTAATGGACCACCACATAGATGTTGCCCTTAAAATAGGGAAAGCCCAGGAAAAGTGACCGCATAAAGGGTAATGTTTGTGACAATGTGAAAGCGAAGATGGTCCAAAAAAGAAAGGAGACGACATATGTGATGGACATGTATAAATCGTCCATTGAAAACAAGAATATGCAGATCTTCTTGGACCACATCATCAAAAACAATTTGGCACTCCATGATTTTTAGGTAGCTCGGCTGGTGGAGTTGGGAGTAGGGATCATCGGCCTGCTAGAGGCTCTCTCCATCAATATATAATTTTGTTTGTTGTAATGTTTTAGTTTAGGCCTGTTAGATGTCTGTGTAGTTTGTATGTTGGTTGTGTTCTAGCTTTTGTTCCCTATGTATGGAGGCTACAAATATGTACTTGATTTTTCAAATGAATGGAGTGTCACCCTCTTTGGTGACAATTTGTCCAAAAAAAAACAATTAAATATTTATTTTTAATCATAATTTTAACATATTAGGATAATAAAAATTAATCACTAAGCAACATTTATCTATAATGTGACAACGACCTCTAATAAATGCATAATATCCTTTATACTTATAAGAATAATATTAAATTCTAAATAATTTAATGATATTTTTATCATTACTATTTAAAAAACATTGTCTCTCCAGGGAAGGAAATTTTTTACATGGTCAATAATAGGCATCTTTATGACTCAAGCCAAACAATCATTCATATTTAAAAGTTGGGAATATTTTCTACTTTTTGTTACTTTATAATGATATTGGTATCTTTTATGTAGATGGTTGCTAGTTTGGATATGATATATTAATTAACTTCATATTAGGTGTTATTTTCACTTACATATTTTAATTTTTTCGTCATTTAGATTTTGTATCTCATGTAATAATATTAAGACACTTTTGATTATCTTAGTCTATCTTAAGGTTTCATCCTTGTATTTATAACAAAATTTTCTTCATTGTATACCATATCGATTTCATTTATCTATCTAATGAAATCTTTGGATTCATAGCATTTATGTTTCTTATCTCTTGTGAGGAAGGTTGTTTTAGTTGCAAGTGATCCTTGGCTCCTATGGTGTTCATCAATAATTCTTACATTGTATCAAAGCTCCAAATTTGTAATTCTCTTCTTTTGTTTGTAGATTTTTAACCAAAAAATGTATGTAGTTCATCTTAGTGTAAAATAGACCTCATGTTTGCACTTCGAAAACCCAAAAACCTATAAATTGATATAAAATTCAATAAGGTTTGGTATTGAAAAAAATTAACCTGTTTTGGGGGATTGACTAGAATTGACCCATATCAATCTATATAATCATATAGTTTCCACCCAACATTGTTACATAGTCATTATACTTTTAGCAAGGAATATTTCTCTACATCAATTATATAGTGTTGGCATAAAATTTCATAAAAAAAAATAGGTCACAAGGCTCAGAGGGTGGTCATAGGAAACACAGCCTCTTATTACACCTAGGCCCTAAGGGGTTGAAACTAGCAAGTTACACCATTGGGGTTTTCCAATGGCTCACCAACCCTTGTCAGTATCAAAAATATTATTGCCTAACTAGTTATTATCAAGTACTTAGTTGACCCTATTCACACTACACTTAAGTACACTTAAAGAGACAATTTACTTTTGGTCTCGCCTTATGTGAAATCTACATGTGTCTTCACACTTGTCCCAAGTGTACCCACATGTGCCTCACATTTGGAGAGGTAGTCAGACTTTTAGTCCTACCTTCTCATCTCCTCATCCTTTCCTTTATATGCAAAGATTATTTATATATATTATTAATTTCTATGATAATATTGTTTGTGTACAAATTCTTATTTGTATAAGTTCTTAGATCATACAAGATGATCTTGGATGCTCTAACTTGTAAATCCCTTCCTAAATTATCTCAAATTTATAATTTTTATACTCCTACTTTCATATAGTACATCTTGGAGAAAAATTGACTTCACGGTTGTTCTTAGAAGGCCCAAAACTTATATTTTCATATAAGGTACTATAAGTTTTGGAGAAAAAGAAATGGGTAGTTTTTGAAGGGCACACATTAGAGACCATATGAAATTACATACTACATGTATAGATCAGTATAATCGATATACATGTAGTTGTTGCAAGGTGTGCTCCCTTGGTCTCCTTGTGTTGTGCAACACAATGCTTAGATTTGTGACATGGCTTAACTGCCTCTCGTGGATTCATTAACTTTGGTGGTTGTATTGGGCATTAATAGGTCGATCTTTTGGTGCAATGACAACCATTTGTGCAACAATTAATATCAGAGATTGGGTCATGGGTTCGAACCCCTCTCTTGCATTGGGGAGGGGATTGTTGCAAGGTGTGTGCCCTTGCTCTCCTCGTGTTGTGTAGCGCAACACTTGGGTTCATGACATGGCTTAACCACCTCTTATGGATTCAATAACTCTAGCGGTTGTATCAAGCATTAATAGGTCGGTCTTTTGGTGCAATGACAACCACCTATGCAATACTAATGTCTTAGTTTTCATGTTGTATTATCTGCATCATCTCATTTTTTTCCAAGTCTCAACTTGTGTATAAAGGGTAGGCATTTAAAAAATATGAATTTGTGTGTAGGGTATAGTCCTTGCACATGACTAATGTTCACTATAATCTTGCATTGGTTTTATGCTTGTAGGCTATAGCAAGTGGTCACAAGGAATTCACACCTTGGCCACATCCAACCTTAGCAACATAAAACTTTACTTGGAAATGACCACTCATATATTGTTGAGAAGAATATCACACATCACCTAGGGACATGACACTACCAATTTTCACCAATACACAACCCCACTAGTGTACCACTAGTGGGTTCCTATCCTCCCAAATCATCACCGACATATTTCCCAAACACCACCACAGTGCCACCTAATGGCCACCATAGTGTCATGTCCCCTTTTCTAAAAATAACATTCACTATTTTTGAAAAACCTGATTTCTTAAGTAGCAAGTCAAGACCTACAAATAAATAGAAAAGTTGGGTTTTCAAAGTGAATTAATTAATTATTATTGAGTGACAAATTTAATGAATATTCATAAATTATTTTTTTGGGACCAATTTGGGTGTGGGTTTCTAATGGAGCATGTTAATGGTCAAATTGGTGATTCTCCTCTTGGTAGCAAGAGTTATAACTTTCAAAATTCATGTTTCCCTCCCTTGGACATGGAATTTGGATGCCCAAATTGGTGTTGGTGGTGGTTTTGATATATTATTTATTATTTTCCAAGTTAGGTTTCAGGGTATGCTATTGTTTTCTCTCACATGTGATGATTCTTTAGATGTTGGTAAACCGATGAAGGATGAATCTTTGAGGTTGGTAAACCAAGTAGATTGAGGCTCAAAGACAATGGTTCCAAGGGTCTCCAAGTGAAATTTCATGTAGATATTTCCATTGTGTTGAACGCTCTCTATTTGTGCTCTTTATTCCAATTTGATTGTAGGAGTTTGGTGTAGTTTGGAGTGCGTAGTGTAGATTTATGAGTTTCATATTGTATTGCTATTGTGAGCAGCATATTTTTATGATTATTACAAAATTCATTTAAGTACTTTGTTGCTTGGAACTTTGTATGAAGTTTGGGGTGAGTTTGTGTGGAGTTTTCTTTAGTTTCGATGTAAGTTTTGGCTTCCAAATCATAGAGTTGTGATGTGTTTTGCAGCAGTTGTTCATGGTCATTATATGTTGTATATAATAGAAAATATAATTTAATTCCATGTGGGGATCACTAATAAGTAATTTTAATTCAGTTTCTCCTTACCTGATTTCCAATTTGATGTACTTTGGTGTTATTTTCAGATTACCCGATTTGCTCTATTTTGAATTTGATAGAAATAATAATTCAAGATATTGGGATAAGTTTATTTTGTGGGAATCATGATATTTTCAAGATTCTAGTTAATTAATTTGTGGGATATATCATAATTTTATCAAGTTTGAAATTTATTTTGATTTAGGACATTACAGTGGTATCAAAGCCATGATCTTGCCAATCTGAGGGTTTGATCCTATTTTTGCAAAAGTGAAATATGGTTAAAGAGGTGGTTGATGCTAATTGGATATTATTTCAAGAGATACAAGGGAGTAATAAACAAATTACAAATATTCTTGCACAGAGAAGAGAGGCAATGAGGTTGTTGGTAAAAAAACTTCAAAATCCAATATCACCTAAAGAGAGTTGGAGTTCTTCGAAGGTTCAACAAAGCAATCTAAAAGATTCCAAGTCTATTTTCCTACCTAAAGGTGATCTTTGTACATCCATTTCCCCTTCAGATCCCATGGAAGATTTGGTAAGAGATTTAGCAGCCATCAGAGAAACTTATGCTAATCAAGATGAAGGATTTAGAAACTTAGTCCCATACAATGATTATGTCACTATGAGGCAAAGAATGTTGGCTACAAAGGGCTACAAACATTACTCAAATCCTAGTAGAAAGGAACACATGAATGAAATAATAAATCTTTAGTTCCAAATTTTGACGGATCAAACAAGATCTCAGTTAGAGCATGGTTATAGAGGATGTTGAACCATTTCATATTTAGTCCCATGAAGGAGAATGTTCCCATTCAATATACAATCTTGCTTCTTAAAAGGGTTACTCATGTTTGGTGGTAGCAAGGTATGAACACCCAAGTCCACATTCAGGTAAATTCTTTTGATGAATTTTGTCATTTGAGGTTGATTGATAGATTTGAACAAAAATTTAAAGAGGAGAAGCTGGTTGTAGAAGAGTTCATAGTAGGAAAATCTGATGTAGTGGGTGCTTTGAAGCATGATGAATGTGTGACAAGGTTTCAGGACATGACTCTTTGGACATGCATGCAATGATGGAATATAAGGATGTGCATGAAGGATTGGACAAAATGAAAGCCTTGGATCCTAATTTAGATTCATCTGAAGATGGATATGGAAGAGGCAAAGGTGATGATATCTCCAAATTAGCTTTTGATGATCACTCATATCATTTAATTGATGATATTTCAAGTGGCTTTGGGTTTGGATTCTAAACCAAGCCTACAAAGGAGGATGTTGATGAAGATTTCAGTCCTAGGAATATGGAGATCAACTCTTTCAAGGAGGCAACCACTCATGAAGAGTATAGTAAATACTTATACCTTGATTAAAGCAATCAACCCTCTTTCATTTGGGATCCAAGAGTGCCAGCATCTAAGTGTGATTAGGTACTATCTTGGGATGAATTTCCCCTTCATTCCAATGTTGTTTTAGATTCAACTTAGGAATCATGCAGGATGGTATTAAAGAAGCTAAGGCTAAAAGGTATGTTGATGATATTGAATGCAAATCTGATTTATTATTGCTTGGTACTAATTTTAAGCAAAGATATAGCAACCTTGATTTTGAGAAAAAAAACATAGAAGCCTTGATTATGAGCTAAGACGCAACAACGTTGCTAATTTGGATTCTCAACCCAATCCTAAACATTTTCATCATGTTGGAAAAAAAGAGGTTTATGAGGTTTGGGACAGCCATGGTGTTGTTGGTGACAAGTATGAAGAAGATTTTAGTTTTGGTATACATTGTAACTTGCAAAAACTTGACATGCATGAGGAAAGTTTTAGGAAACAACTCTTGGTGTCCACTAAAAATGAAGTGCAAGTTTTATCTAGATTGGATAGTTGTACACACATGCATGTAGAAAGCATCATTCAAAATACACCAAGGGAGCAAAATGAGCTTAATGTTGCCTATGCTAATTTGTAAAAACTGAAGAACACCATGGAGGAAATCAAAATAAATTACTTGCACATGTTACATGATAGAGATATAGCCAACAAGCTTGCAAATGAGGCCCTATCCATGACTAAGGGGAGAAGTTGGTGAGCTCCCTAGTAAGCTTAAATCTACAAAGCTTACTTTGGAAAGTGTCTAAGAAGCACTTCTAGAGGAAAGTGATCAACTCTATGAGGCTCCATAGTCCAGGGAGTTAGATTGCATCCAAGAGGAATATGATCTAGCACATTCAAATAATAAGAGTTTGGACTAGTAAGAGGATGGATATAATCTTCAACTTGTTGTTGATCCTTTATTTGAGATAGATGGTAGTTTGACTCATGATAATCATTTGTTTGAGTTGGGTAATGAAGATCTAACTGATTACAATGATCAGATTGGACTTGATTACACGATTTAGGACATAGGTGAAATTTCTTACCATGAGATGTTGTCTGAAGATTGGAGTAGCGGTTCAACCTCCAACATTAGCATTGCTACCCACTTTTAGATTAGCTTGTACATGACTTCAGACCCTGATTTGTAGATGAGTTGGATGGTCTTTTCAGTCCAACAGTTGAACAGTTCTTGGAAGAGGTTGGATGGAAGAGCTAATTTGACTATAGGATATGCTCATGTTGCTACTTCCGTACTCATGTCTCCTATATTTTTAGTTGGATTTCAGATTGTTCATTTATGCCCTTGTGTCTTTTTATTTGTTATAGAGGCATCCTTTCATGAGCAGGTTTTTATTGAGCATTGATAGAATTTTTGGTAGTTGGTTGTAAGTATTTTCTTGGACACAATTCATTCTTTCATTGCTTCCACTTTGGTGAGAAATGGTCACTACAATTACTTCATGGAGATTGCACGCATGATTATAGATGATAGTTTAATGATTGCATTGGGTTGGTTGCTTTAGTGTGTTCTAGGCCTTTCATTTGACACTTGGAGGTTAAGTATCTATGCTATGATTTAGGATGGTGATAAAAAAGCATTTCTTAGTTGGGTAAGTGCACCAAGATGGTTCCCAAAAAGGGGGCTTAAGTGGCCACTTTTTTTCTGAAATCAAGGAAATGTTGACCTTGGACGTGAAATTGAGGATAGTTACACTCAAAATTTTGAAATGAAACAAAAACAAGGATCGAAGTGCTCTGAGTCTACTTTATAAACTACTAATTTATTTTGAAAATGGTTGAGATTAAGGGGTTCAAAAGAGGGATGTACACAAATTGGTGATGTTTTTGTCAGAAAAACATAACATAGCAACTCTTGTACGACCTGAGCACGGTGAAATTTTTTTTAGTATTTTAAAAATCGCTACACAAAAGTTAGCTAACAGTATCTAGTTGATGCACAATTTTTCTAATAATTTTTTAATGAATATTTGAATTTTACTAATTTTCTAAGTGGGCGCTTTCGAAAAAGTAGAATTTTGGGCGTACTCCCCTACAAATTTTTGAAAATAATTGATTTTTTTTCCTTTTTTTTTAAAATTTGTAGAATGGAGTCTAGTTTCTAAAAATATAATTTATTTGAAATTTTGATAAATGGTTAATTTATAACAATAAAAACACCAAACACTGCTTTTAAGCAAAAAACAGACATACAAACAAAAGAAATTATGGATGAAAGGCTTAACATTGTTAAAAAGTGAAAAAAATTACATCATTGGATACCTAAGAGAGAACCTAACATTACCCATGTGTTCAATTTTGTCAATATTGAACTAGATGCAATCTTGATGGTGAGCACGAACTTGATTATGTGAAAAATTGTAGAATTTGCAAAAACACGTCTTTGGCCTTGTTGGGAATTTCCTCCAAGCCTTTGGGTTGGTATCCCAAGGAAAATAATTTCAATTTTTTCTTTGTTTTTAACGCGAAATAATGTGAGCGCATTATAACGCGCTCATGTTATAACGCAAGTGTGTTTTCTAAAACTTTTTTCAAAAATGGCCACAAAATTGGTACCCAACTTCATGCACCTGCCCAGTTGGCATATTTTAGAGACATGGTTGTGATTAACTGGCCTCATACTTGTTGTAGTGATGATGGGTATTATGTCTTATGGTTGAGTAGGGTGTCTTGTATTTTACCCAGGGTCATGACTAACGATGAGTTAGCTAATGTGGTCTTCTTTGAGTTACTTTGGCAAGGTATGTTCCATGACAATGATTCTAGTCCTCTTAGGAATTTCAATTGTGGGTTACATGGTGTCTTCTACACTATAACTTAAAAGAATAATGAATTCTCTTGCACTCATCACTTTAAAGAACCTATTTATCTAAGTTCATATAGTTTCAAGCATTATTATAGATTTGTACACACAAAATTACTAAAACTAGCTAACATTGTTTTACAACACCATTAATGAATAAAGGTTACCTGAGTGATAGTTGTTTGAGGATGAGAATAGTGAGGTGTCAAGGTTGAAGGTCTACCAGCAAACTGTTTGTCTTTGACATCCAAAGTGTGTTATGAGACAATTTTTTATATAACGTTTAACTATTCACATGCAATAATTATTTCTTTAATAGTAGTTGCATACATGTGGACTCAACATCGTAAACATATGTGGGTCTGCAGGAATGGTGCATGTATCATCTACACTCTGACCTTGAATTTTCAATATATTCATTCTAATAATTTAGTTATTCTTACATTTCAAAATAGAATTTAATAAACAAAATTAAATGAACTTGTTGAATTTGAATTGAGTATCAATGTCGAATGTTTCATTCAACAAGGCATCTATCATAACCATTTGCTTTGCAACTATTGTATGTTGTGTAGTTGCATCTTGAGCACTCTCACCATCATACCTACAAACAACATCGCAAAAGGCACAATGGTGGGCTAGAACTTTGGGCCTAGGAGTCTCTCCTACATTAGGTTCTATTAGAGGCCTCACACACTGTATAATGCTCTAAGTGAGTGAGCTAATCGAGTCCAGCATGTCCACCTCGATACTTTCCTTCACAACCAAAGGAACAATCATATGCTCCACCATGGGTTTGGTGAAGGGTCTCAGTGCCAACTGTAGATTACGTTGTGCACCTGGTCTATCATGTGTAGAGCCCCTACTTCTACCCTGAAAGTCTAAAATGTCAAAATAATTTGGCACCTTATTGAGGACAAAATCACAATAGAGTTTCTTCAAAAAATATTGTGGTACCTCATAGTTATTGCATGGAGGTTGGTCAAAAACCATCCACTGCCACTCCCAAAACTTATTTTTAATTAATTCATGGTGGCACCAATGGATGGGGAACCTCCTACATGCATGTGATAGAGGTGCATTAGTTCTTGGGTTTGTAAAAAGGGCACACAAGTTGGTTTTTCTAAAAGAAATTTCACATTTTGCTGGTTTTGCATAAAATCGTTTTAATTCATCTCTCTTATTTGACCAAAAATTAATTTGCTCACTCATTTCTCCTACATGTGATACAATCGATTTGAGCGATTTGACAATGCCTCTCCTATAACCTGGTGGGTTGCAAATGCTCATTTAATCTTCCAATAAATAGTTCAAGCTCTTTTTTGTTGTTTTCAATTTGATTTAAAATATTTTCTTGGGTTCCTTATGGATGCCTACAAACTGAGGGAGGGGTTTGAGGTTCTTCTTGTTCAGGAGGGCCTTCGTGAGGGGCTGATTGTGAATTGTCAATGTTTAGAGGTGGAGATTGATTTCCTAGAAATTAAAACAAAGTTTATTTAAAAAACCTATTTCAATCTACGTTCTAATTCAAATTTGAAACTAAAACAATAGAAATACATACCTTTCGATCTCTTCGACCTCTTTGATGTCTTGGCGGCATCCTCACAAAGAATCACAAGCAAAACTCAATCTCTTTTTGGCGAGCACGAGTTGCAAGGGCACAAAATGAGGGCTCAAGTCATGGGTTTGCAAAAACAAAAGTTTCTAATGCCTGTTTTATTTTAAACAACTTTAGCATTTGGTGAGCACCAAATTTGACACTCGCCAAATGCTAAAGTTGTTTGGCGAGCACAAAATGCTTTATTTTGGATTTTTTGCACAATGTGACACCTTTTTTGTTTCACAATTGATACACACACCCATGTTTGAAATTTTTATCATTTTAATTTATATTATAAAAAAATTATTAATATTCTTTAAATTTATTTGTGAATTTAATAAAAAAATTAAGATTTTAATCATTTCCTATTTAAAAAACATATGTGTTTTACTTTCTCAATAACTTAAAAAAAAACTAAACTTTTAATTAATTAAAAAACATCTATTTCATGAAGAACAACTTTTAATTAATTAAAAATTATATATATCAAACTACTTTACAAATTATAAAAAATTCAACGCAAATAGAATTCTATTGTGTTTATATTCTTTATAAACAAAAGATTGCATATTTAACCGTATTTATTCATTAAATAAAAATCAAAATATAACTATTTTTTTGTTTTCAGAAGTGAATCCTAATGTCTTGGGTGTTTACCTCCAACTTATTTGCTTTCTATTAAACGATAATATGACGACATTTATGACTTTTTTATTTGAAGCGTCATGAGTGACCTCAGTTTTTCGACAATGAGATCCGAACTAATCGTTCAAGACTGCTGTAGGTGCATGCACCTGCTGTTCCACCACCAAAAAGAAATTGGTTGACTGGCAGGTCGACCGTCAAATTTAAGCCAGGGGTGCATGTACCGGCTCTTCCACCACCAAATTTCAACTATAAGTAAACAAGAAGCCACCATTACATTCAAGGAAGACAGGTTGCCCCTTTCATGGTTTTCGACAATTGCCACAAACTATAATTAGCCAGGTAGTTTAAATTGGGATAAAATGTAGAAGATTATGTTCTGATTTTCTTAGATGTGCTGTGGGAGCCAAACTAAGAGTTTGGGATTTGTGTTTGCAGGAAGTTTAGTTCAGCAGTAATCTAAGAACAAAAATGGGAGCAGTGTGAGTATAACTAATCCATTCTACATTTTGTCTGCTTATAAAAACATCCGTTTTCAAATGTCCAAAATCTGTATTTGTAAATGACCATTCAATAAATATGATCTGAATTGCATTGCAGCGATGCAATCCCTCCTGTTTTGAATTCTAAATCGGAACCTCCCCCATTGTTTGATGGAACCACAAGGTATGATCTGTAATAATGTTTGGCTTGGGAATATATTTGGTTTTGCCTCAATTGTTACTACAATTTTGGTGATCTTGATGTGTTTGATTGATTCTTGGAATGCATTTTCGTTTAATATTTAGCTGTCCTTGTAAGTTTGTTTCTTGTGAACATGGGTTTTGCAGACTGTACATCAATTTGGCCTGCCCCTTTGCTCAGCGTGTTTGGGCTGCTAGAAACTACAAGGTGGTTTACTTTTCACTTGGTTTATCTTGCTTGTATGTGTATGGTTTTATTTAAGATGAGATTTTCAGTCCTTATGATGAAGATTACCTTCTCATTAACAATAAGTAAAACAAACTGCAGGGTCTGACAGATATTCAGCTAGTTCCAATAGACTTGCAGGACAGGCCCACATGGTACAAGGAAAAGGTTTACCCTCCTAACAAGGTACGCAACTTATGTGTTTTCCTTTAACTAGATGTTTTCAATGTCATCCACTCAGGCCAGAAATGACTTTCAGAGCCATGATTTGATACCTGGATTGGTTTGGTGTTGTTAATTATTGAATGGACTGCGGTCAATGAAGTTATTAATGTCTGGTTTAGGGTTAGTTTTAGAATGAGGGTTTTCCAACGTAAGAAACAGGCCACAATTTTTTTAGCATTCTAATCAAGTAGGTAACATTAATGTTTTGAAAATTTGTATGTTAGTTTCATATAATTAGGCAGGGTAGATTGGTTCAATACAAATGAGTCTAAGATTAGCATTCAATGTTGGAAGTTGAACCACAATCGTCAAGAGGGCCAGTAGCTCTTTGGTAGAACACCCCAGTAGCAAATGGGAGGACCTAGGTTTGGATCAGAACTGGTATATGAAAAGTTTAACATGGTATGGGAGCCCAGATTAGCAGAGCTAGGCCAAGCTAGGATCCTTGAGCATCTGCAGTGCAGTGTAGCTCGAGGGAGGTGGTAGAAAATGAGTCATACTTGAACTAAAGAAGGACTAGTCACCAAAAAGTCAGGTAACTCAGTGGTAAAGCACCCCAACAGCAGATGGAAGGTCCTAGATTTGACTTATAACTTATCCATGATTGGCTGGGGTAAGCTACTGCTGGAGTTCAAAGAAAATTATAATCATATATCTAGATGTATGTCTACATTTTTGTGACAGCAAGATATGTATAAGAATAAAACTTCAAACAATTCATTATTTTTGTTTTTCAGGTCCCTTCTCTTGAGCATGATGGCAAAGTCACTGGAGAGAGTTTGGACTTACTGGGATATCTAGAGACCAATTTTGGAGGGCCTAAACTCCTTCCCACGGTATATGATGCCTCTGAAACTACTTGTTAATTTTATTATTATTCCATGTCACAATCTTAGTAATCATATCAAAATGTCATGCAGTTTGGTCAAAAACTTAATCATGGTTACATTATTGAAACCTATGAAGACATTTTAGTTTAAATCATTCATCTACACTACTTAACTTGCTTTTACTGTTAAAGGTTTCAATGTTCTTTCCATTTCATAATTTAAATCGGCATTAACCAAATGGCTATGCATTTGTGGCATGACTTTACTTAGCAACAAAAACCAGGGTAATATTTCACTTTTTGGGGAGACAGGGTAGAAGTAGACCTCTGGCTTTAATGCCTGGGCAAATACTTTATTTTTGAACTTTTTATGGCAATCCAGTTAAAACGCATGAATCCATTGTAATTGTCCAGGATACGGTGAAAAAGGAAGCTGCAGATGAGCTACTGAAGTATACAGACACTTTTGTACCTACAGGGTTCTCAGCATTGAAAAAGCCACAGGCTGAGATACCGGAAGCACTTGGTAAGGAGAACATTTCTTGCAGATACAGATAAGCTCTTGGTAGAAAGCTTTTATCTATATGATAAATTTGGTTGATAAATTGATCATTTACTTTCCCAACTATGGCAGCGCCTACTCTTGATCATTTGGAAAATGCTTTGGGGAAGTTTGATGGCGGGCCTTTCTTTTTAGGTGAATTCAGTTTGGTAAGCCATCTGATTATGCATACTTATTTCCAGAACTTGATCTCTTATCCTTTTGTGTTAATTGCTTCTGACAATTGTGAGATTTTGCATGAAATTTTTGCAGGTTGATCTTGCATATGCTCCTTTTTTTGAAAGATTTCAGATTGCGTACCCCAGATATAAGAACTATGACATCACAGTTGGCAGGCCAAATCTATTGAAATGGATTCAGGCAAGGGCAAATTCTGCTGTCATTCAACCTATAATTTCAAGGTGTAAAACTTTTTGTTCTATAATCAGTAGTTCTGTTGTGTGACAAAATATACTGGTTTGACTACAGGAAGTGAAAAAGATTGATGCATATGCAAAAACAAGTCCTAAACCAGAAGAAATTGTTGAAACATTCAAGAGATTTACGGTATCTCATCTCTGTTAATAAGAAGTTTTTGGATAAATGATACATGCTTTATATATTGCCTAACTACTGAAATCTGAGAAAGGAAAAAATGGGTTTCTTGAAAGACAAATATTCATTATTTTTATCGTTCTGCAGGCTAATTAGATTGCTGGACACAAGTGAAATTGGAAAGAGATCGAGACTGGGCTCAAAATTATTGTTACTAGACGCTGTATGCAAGGAGGTCCTTGTGTTAGGGTGAAATAAGCTTAATTAGGATACTATATTTTTATAAATAAAGTGTTGTACACACTGTAATCTTTGTAATGTTTAGACTTTTGGATGAAATACTCTGAATTCTAATAATACTGTTATTTGGATCTTCTTCACGGTATTGGTCATGGTCTTTTTTACGATGCAACTTTTTTCCATTCAATTTTAAATTGGTAAGACTCTTGTTGGAGCCGAATTGACTAAGGGCGAGATTCTCTGCAGGTGTTGGTTTATTTTGTTTTGTAATCATTATTTAAAATTTTATGATTTTTTAGAGTTAGTGTTTCCCTAATTTTTTCATTTTTTCATTTATGTTTACTAATTTTTTAAAACATTATTCATAAGTTTTGGAGGTAAAATTTAGAGGGAAATATTAAAAGGGAAAGAGGTGTACAATCATGTCATTTTTTATATCAATAGTTGCATAGTTTCAATTCCTTTTACTTTTCACAACAAATTTAATTGACAATATTATAATTTTTTTTGTATGCTTTATACACATAATTTTACCTAGGGTTCGGGTATACATTGTGGTTTATCTTTTACCATTGTGTCTGACCCTCGATTATTCTACATTGATTACACCTCTTAAGGTTTATTCTTTAGCTAATTTATATTTATTCATATTAGTTTTTGACACGTTTAATCATATGGCTTTTATTCTATGGATATATATATGTCTTAAGAAGAGGTGTCACTTTATCATGTCCTATCCTTCAATAAATCAGCTCGTGCAAATCTTACATGTTATATATGCTTAGTTCAATTATCTATACAATTCATAATGATCCCATGTCTTGTAACAATGATGAGCAATTATTGAATGCAAATTTATAATATGATTCACTTATTTGTGACATTAGTATACTTGGTGTTGATATTCATCTATCCATGAATTTCCTTTAAATGATTTACTTTATTTTATACATGGTGATGGGTAAAGTGATGATCATTATTCTATATCTTGTGATAAATCTATAGAGACTTCTCCTTACATATCCTTCATTTGCATGATCATAGATTATTCCTTGATTATGCCCTTGGGTCTATTGATGCATTTTTACATGTAAAGTCATATTTAGTTGCTAATTATCAACACATAGATTATGGAATCTTATTGATTAGTGAGTTTAAATTCTACCTAAGTGGTGAGTTCTACAATGGTTTGATTCATTTTGTTTTCTCTACATTTCTTGAGTTTGGTCAATTCTTTCATTGTATACTTTCTACACCTAATTCACATGATGATAACATGAACTTAGAGATTACCACTCATAATCTATCTTTCCATCCTAATTAATCTATTAATATGGCTTGTGTGTCTTCTATACTTTATTTTTATACCACCCCAAATTTATATGACTAGAATATAGTGTGGCACACTCATCAAAGGTCAAGAAGAGGACAGGATGTCAATTTACCACAACACATCCTACCCACTAATGAATTTAATTTAACTCTTCACCTCAACCTACATATAAAATGGAGTGTGATATCATTCAATAGTTGTAATGTACTCAAGCTAAATGTCTCCATGGGACCAAGCATGTACACCATTTTATAGAGATGAAATACAAAGGGCTTGAGTAAGAATCCAAGTTGAATTTGACACTGCTCTACAAATAGTAACATTTTTTATAGAGTCTATTTTCCACAAAAAAATATGAAAAGTTACGTGATAAAGTAAAATATATAAAATATAGATTAAGAGATACACATATAAACTAGAATCAAAATCATATAGCAACATCCAAACATCACATATCCAATAGTTAAACAGATATACATGATAATTTTTCAACACACCAAATATTCAATTACATATACATGAATTGAGATAAAGAGACCATTTCTTGTGGGAAGATTATCTTGATGATTCTTCCCTTGCATCATTCCTTCCACTATCATGAGTCCTCAATTGGGACTTCATGCAGAACCATTGATACCTCATGAAGATAGTTGTTCTCCTCACACAATGTGTTGATCTTTGTTTGCTACTCCCTTATGGTGGCATGTGCATGATCTAGTTGACATGTTAAGTATGCATCAAAATTAATATTCAAGATTGTCTCCCATTTAACAAGACTCCACTTCGAAGAAGCCAAATTACTAGCCCATACAAATTGTCTAGCAAGATAGTCCAAATCCTTAATAAAACTAGGAGGAGCCACTTGAAGCATACACCTATAGTTAGGAAGAACCTGAACCATAGACTTTGGAAGCAAAGCACATCTCACAAATGACAACCACATATGAGTCCAATGATTCACTCTTGCCTGAAACTTGTCCAAAATGCTTTACCAAGACCCCCTAGGGAGGGTTCCAACAAAGAGAGGTATGCCCAAATAGATCATAGGAATATTTCTAATTTGAAATCGAAGAATATGAGAAATCCGTTGGTCTTGGGGAAATAAATGGAAGATTTACTTTCATTGATCCATTTGTCAGAAGCAAACAAATATATGTCCAACACCCAATGAAAACTAGAAGATCTTAGCCACACCCATAAAAGCAGTGTCATCGACAAATTGTAAATGTGTCTATGGAGACAAACTGTTACCCCAACTCTACCCTTGGAAAGAGCCAAGATTAACATGATTCTTGATGACTCTCCCCAGACCTTTTGCCAAAAGAATGAACAAGTTCATAAAGGGTCCCCTTGTTGAAGACCTATGGATGCTCCAAACAAGGAGGAAGCCTCCCCATTGACAAGCACAAACAAAGAAGTGGACCTGACACAACTAATCACCCACTTCACCCATTCTTCATCAAACCCAAATGCACTGAGCACTTTTTGGAGGAAAGACCATTTGACCCTATCATATGCCTTAGCCATGTCGAGCTTGATAAACATAGCTTTTCCTTTGAATTTTCCATAGAATGGATGGTCTCAGCCGCAATGATCACCCCATCCAAGATTTTTCTATCAACAACAAAGCCTCCTTGTTCTTTAGAGATGAGCCTGTCAATCCACCTCTTCAACCTCTTCGCAATTAGCTTAGACAAAATCTTATAAACCACATTGCAAAGATGTATGGGTCTAAATTGACTCAGCCTATCATCCCCCTCATATTTGGGGATTAGAGCAAAGAAGGTAGTGTTCATGGCCCTCAAGATTTGTTTATTCCCCCGAGATTCCTACACCACCTCTTGTAAATCCCTTTTTTATAATTTTCTAGAATTCTTGTAAGAATTCTATTGGAAACCCATTAGGACCAGGAGCTTTCTATTTCTTCATCTAAAAAACAATTCCCTCCAACTCCTCTAAGGAAATAGGACGCATGAGGTGCACATTTATATTTCCAAAGAGACGAGAAGGAATACAAGCTAGAATATGATTTTCTTACTCCAAAGCATTAGGAGAATTTTCCTTGAACATAATACTATGAAGCCTCTCTAGAAATCTCCCATCGAGAAGCCAGATGATCTCCCATGGAATACACAAGGGATGAGATCAAGTTCCCATGCCTCTTAGCATTAATGAAGTTGAATAAGAAAGTTGTATTTTTGTCTCGTTCATGTAGCCACTCTATTTGTGCCTTCTCTTTTAATAGATCTCCTCCCTCAATTCCTATTCCTCCATAGCCTTCATGGCCTTTGATTCCCCCTTAAGGGATTATTTAGAGAGGTTATTTTCTCTTATCTCACAGGTAATAGCATCCAATTTAGCTTGAGTGGTTTCCTTAGCATGGAAGATATTTCCAAAACACTACCTATTCCACTTTTTGAGTTGTTGCTTCACATACTACAATTTCTTGACAAAGGAGTACATTGTTGTGCCAAATGTTGGTCTACCCTGGTGCCACCAATCAACCGTGAGATATTGGAGATGGGGATCACATAGCTACATAAGTTGAAACTTAAAGGAAGGATTTTTAAGGACACGAGACAAAGAAGCAAGTAGCTTAATTGACCAATGATCTGAGCCCCTCCAATCTAAAATCTTAGAACTGGTAGCCCAATCACCACCAATCCAAAAGCAAGAAACCAAGAATCTATCTAGCCTTTCAGTAATGGAGTCCTTACCACATCTATTATTCCACACAAACTAACCATTATTAGGCTTTATATCCACCAAATTTAAGGCAAAAATATTATCTCTGAGAAGAGTAGTGGATGGTTCCAACTTTTGCAATCCTCCCCTCTTTTCCTCTAATTCAACAATGGCTTTAAAATCTTCAACAACAATCCAAGGATATAAAGGAGCTATACTCTGAATATACCGAATGTAAGACCAAAGATGAGACTTTCCAAGAAGATTAGTTGGGGTATAAACATTAGAAAGAATAATAGTCTTGCTAGAATCCAAACTCAAAGCAACCACAAAAATAAAAAACTTACAAGAGATCCACCAAAGAAGGATAATCTTTAGTGGATTCCATAAGCAACCTATACCCCTCGTATTACCAAGAGCACCAATACACTGACATTGACTTTTCCACCAAAGTAAATAGGATCCAAATTGTGCATGCTTCCACAACAAGCTTTGACTCTTGAATAAAAACCATATCCGGTGAATGGACTCTCACCAACTCTTGAATTTTTTTTTGTCTAGGGCCATTGTTCAAGCCCCTCACATTCCAAGACAAAATAATCATTTCTAAGAGTTGGAGAAGTGGGAATCAATGGTTTTAACCGACCCTGACTTCACCAATGTCTCTCCCATCAACTTAATTTTATCCAAGTCCTTCTTTCTTCCCACCCTAAGAGGCTTCTCTAGAACCCTTTCCTTGAGACTCTTTTGTTGAAGTCCTAATATAGGAGAGGGCATATATCCTTTCTTTGAATCCAAATCTACCCTCCCCAATGGAGGTGAATTCTCAATCATGATTGAATCCTCAACCCTTTCTAGAATTTCATTAACCACTTGAGTAATAGGAATCTCAGGGACCACATTTGTATCCATATGTGTGAAAACCATAGCTCCTCTTGAACAACCTGACCCATACCAGACCTAGTTACCATCTGATCCACCTTCGAGACCCCCATTTCAAGGTGCAACATACCGAGATTCACCTCTTGTTGGCCTAGATCATCCAATAAATCAAAGTTGTTAAACACATCTACATATTATCTATCCTTGAAATTTCTTTTCTGCCCTCTATTCTTGTTGTGGGCCTTGATTGTAATGAAACCTTCCTTATTTGCAACTTCCCCAAAAATAGGTGCCTTTCCTTTATCCTTTTTAGGGGGTTGTTGAGAAGACTAGCTAGGAGGAGGATCTTAATATTAGACCTTAGGGAATTTTTTTGGCAAATGATTGTACCCATGGCATATCCGACAACGGGATGATGAATCTTCATAATCTATATGTTGAACCTATGAAGAAGATCTCAAACAAATTTCTAAAGAATCTAGAAGAGGGTTACTCAAATCAATTTCAATGCATATGTGGGCAAAGGAAATTACCTTTTTATCCAATGTTTGTTGTGAGGGACCCACTGGCTTACCTAGCAACAAGGCAACTATATGCAAAATATAATTTCTCCAAAACTCTAGAGGAAACCAAGGAAGCCGCACACACACAGGGACTCAATTCAGGAGCTCTTCTGTAGGGTTAAAACCAACATGCCATGGCTTAATGAACATACCAACTTGATTATAAAAGTATGTCCCCCCTTTAAAAGTTTTGTTACAATCAACCAAACAATTAAATACCACCATAAAAGTTATTGTTCGTCATCATTAGATCCATCTTTCCCTCGGGATCCCACATCCACCTTACCTGGGATTCCAAAAAAGGAAGAGAAACCCGAATCCCCATAAATTTGCAAATTAATGCATGATTCATCAGATAATTACCATCTTCTTCCACTAAATTAGGTTGAATCACCAAACCGGTCTATTCTGACCCCTTTCCAAGTACATGTATTTTTTTCAAAATGCGAGGTCCCCCATTCAAAGAGAACCCCTCCACACCTGAAGCCTTATACAAATGATCTCTTGCATCCACATGCATTGATGATGAGGGATCCTTCCCATGCAAGATTGACCTAAAAGCCATCTTTTGATTTGATCCTGAATCCACACCTAGAACCATAACCCACAAAACCAAAGCACAAGAACGCCTCTTAAAAACTCCCTTAAACCCAAAGATCCCACACAACAACCAACCTACACACATAAACCACAAAAAGTGAGCAAGAAGCTCCCACACGTCCCCACACCGAACTATTAGAACCATAAACCCTCACAAACATCAAACACCGCCCCAAAACACCCTGTGTAGGAGGAAGAGACCATGACACATAGGTTTGCAAACACAACTCCCTTCATCGTTTTCATATTCCTAATTATCCTAGATTATTGATTATTATTCACATTATTATTATTATTATCATTATCCGTGATTATTCATTTAATTAAATAATATTTAATTAATCTATAAACTAATTATCCAATTTTTAATTTTTAATTTTAGATTGCAAGAATCAAGTAGCCCCCTATAAATTGCAAAAAAAATCATGTGATCGGCAACAAGATGCTTTAGCCAATCGAGCTAGGCCCTCCATCCCACTAATTATCCATTTTAATAAACTAATAATTTATAAATATTTTCTCATAAGTTAACTCATTCATCAAATTAGTAACTTTCTCATCTAATTATCCATTTAATGAATTAACTTTCTTATGATTTCAAAATGACAAATTTCTTAGATAATTTTAGATAACTCATTCACCTCTCCAAGTTAACTCTAGACCTTTGATGGAATCTCCATCATCCATTTAATCTTCCAAAGGTCTATAAATTCATCATTCCATTCATCATTGAACACAAGTCTTTTATTCAAGATTACTTTTTAAATTTTATTATTAAAATATTATCATGTTATGTTAGAGTTCTGTCCACTTCATTTATGAGCAAGTTGTTCTAGTGTGCTCAATCTTTAGGTTTGTAGTTGAATTTGAGAATTAAGACTTCGATTCCTTTGTTAGTTTTTTAGTTCTTATTTGTGTTTCCATTTTTTATTGCATACAATTTGTTTGGATTTGTTGTTTATGCTTTGTTACTATTTTTCTATCATTTAGCTAAAATTTTACTAGATATTTCAAGGTTTTCAATCTCTTCATAATCTGCTTTTACCCCTTAATAAAAACACATAATGGCTAGTTAGAATTGAGTCCATATAAGACCACATTTAATTTTGAAATTAGACACAGATGTTCTTGGCCACACTTGAAATCTTGAATCAGTCAAAGAAAATAATGATTTGAAAGCTTGGCTGATTTGAAAAGAGGTAAAAAAATATTTTCAAGTGTAGAACTAAATCATGAATTAATGAGTGTGAAATCAATCAAACTCATTTAATAAGATCTATAATACACTTCCTACACCTGTACAAAAATATAAAACAAGAAAAAAATAAAACAATATACTTTTCACCTATACAAATATAATCTATTACTGTTTATTTAAAAAATATTTTATTTATAATTTTTTTTTTAAAATATTTTATTTATAAATTTTGTTTTTATCCCTCTTAATGTTTATTCAGCATTAGGAAGTATATGGCTGTATTTAATAAAAAAAAAATTATATTATATTTTAAGTTTTAATTAATTAATAATATATAGAAATTCGATCGTGTTTATTAATTAAAAATCAAATTTATATTATATTCAAAATTATAGTATATTTCAAGTTTTAATTAAATAATAAATAGAGATTCGATTGTATTTATTAATTAAAAATCAAAATTATATTGTATTCTAAATCTTAATTAATTAATAAATACGGTCAGATGTGAGTCCAAAATTTATATAGAAAACAAAGAAATCCTTTACCGACATCTGGAATAAGTGTCGTGAATATTCAACAACTTGGGAATATATATCGGAGTTTTGACGTCATTAATGACGTCAGCCACTGATGACATGTATATTTGATATTTTATGGGATTATTTTTTACATTTATCTTGTAGGAACTTCCAGGTGCATGCACCTACTACATCAGCAGTGACGTACAAAGCATTATAGCTTTTTAAGCTAGAAATTTTATAATTTGCGGATCGTTTAAATTTTGAGAGATAAACCTAGGTAGAAGATAGTGTTCTCATTTTATTAGACGTGCAGCAGGCGCTAAAGTAACAGTTGGGATTTGTTTGCAGGAAATTTATTAGCACTGTAATTTAAATCCCATTATGGGAGCAGCGTGAGTATAATCAATCCCATTCTGTTCATAAAAACACCCATTCTTTATTTATAGATAACAGTACACTAATTATGATTGGAACTGCACTGCAGCGATAAAATTCCACCTGTTCTTAATTCTCTGTCAGAGCCTCCTCCATTGTTTGATGGAACCACAAGGTATACTCTCCTTCTGTTTCTAGTTCTTTTGATCTTAAATTGTTTGATTCGTTATATTGGAATGTATCCCTGTTTATTTTTGGGATTTTCTGATAAGTTTGTTTCTCATGAAATTGGGTTTTGCAGACTGTACATTAATTTGGCCTGTCCCTATGCTCAGCGTGTTTGGGCTGCCAGAAACTACAAGGTGGTTTGCCTGTCATTTGGCTTATCTTGTTCGTATATGCCTGATTATATATATGATAACGATTGTCAATAGTGTAAACTGTAAAGGATATCTAACGCATGAATAAAATAAAATGCAGGGCCTGACTGATATTCAGATAGTTCCAATAGACCTACAGGACAGACCCACATGGTACAAGGAAAAGGTTTACCCTCCTAACAAGGTATACAATTTATGTGCAATTCTTTAAATTTTATGTTTTCATCTACTCGGGCTAGAAAGGGCTTTTTGAAACATAATCTGTTCTGCATATAATTTATTGAATAAAATACCAGTTTCTGTTTAGAATGGGGGTGTGGCAATCTATAAGAAATATGCGACAATTTCTTGGCAAGTGTAATGAATTGGGTCAAGTTATTAATTTAGTACTATGAAAATTAGTATTGGGGTTTCATATAGCAAGCCAGGACCCAGGGGAACTTCACATTTCTTATGAATAGATTAATGGGAAGCAGCCCAGATTTGGCTTTTTTATTTACATAGTTAGCCGGGGTAAGCTGTTCCTTGGGTTTGAAGAAGATTGTATAAATATATCTAGATCTGTCCCTACATATTGGTTCACAGAATTGTCTTGGAATGCAACATGCAAAAAAAAGTTATAAGATGCTTAGATGTATCTGTTTTTCAGGTTCCATCTCTTGAACACAATGGCAAAGTCACAGGAGAGAGTTTGGATCTGCTGGAATATCTGGAGAACAATTTTGGAGGGCCTAAACTCATTCCCACGGTATATGATGCTTCTGAACTACTTATTTTTCCTTTACTGATGTTTCATGTCAGAATCCAAATAAGCGTTTCAAAATGGTTATGGTTTGTTAATAAGTTAAATCACCATATCAAAATGGTTATGCACTTTTGGCTTGTTAATTGTAGCGAGTCAGTGACATTACTGAGCAGCGGAACTCATGAAGGCATTTCATTTGTTAAGGAGGCAGAGTAGGGGTAGACTTCTGGCTTACCTACGATGTCAAATAATTTATTTCTTTACTTTTAATGGCAATCTCGTTTAAACACCTAAATCCATTGGAACAATAGTCAAATTTCTGAAACCAGTGAAACATTTTATTTCAGATCATTCATATAAACCACTTAGCTTTACTTTACCGTTACTGTGATAACATTATTCCATTTAATAAGTTAAAACAGCATATCAAAATGGCTATGCACTTTTGGCTTGTTAATTGTAGTGAGTCAGCAACATTACTGAGCAGCAAAACTCATCAAGACATTTCACTTGTCAAGGAGGCAGAGTAGAGGGTAGACTTCTGGCTTAACTACCATGTCAAATAATTTATTTCTTTTCTTTTAATGGCTATCTTGTTTAAACATCTAAATCCATTGGAACTATACAGGATACAGCAAAGAAGGAGGCTGCAAATGACCTATTGAAGTACACAGACACTTTTACAAAAACAGGGTACACGGCTTTAGCCAAGCCAGAACCTGAGGTGCCAGAAGCACTTGGTATGGAGAATGTTTCTTGCAAATATAGATAAGCTCAAGATATCCTATCTTGGACAGATCATAGTGAATTGACATTTTTCTTTCTCAACCATGACAGCCCCTACACTTGATTATCTGGAAAATGCTTTGGAGAAGTTTGATGATGGGCCATTCTTCTTGGGTGAATTCAGTTTTGTAAGCCATCTGATCCTGCTTAGTTATATTCATGACTATTGATCATTTATCCTCTTGTGTTTATTGCTTTGATAACAGGGAGATATTGCATGAAATTTATGCAGGTTGATCTTGCATATGCTCCTTTTGTTGAAAGATTTTATCTTGCGTTTTCCAGACATAAGAACTATGACATCACAACTGGCAGGCCAAAACTATTGCAATGGATTCAGGTAAGTACAAATTCTAATTTTATCATTTCTGGCTATATGCTGAATTGTGTTAGAATTCTAATAATCGTGTACTATATACACAAAGCAAATCACAACACATGCAATTTTTCTGACTAGCAGTTTTCTTCTTGTATGACATAACATACTGGTTTGATTGCAGGAAGTGCAAAAAATTGATGCATATGCAAAAACAAGACCTGATCCAGAGCAAGTTGTTGAAAAATACAAGAGATTTACGGTATCTCGTCTGTGATACTAAAATGTATTTAGTATACATGATACATGCTTTTTAATTGCCTGGCTTCTCAATACCTGAGAAAGAAAAATGGATTTGTTATAAAACATGGTACTGATTATTTTCATCCTTCTGCAGGCTAATTAGATCGCTGGATGCAAATGAACTCGAATTGGATAGAGAGCTGGATTGTGCTTTAGAATTCTAGTACCGAGATAGTTGCTGCATAGAATTTACATATGTTCAAATAGGTGGGGAAAACTTAAGGATACTGTGATTTCTATAAATAGGAGTGTTTCATGCATTACTTTAATCCTTGTAAGTTCATGTTTGAAGCAATTTGCCAGACTACTTTATCAGTGTAAGATTCAACTATTATATATTATAAGTCGTCATGGGTTTTTCCCTTCAGTGCACTGAGATTTAACAACTGGGCTGGAGAGGGTGGCCCTTTGAATATGAAACCAAAACAATTGTTGAGTGTCAGGTGTACTAGTGCATACAGTTGTACTACTTATAGTATACTAATACAAAGTAAAGTAAGCATCACTTGTTTTAACAGTTTTTATATAATATTTTATACAAATTATATTTTTTCATATAATATTGAATGGATGGGGCAGGGAAAAAAAATTGTATATACAGTTCAAATCATGAAAAAGTGTAAATGGATAAACCTGTCTATAATGGTATTTGACAAAACTATGTGCTCATAGTATAAGCTTGTATTGGTGGCAGTGTGTGATCCACCATTACCTAAATGTTTGCTTGCCTAGAATTTGGATCTAACTTGGTTTCACATGTGCAAAATCTATTCTCGGAGGTTTATGCCCACCTTGACACCAATGAAATGCTCATCACATCATTCTCTTTACAATGTTCAGTCTGGTTGGCCCAACAGTTGAGCCCTTCTACATCTTCTTAGCTGGTGATACCTTTGTATACCTCCTAAAAAGATCATACAGGATGAACAAATAGATTTTTCATTTATCTTAATAGGTTTGATGAATCAGTGTCTAATCTTTCTTCATCAATTTAAGTTGGTTGGCTCTTTTTGAGAAGATAGGATTTTCCAAATCTTAAAAAAGGGCTACAAAAGATTCATCATCGATGAAATGTTTGTTAATAGGAAATTTTATTTTTATATTCTTTAGTTATTTTCATTTCAACTTTTCTTACTCAATACAAATAATAAAAAATGGCAATGATCATATACTTTGGATTTATCTGTGAGCATGAATCAAAAAGAGCATCAATTTTAAAGTTCTTGTATGTTTTTTGAAATGAAAGACTCTAGTTACAACACATTCCATTTTAGATTCATTGTTATCCAAACAAGCCTCTTTATGAATTGAGGTATAAACCAACCTCTCATTCACGTTGCAATTACATTTTATCTCTTGTTTAGGTTTGAAGGAAGTTATTGCATTCTTTCATTTTTTCTTGTTTTTTCAAAAAACATAATTTTCAATATATTTCATCTATATGGCTATAAACATTACAATGTATTGAATGATTTTAATTGACCTTCTTAACAAAAGTACTAGTAGACGTTTTCATTTACACTTTTATTTGTGTTTAGAAGAGAAAGATTAATATTTTTTGGTCTATTGTAAGGCAATAGACTTCAAGGCAAGGTCATTAATATCTTGGACTTGGGCATCAAATTTGCCTCCTTATATAACTATGCAAGCCCATATTTTCTTCATTATGATTTATCATAGCTCTTTCCATTTTAATCACCTTAGAAAATTTGATCGTGCAAGCAAGTACTTTGCTGTAGATATTGTTGAATAATATATCTACTCTTTTTGTGGCAAATAAAATAAAATTCCCGCTTGATCAAAGTTTTGAATTCATATCATTTTCTAATTAGAGGTAATTTTCTCATAGCTACAGAATGAACATTAGTTTCAAACCATGTTCAATGTGACTACCCAATTTCAATCTTGCAAAAGTAATTTATTGCTTCTCATTAAGGTGATAATTTGAAATATAACTCTAATCAGGAAATCCACTAGTTAATTTTTCAGCATCAAATTTACCCTTTTATGGATGAATCTCTTATCTGAATTTCACCCTAAATAGCATAAAGCTTGGATGGTAGAGCAATGTTTTTTCTAAAGTTCTTTCTAGTCTTCAATTCTTCACTCATTTTTGGTATTTCCATAGTCACACCTGGCTTTCCCATGAGAACCTACTATATTCTTCACCTTTTCAAACCTACCCTTGCAATGAGTAATATCGGCGACATCCTCCTCAAACTTGTTGAATTAGTCTACACCATCAAAAGTTGTACCACATTCATGATCTATGTTTATGATTTGTGCATTTCGCTTCATGAAAATATCTCACTAGAAGGAATCAAAACACCACCTTCTTTAATGCTAATTGGTATATGAGGTGAATACAATTACAAAACTATTTACACACCACACAAAATATCAAAAGGAACACACAATGATGGAATAAAATCCACACTATAGGTGGATACTACAACTATGATACTCATTTGATTGATACAAATCCAAGCTAAAACAACAAACACAATGAAGACCACTAGAGGAGACAACACATAAAAACATAGAATGCATATTTTTCCATTTAACCCAAAAGTATCATTTACAAAACTTTTATAATCATATTACAATATGTTAACAAATAGTTCTTCTACAACTATTTGGAGCTGTTGTCTATGACTATTTTTTGCAACTTTTTGGAGCTATTGTAACTACTCTTTTTGGAGTTGAAATTGTTCTTCTTGTTGTTGCATTACACTCTCTTGCCCACTATCCTTTGTTTTTCATGAGCTCTATTGTTGTTGCAACATTCTCCTCTTCTCTCACATTGTTGCTGCTACAACTTCTATGTTCTACACACACAAAACTTTGCTAATGCTAAAAAAACATTTTTTTCTCTTCTTGTCTCTACCACACAAAACTTCTACTCAACTCGAATCAAAACTCACATGCTTGCATTTACTTCCCATCCAACCAAATAACTACTTTTGCAGGCATTTGAGGGACAAAAGGGATAAAGAACCCAAAAATGTATTTTTGATAGGTTGTTGTCTGAAAGGCTTAAGATAACAATAAATTTCAACACTCCTTAATCCTAAGCCATTTCAACCTTGTATTGTATTTCAGGAGCTAATTCTATCAAATCCGGTACTCTTTGGAGCTCGATGTACATGAATTTTAAAGCTATTTTTGATGAATCTAGAGACGTATCCATGATGCCCTAACTGCTTCTTAGGTGTTCAAAACTAATTCTACTAAGTGGCTTAATAAAAATAATTGCATAATGTTGTTCAAACCTATAATACTTGACTTTGATTTCTCCATGTTCTACTAGCTCCCTTATGAAATGATACCTAGTCTCTATGTGCTTACTTCATCTATGAAAAATTGGATTTTTTGTCAAGGCTATTGATGATATATTATCACAAAATATAGTTGTGCCATCTTCTTGTTCTTCTTTCAAGTCAACTAGGACTCTTCATAGCCAAATAACTTGACATGTTGCATTTATTGCAATATACTTAGCTTTAGTTATGGAAAAAGAAATAATAGGTTGTTTCTTGGAAGCCCATAAAATGGATCTAGAACCTGTTGGTGTATGTTTTATCATCCACCGAACACACAAAAAAAAATGTCCAAAGACACTCTATCCTCTCTTGAACAAAATCACTGCGTATGCTAAGATTGCGAGAAGATCATATGGCAACTCCAAGGTTTCTTTTGTCAGGTCTTGACATGTGGATAAGATCAATGGTTGTTGTGATATGTTGGTAATACACAAAGGGACTTATGTTAACAAATATCTTACAAGCTAGGACTTAGGAAAATTTGACAGTAATGCTCTTTTTTTTTGGTTTTTTTTGTTTGGGATTTCAAAAAAGTGCAAAAGGATAAGGGTCTAGAAGTTTTAATCTACTCCTAAGAATTCAAGAGATGGTAAACATTAGGTGAAACTAATAACCACGCTTTGCTTCGCCTCGCTAAAACAACTACACAAAGTGGGTGCAATCTTCAAGGGGTGTGCTTATGATTTTCATGTCACGAACAATTACCATCAAATCGAACAATACTCATCTAGACAGAAGTTAAGCATCCACAACTATAAGCTCAGGCTAACTCTATGCATTGAATAAAAATCATCTATTCAAAGAAAGTATAAGCAAAGTTTCACCATAAATCAATACTATCAAATCTTGCATTCATCTAACATACATTCAAATCAAATTCTATTCTAGTTCTAGTCTATTGTTGAAGGAGATATGTAACCTTGCTACCACTTGACAATAAGAAGGATTCAATGCAAATCATGCATAAGAGCTTTTATTATTCAAAGTAGCTATACGTAACAATTTCATAAACTCTCTTCACCAAATGAAAATGAGAGAGCAAGAGTTTATATAGAGTTTTTGAAAGCAAATGAAAGGTCAAGATCAAAACAAATTAATGATCGAGATTAAGACATATCAACCCTAATTAGGGTTTCCTAAAATAACATCAACATCAATTGCATGAAAGAAAAGTGGCGCCAGGAGTTATTTTCAAGGAAGTGCATCTCTATCCTCTCGAGTGGTAGTGTGTTCAATGAACCTAGACACAATCGAGATGACCTCTTCCATCATGACCCACGACAACATGTTTACTTTGAATTCCAACCCGTCCAACTCAGCACATTTGACAAAAGTATTTTCCCATTCCAATGCCTATTTTAGGAAGACATCTCAGATAGACAAGAAGTTCGCCACCTTAGTCAAATTATGCCTTAGGACTGGTCCAGTGATGGTGGAGAAGATTTCCCGAGCTCTATGCTTTAGATTTTCTAGCTACATGTTAATCTCCCAGATGATCTCCTTCTCAAGTACATCCGTAGCTATGAGGGAAATATTATTTTGAACCTCTTTAATCTGCTCTTCAACTTTGACTCCATCAGACTTCACTCTTTCCAAGACCTCACTCCATGCTATCAATGCCCAATACCAAGTGTGGAAGTCATAGGCGGTGCCTACTGCAATTATCTTCTCATCAATCAACTCCTATTTTGGAATTCCCTTCAACACTCTAAGGCATGGAATGACTCTATCCTGAACATCTTGGAGGTTGTCCCAAGCTTTTGTCATGATAGCAAGTTTGGAAAGCAATGAGGAAGCATGTCCATAAGCTAGTATCAATCTCTCCTCGCTTCCTCGCTCTTACTCACCATCCACTCAGTTTCTTTAGTCATGACCATCTCTTCTTCAAAGCCCTTGGCCGCTTCCTGTGAAGAATTAAAAAGTGGAGGAGCTATTGCATCGCCCTGATTGAGAGGTTTGGTTAGGTGCCGAATGTACTCCTTCTGGCGTTCAATCTCCTTTTTATACTCTCTTTTCTTTGCAACTTCATTTTCCAACCTTGCCTTGATAGAAGTGACCGAATTGTCTAAGTCTTCTACTTCTTGACCTTTTGTGGTTGGGCTTAAGTTGACAGTGGTGATGGCGTATTCTTGAGGAGCAATATCCTCCTTTGACTTATCTATTGTCGGTACAACAATTTGTATTGTACGGTGGCTTGCTTCCTCCCTCTAGATGGTGGAAAACATTTTGGCGGGATTCTTTGTAACAATTGTTTCTAACCTGGCCAAGAAATCAATCGTATCATCTTCCTCTGGAATGCCTATTTGTACTTATATCTTCAATCTCTCCTTTAGCCAATCAGGAATAGTAGGCTGCTCTATACCTTCCTCTTCCTGAATATTCTGCACACATGGAATATCCTAAATCCCTTTAAGAGTGGAAATCATTCCCTCTTGGAATTCACCATCCAGGACATCCATTTCATTCTTAGACTCCAATATTTATGTGCCTGTGGGAGATTGGGGGCTCATCATCCTCTGTCTAGATATGAATGGGAGAAGGAGTCCTTATGTCACCCAATGACTCATCAATATCCAATATCTCATTCATATTCTCAGACATGGAAGAATGAAGAGGCTTTGATCTTTGCTTCTTTCGGGTAGGTTCCTCATCTACAGTCTTCTATCCTTTTGCTCTCATAGAGTCATTAACTATTCCCTTCCTTTTCCTTGAATGAGTGCTCTTGATTGGTTCATCACTTTGGGATGCACCTGCATTTGAAGAATAAGATTCCTCTTCACCCATTAAATTGTAAGTCAGAGTCACATTCCTTCGTCGCAACTCTTGGATTTGTTGATTTGCCCACCACTGTGAATATTTGACAACTGGGCTCATCAAGGTGGTTAAATCTGCAAGCTCTGGTTCTGACCACTTTATAGGAGGAAGAGGCCGACTCTCATCAAACCCTGGATGAATATACTTTCCATCATCCTCAAGCTGATCTAACACATGAAAGAGCTCAGTTGTTCTAATCAAGTTCACCGGAAGTCTGGACCATAGTCTTTTTTTGACACCATACTTGTCTGCAACATTCGCCCAAAAATCCTCCAAGTCTACCTTATTTTTGTACTTCCTTCCATTCATGGTCCCAATGTGGTGGTGAGGATCAAAGTCAGCTTTGGACAGGTAATATGTGAAAGGGTACCATTGCATTTATAACCTGACACTTTTAGCTGCCTGTGCTGATGGACAAGACTCTTGCATATTCCCAATAAAGAATGGAAAGGTGATGGTTGCCTTCTACTTTGTTCTCTAGAAGCCTTGGTATGTTTCCAATTGCCTAGGTACCTCAAGCAAGACCATTCTATTGGTGGGATAGATCGGGAGTCGGTAAGGACATCTTGTGAATCCCTGAACTCTTATGTAAGTGAATCTTGGAAACTTGATGAACCAGGATCCATACTTGCTTGTTAGGCTCTTAGCCTCATGGGTTAACCTTTGATGCGTTCCACCTTTTAATATTCTTGTAATATACATTAGGAAGGCATCATGTGCTCTTCTGAAATGGGCCTTCTCATAGAGTTACAACTGTGGATAACAATCATATGACTTGAACTCATTCTCTCCATTGCCCACCACCCCTCAGTAGATCAATCTCGTATATCTATAGGTCCTTGCCAAAAGATAGACAACACAAGAACTCATATAAAAAGTTTATGTCCTTTCTAAATTTATTAGCTTCTCATGGAGATTGTCACTGATCATTCATAACCAATTGAACATCTTGATGCCTAAAGTGATCTCACCAATGAAATAATACATCCATGTTTCGAACGGTGCACCTTGGGGGTTGCCCATTATTTTTTTCAATAGCAAAATGATATCTCCATAATCTTCCTTGAAGTTTGTCCAGAGCAATTTCTTTAGCATCTTTTTAATAGAAGGCCTTGGATTTACCAACCATGTCTTTTTGATGTTGGTTGCACAAAGATCCATCCGATCTTCATAAAGTCTTCTTGCATCTTCCTTGGTTTTGTAAGAAGTTCGGTTGTAACTGGGTATGCCGAATGCTTACTGAATAGCCAGTTCTCTGAGATGTGCCAATATTCTTCTGTCAGGTGCAATGATCTATCTCTCTTGTGGGTTGTAGTGTATGACACATTCTACCATTAGTTCACCACATTCTACAGCCGAAGAAAATGCTACTGATTGAATAATTCCATTCCACATAATTCTCTAAGCAATAGCTATTGGCAGGAGTCCATCTTGTCTGTACATCCTTTTTTTGAATTTCTTGAAGTCCACATGTCCAAGGTTGATATCCATGATATTTTTCCACTTGGAGTTGATTTTTGATTTTGGCTGTAGTCCTTTGCTGGCGAACTTCATTTGGGCCTTTCTTGAAGGTTCTCCTTAGGTGGTCATCAACCTGCGAGAAACATAGAGAAAATATATTAATTTCAAGATTTAATTTTGATTTTCTTGGACCTTTCTCTCAAATTTTTTGACTTTCAGCCTATTAAAGATTACATTCTATGAAAAATCAAACTGAAAATAACATAATTTAGTTAATCACTTAGTAAAATTTTGTGAGAATAAAGAATTTTGTCAAACTTGGATTAAATGAACTTTGAAATTATACTCTTTGATGACAATTTTGCCTTAAACTTTGAAAATTCTATCTTTGTCTCTGAAAAAGCACGCTACTCTTGGTGAATTCAACTCTCCAACTCTAGAATTTACTTTGTCCCTTGTTCTTCTCTTTGAAAAATCACTTAATTCTCCAAAAAATTATCTCTTTTCACTTTAGCTTTGGAATAACTAGAATTTTCTCTCAATCGTCCTTGGGAGAGAATGAGTTGAAAATGATAGTTCAACTGCTTATAAAGTTGAGAAGGTTGATTGATTAAGTGTGAAATATGTAATAATTGTAAGACTCAATGTCAAGATACAATAGATGATTCCCTTTCTAGTCAAGTACTAACATTAACTTCAAGATACTTTAGAAACAATTAATCTAGGATTCTAAGATTTTCCACAAATATTTGTCCGAGGAATATTTTCAACATAACTTAGCAGGGTCATTCTAGAGTGTGTACGTAAGAAACACTACCCTTCTCACAAATGGGAATCCCTCTTTATTCAATACTAATCTAATAAATCCAAACCTAAGGAAAAACGAAAGCAAACTAAACTAAATCGAAAGTAATCTAAGAAAGCAAAGGCAACTAAACTAACAAAACAAGGCAACCAAACTAAAATAAACCAAGACTCAAAAAGAAGCTACTCTAACTATGTATAGTTAAGTCCCATCAAGGAACTCGGGATTGGATGTAATGTTTCAAAAAATGCCCGTTAACGGGCAACAAGATGTCTTCCCCTATCAAAGTATTCAATCTGAATGCGTTCTCTCCCAATACCTCAGAAATTTGATATAGTCCTTTCCATAGGCTGTCAAATTTATCATGGTCTCCTCTTCGTTCATGAGATTTATCCAATTAAAGGACTAGATCGGAGATCCTGAAGGACTTTGTCTTTGCACGTCTGTCAAACCAGCGTTTAACAACCCATTGATGTTTTGCAAAATTCTCGAGAGCTTGATCTCTTTGTTCTTCCAATAATAGGAGCTGTGAAACATGAATTTGAACTCTGTCTTCTGGGTCTAGGTACTCTTGCATGAACTTCAATGTTGGAATCCTCAATTGAATGGGAAAGACAGGATCTTTCCCATAAACTAAGTGATATGGGGAGGTTCCCAATGACTTCTTGGCTCTTGTTCTGTCTGCCCATAGAGCAAACCTGAGTTGAGAATGCCAGTCTCTCAAATTCTTCTCTAGTAAATTCTTGATCACATTAAGCAAATTCTTGTTTGTTGACTCTGCCAGCCGATTACCCTAGGGGTAATAGTTCAAGGAAAACTTCAAAATGATCCCGTAATCGAATGCCCAATTGGAAAACCTCAAAGAAGTGAAAGCAAAACCATTATCACACACCAAAGCATTAGGACAACCGAATCTAGTGATAATGTGCTCTTCCAAAAGTTTGATCACTGCATCTGTCTTGCAATTCTTCAATGCTTGGGCTTCAAACCATCTGGTGCAGTAATCAATTGTAGTTAAAATATACCTATGTTGTGCTAAGGAAGGTGGATTTATCATGCCGATAAAATCAAGTCCCCACATTGCGAATGGCTTCACTTCTGTGATTGGTTGTAATGGCATAGAAAGATTCTTTTCACAGGTTGTAGTAACTTGGTAGGTGTGGCAAGTTTTGACGTGCTCATATGTATCTTTGAAAATAGTGGGCCAATAATATCCTGCTCTTAGAATTTGATAAGTTGTGGCCTGACTTCCTCCATGGCCTGTTCTAAATTTAGAGTGGCAATGTTCCATGATTCTCTTAGCTTCATCTTTTCCTACACACCTCAAGTAGATTCCTTCATGATTCTTTTTGTAGAGTATTGATCCTTGAAGTATGTAATGTTGGCACTTAATTATGAAAGCTCTCTTTTGTGCTAAGTTCATTTTCGCAGGATACTTGTGATTTGTCAAATATGTAGTGATGTCATAATACCACTCCTTTGGGGAGGTGTCTGTCAATACATATGTTTGTTGTACAAGGCCATTCCCTTCAACGACCATAGTCTGGGTTAAAGTTTTCCCACAGACTAGCTTCATTGGTTGTAGTTCAATATCATACTCTTGGATAGTGGCTACCCACTTTCCTCTTCTCTCTCCTAGCTCATTCTGCATCAAGAGTGTTTTAACAGCCATGCCAAGTATGATGGCAAAAAATTTACTCCTCATGATATAGTGTCTAAATTTTTAATGGCCTTCACCAATGCATAGGCCTTCTTTTCAATACTGGGGTACCTCAATTCCACATCCTTAAGAGGTGAGATCATGAAAGCTATGGGATGCTCATCTTTTTCTCTTGTTCGTTGAGTAAGCATTGTGGCAAAAGAATGCTCTGATGCAAAGGAATATATGTAGAAAGGCTTTGTGTAATCTGGATTGACCAAGATAGGAGCGGTAGCTATGGCTTGTTTGATTTCTTCAAAGGATTTCCTTGTTGATGGTTTCCATTCCATCTTGGCATCTTTCTTTAACATCTCATTTAAAGGTTTCACTATCTCAATGAAGCTGGTGATGAATTTTCTGACAAAATTGACTTCCCAAAGAAAGATCTCAATTCCTTTTGGTTAGTAGGTAAATGGATCCTTGAGATTGCCTCTATGCATTTAGGATCAATTAATATCCACTTCTCAGTCATCAGGTGACCCAATAATTTTCCCTCGGTGACCCCGAATATGCATTTCTTTGGATTTAAGGAAATCCCAGACCTTTGACATCTTTGAAATACCTTCCTCAAATCTACTACATGGTCTTCTCTTCTCTTCGAAAATACTATCAAATCATCCATATAGATGATTATGCATTTTCCAACTAAGTCTCTAAAGGCGATGTCCATGGCTCTCTAAAATGTGGCTCCTACATTAATTAACCCAAATGACATTCTTTTATAGGAAAAGGTTCCCCATTTGGTCATGAATGCCATTTTCAGTCTATCTTCATATTCCACAAGTACCTGATTGTACCCAGAATATCCATCCAAAAAGGGCATCATTTGTGACCCATTGACAATTTGTAAAACCTCATCGAGTGATGGCAAAGGATAATTGTCCTTTTCAGAGGCTCTGTTTAAGTTACAAAAATTAACACATAGCCTAATTTCTCTGTTTTTCTTCCGAATTGGGACGAGATTAGCGACCCATGTTGAGTGGTGCACTGGGAATATTATTCCTGCTGATAACAATTTTTTGACTTCTCGATATATGAGAGGTTCCAATATTGGGTTAACTAGCCTCTGACAATGTCTAAACGATTTACTTCTTGGCTTGAGAGGAATTGTGGTGTGATGATGGAAGTGTCATAAGTTTTTAAATCTTCATAGCTCCAAGCTATGACATCGGCAAACTCCTTCATGCTTTGAATTATTTTAGCCTTTTCTTTGAGCATGCAGGCTTTACCTATGTATACATTTTTAACGTCACCTTCGGTTCCAATATTCACCTTTCCATATTGATCACCTTCGATCCTTTGATTCTTTGCTTCATTGATTTGATCCTAATCAAATATTCTTTCCAATTGTATCATCCCTCTTGGAATGATATTTGTCTTTAGATTCATGATGCCATCAGCATCAAATTCAACTTCTTCCGTCATCTCATCTTCATCAATAATTTGTGTTGCAAAAACATCTGAACTTGTTAAAAACTCAAGAATGTGGTCATCATCTTCAAAAACTTGAAAGTTTGTGATATTATCCAGAATTGGCGGTATTGATGATAACTCCACTATGAACTAACTCACGCCATCCATGGTGAGTGGCTCTAATGAACTAGCCGCTTGTGCCAAGGAATTCACAACTTGATTGTTTGAGTGGTTCACAAATTAAATATTGAAAGCATTGAAGCTCTCAATGAGGTCCCACACTTTGTTGTGGTAACGAGCTAATCTCTTATCATGACAAATGTATTGTTTTCTTATTTGTTTCACTACTACCTATGAATCTCCAAAAGCGTGTAATACTTTTTCTCCTTTCCTTAGGGATAGTAGTAGTCCTTGAACCAATGATTCACACTCTATGACATTATTTGTGTAGGGGAATTGTAGTTTGTGAGCTACAAGGTATGCTTCTCCATTTGGATTGATTAATTCAAAACCAGATTTGGCTCCTTTCTTTGTCCAAGACCTGTCGAACCTTAGGGTCCAAAATTGTTCTTGTTGTGGTGAAAGCAGAGTTTGTGGATTCGTGTTTCCTTCTTGAGGATCTTGCTCAAATTCTATCTCTTGTATTATTATTGAGGTAGAGCCATCAATGTGATCAACCTCTTTGTTGTTTGAAGAGCTTGACGCTTGTACAATTTTTCTCTGCACTTCTTCTATGGATTTCTGACACATCTCACATGTAAATTTAGAATGTGCAGTGTTGTGGATTTGACACCAATTTAACAATAATATATCTGGGATGTGGACATTTTTTTGCAATTCTACCTTCAATTGAACACTTTTCAAGACAAAGTTCCTAAATTTTTCAAACATTCCCTCATTATCATCCTAGGAGCCTTGGCATGGGTGCCTCGGTAGAATCAACCATCCCGTTGATCTCCTGAGTCGATCCATGAAACATTAAAATTTCATTCACTCTAGGCCTGTAAGAGCCTAAGTCTATCTTGAGAAATAATATTTCATTGTTTTCTCCATATTCAGTTAGCAACAGTTTGAGCCTTGATGTGCTATCAACTCTTATTTGGTTTGGGATCCCTTTCTATGGCAACCACGTGTGAGAAAAGTCTATATAAATATATCCATTTAGCCTCCTTGACCAATCTCTACTTAAAAGCATGTTGTATCCATTAGGTATATCGACTGTAGAAATGTCCATACAACTTTGCACTCTCAGGTTTGCTGCTAGTTGCATGCGAATATTATTCAATTCTCCCATAACAGGGACTTCTGTTTTGTCTAACTAAGTGAATTTCTTATTGGTTTGTGTAGGCACAAGTCCTAATCTTTGGCAAATAGCTAATGGAATCACGTTGCTTGAAGCACTAGAATCCATTAGGCAGTTGTGTAACATTTTTCCAAATATTCTAACTGATAACAAAAATGGAGTAAACTCATCTTTTCCCTAGTAAAAGACTACCAAGTGTTTTTCTCGATTGTTGATATCTTGATTCTTTTCCTTTTGTGCTCCTGGGACAAGTTATTTCTTCTATGGGGTCTGTGGTAGTTCATTTGCCAAAATTTCTTCTCGAAATATGTATGTGTCCATGAGAACTTCTGGTGTTATGTCTCTTTGATTTGAAATTTTGGACGATGTTTGGACAATTCCCACAAAATTAGGAGGTTGTTGTGAAGCATCAAACGCGTTTCCTAACGTTTCTAGATCATCTTGAGTAACATTTGTGTTTGCTGGAGCATTGGGTACTCCTCTGTTTGGCATGTTCTGTGAAGTGTTCCTTGGGACTACAACTTTAGTCAAACTGCTCAAAAGTGTTTCTCGAATCTTAGGGACTCTCATCAGCACCAAAGGTAAGCTGACCTCTATCTTTTTAAACTCTTCCAGCAAATATCAACTTAACCTTTTCAATTCTTCTCTAGGACAATCTTTTGTTTGTGCCTAAGCTTGCTCTACTTGAGGATTTGTTTGTCACCTTTGTTCCACTTGTGGTATAGTAGCTTGTCTCATCCCATTTGGTTGGATATTATGTTGACGTAATTTAGGTGAATCTCCAGGAAGAGACGACACATTGGTAGCATTTGGATTTGGTGGAGTCTAAAAATTATTTGGAGGAATGGACATAATCAAAGGTTCATTCTGGCGAGTATTCCTCTGATATACCCTAAACAGGTTTCCAGATGTCTGTTGGATCAACACTTCTCTAGTTCCTTCCACCAATACACTGTTATACATGGAGGGAAACTATAACCATTAGTTGTAGTTGACTAGTTTGATGGATCTTGAGTTTTCAATCCAACTTGATATTGTGGCACCTCCACTGGGCCATTTGCAGATGCAGGTGGGAATCTTTGATTAGGCTGGTACGACGGGTATTCTTGGGATAAAAAATTGACATTTTCAATGACAAGAGCTTGATCATATCTTGGTGTGGGGAATATTTCATACCCTGTCACTAGAGGATCTTCTGCCTTGACATTCCTCTTCTCATTCCTGAGAATATTTGCTGCTACTTGGAATTCACGGCAATGTAACTCAAAATGTTGATCTGTGTTGTGTAGCTTGCACCATCCTAATAATGTCACTTTGGCTAGGAACACCTTGTCTGTAGGACGATTGTTAGCATCAGGTTGATTATCTAAAGGAGATGACATAGTACCATTATTAGGCCTGGTGTTCCATGTCCTCTTTTGGAAGCCTAGATTGTTGTTCTGAAAACCTTGATTATTCCCTTGATAATTTTGATTGTCTCTTTGGTAATTTTGGTTGTCTCTTTGGTATCCAGAGGAACTTTGACCTTGGTAATAGTTTCTTTGCATACTTTGTATTTGATTATTCTGATCTCTCAAATATGTAACTTCAATTGACAGTTTCTTGACTTGTTCTATTAATTCCTTTATTTCATCCTTTTCTTCTTTAGTCAGGACTGAGGTTGTTGCATTTTGGAGATATATTGGCTACAACGGTGGTGCTTGGGACATAGCGCTCCTAGGTGAAGGACCAATTGATTATTCGCATTAGGAACTTGTTTCATGATGGGTGTCTACTGACCCAATGCCCGATTGATATCTTGAATTTGATTTTGAGCAGCGAGATTCCCTAAATAATTGAGTGGGCCTGGAGCAACACCTATTCCTAGATCATTTTTGACTGTAGCTGCTACAACATACTCTCCCTTTAAGTCGGCTGGGGCCAGATTCTTTGACTTTACAAACATAGAGGTGAGATGATCCAAGGCTGCGCAATAAACTGGTAGTACCGCAACATTATCCAAGTTGTAAGGAACTTGTAACCTCATGTAGGCTTTGTGGAATATGTTGTTGAATGTTCTAATTGGTTTGTGCTCCTGCCTCTTTATTTCCACAAATTTCCTATACAAATCTATTGGGGAAATTGGTGCTCTGAATTTCTCTAAAAAGGCTTCCTTTATTTGTTACCAATTACGGATAGAGTTGGCTAACAAATGGATGTACCAATAGTAGGCCTCTTCATCAAAAGTGTAGGGGAACAACCTACAAGCAACATCTTCTTCTTAGATATCTCTATTTTGAAGGATATCTTTGGAATTTTTGATATGTTCATCTGTAGTGCGACATAGATTACCTCTATTGAACTTGGAACAAAATTGTTTGGAATTCTTAGGCATGTCATGATAGACAAGAAATGTCATGGGCAATGCATTAGCTGGACACCGCACCATTGGAGTGTTCACTTGATGTACTCCTGTTTGAGTTTGTTGAGTACCTGGTAGCAGAGATATTTGAATTGAAGCTCCTAGAACTGGAGCCTTCTGGGCAATCCTTGGAATTGAAACTTTGGGAACTGGTGTTTGGAACAAACTTGAAATATCTTCTTCTTCACTTGGTATTTCTTGAGTGGGTGGAACTGCTTCAGTAGGGTTGATTGCACTTGATGTTCCTTCTTGTGATTTTTTTGTTTTCTTCCTCTGTCTATTTTTGTAAGGTGATAACTCTACAAATTATTTGAAAGAACCTAGAGTTGATCTAGTAATTCTTTGAAATTTATCTCATGAGAAAGAACCAATTCGATCCAACATGTCTTCCTTCAATCCTGCTGGGGATGCGCGAGAGCTGCTTCAGGAGCTGGTTGATTTACTTGTTGAGGAACTTGTTGATGAGCTTGTCGATTCTGTTGTCGTTGAAGGGCTTCAAACCTTTCGATATGCAAATCTCTTTAGATAATGGCCTCAATATGTTGGGATTTCTCCTCTTCTTCTTCAAGGATAAAGCGCATCTGAAACCAGTCAGGAGCATTTCTTCTTACTTTCCACACTAGGCTATACAATTCAGTAATGACATCTTCTTGCTCATCATGAAAACCCAAGTTTTGTTGTAGTACTGGATTAGGATCTTGGCCTAGATTAGGAATGCTACCTGGAAGAATCATTCTTCATTATATTAGAAAAGCTTGGATTTATTGAGGATTGGCCGGTGGTGACTGATTGACATTTTGAGAGATCGTTCTATCTCTTCAAAAGCTTGTTTTAGGCGGTCAATTCTTTGTTTTATTAAATCCCTTTGAATTGCTTCTTCAATCTATCATCCATTTTCTTCTTCTCTATCAAGAACATGACTTACTTGTTTGAATTGAGTGTGGTATGTCTGTGACTTCCAAGCTAGTAAGTACAATTGATCAATAATGTTTGTTTGTCCTTGTTCTGGTTTTTCAAAGGGTGTTTTAAAAGGGAACTCGTGCGGTAACACCATACTTCATCATGTCTACTACCTCAACTTGTAAGAACTTCATTTTTGTTTCTTGCCCTCCTAGCCCCAATTCTGTGTTGATGTACATTTTATCATCCACCGAACACATAGAATAAAATGTCCAAAGACACTCTATCCTCTCTTGAACAAAATCACCACATATGCTAAGATTGCGAGAAGATCATATGATGACTCGAAGGTTTCTTTTGTCAGGTCTTGACATGTGGATAAGCTCAATGGTAATTGTGATATATTGGTAATACACAAAGGGACTTACGTTAACAAATATCTTACAAGCTAGAACTTAGGAAAATTTGACAGTAATGCTCTTTTTTTTTTTAGTTTTTTCTGTTTCAAATTTTTAAAAAGTGTAAAACGATAAGGGTCTAGAAGTTCTAATCTACTCCTAAGAATTCAAGAGATGATAAAGATTAGGTGAAACTAATAACCACACTTTGCTTCGCCTCGCTAAGACAACTACACGAAGTGGGTGCAATCTTCAAGGGGTATGCTTATGATTTTCATGTCACGAACAATTACCATCAAATCGAACAATACTCATCCAAACAGAAGTTAAGCATCCACAACTATAAGCTCGGGAAAACTTTACACATTGAATAAAAATCATCTATTCAAAGAAAGTATGAGCAAATTTTCACCATAAATCAATACTATCAAATCTTGCATTCATCTAACATACATTCAAATCAAATTCTATTCTAGTTCTAGTCTATTGTTGAAGGAGATATGTAACCTTGCTACCACTTGACAATAAGAAGGATTCAAAGCAAATCATGCATAAGAGCTTTTATTATTAAAAGTAGCAATACACAGCAATTTCATAAACTCTCATCACCAAATGAAAATGAGAGAGCACGAGTTTATATAGAGTTTCTAAAAGCAAATGAAAGGCTGAGATGAAAACAAATTAATGATCAAGATTAAGACATATCAACCCTAATTAAGGTTTCCTAAAATAACATCAACATCAATTGCATGAAAGACAAGTGGCGCCAGGAGCTATTTTCAAGGAAGTGCATCTCTATCCTCTCAAGCGACAGTGTGTTCAATGAACCTATATATGATCGAGATGACCTCTTCCATCGTGACCTACGACAACATATTTACTTTGAATTCCAACCCGTCCAACTCCTTAACACATTTGGAAAAAGTATTTTCCCATTCCAATTCCTTTTTTAGGAAGACATCTCAGATAGACAAGAAGTTCGCCACCTTAGTCAAATTTTGCCTTAGGACTAGTCCAGTGATGGTGGAGAAGATTTCCTGAGCTATGTGCTTTAGATTTTCCAGCTACATGTCATTCTCCTGAATGATCTCCTTCTCAAGTACATCTGCAACTATGAGGAAAATATTATTCTAAACCTCTTTAATATGTTCTTCAACTTTGACTCCATCGGACTTCACTCTTTCCAAGAGCTCACCCTATGCTATCAATTCCCAATACCAAGTGTGGAAATCATAGGCAACGCCTACTGCAATTATCTTCCCATCAATCAACTCCCATTTCAGAATTCCCTTCAACACTCTAAGGCATGAAATGACTCTATCTTGAACATCCTGGAGGTTGTCCCAAGCTTCTGTCACAACAAGTCTAGAAAGCAATGAGGAATCCTTTCCATAAGCCAATATCAATCTCTCCATAAATGTAGTTGCTTCCTCGCTCTTACTCACCATCCACTCCTTAGTTTCTTTAGTCCTTACGATCTCTTCTTCAAATCCCTTGGCCGCTTCCTGTGAAGATTTCAAAAGTGGAGGAGCTATTGCATTGCCCTGATTGAGAGGTTTTGTCAGGTGTCAGATGTACTCCTTTAGGCGTTCAATCTGCTTTTTATACTCTCTTTTCTTTTCCATTTCCTTTTCCAACCTTTCCTTGATAGAAGTGACTGAATTGTCGAAGTCTTCTACTTATTGACCTTTTTTGGTTGGGCCTAAGCTGAAAGTGGTGATGGCATATTCTTCAGGAGCAATATCCTCCTTTGACTTATCTATTTTCGGTACAACAATTTGTACTGTTCGGTGGCCTGCTTTGTGCCTCTGGATGGAGCAAAACATTTTGGCAGGCTTCTTTACAACAACTGTTTCTAACCTAGCCAACAAATCGACCATATCATCTTCCTCTGGAATGTCTATTTGTACTTTTATATTCAATCTATCCTTCATCCAAACAAGAATAGTGGACTACTCTATCTTCCTAAATATTCTGCACACATGGAATATCCTGAATCCCTTTAAGAGTAGAAATCATTCCCTCTTGGAATTCACCATCTAGGACATCCATTTCATTCTTAGACTCCAATATTTATGTGCCTATGGGAGATGGGGGCTCATCATCCTCTATTTGGATATGAATGGGAGGAGGAGTCCATATGTCACCCAATGACTCATCAATATCCAATATCTCATTCATATTCCAAGACATGGGAGAATGAAGAGGCTCTGATCTTTGCTTCTTTCGGGTAGGTTACTCATCTTTAGTCTTCTTTCATTTTGCTCTTGTAGAGTCATTAACTATTCCCTTCCTTTTCCTTGAATGAGTGCTCTTGATTGGATCATCACTTTTGGATGCACCTACATTTGAATAATAGGATTCTGCTTCACCCATTAAATTGTAAGTCAGAGTCACATTCCTTTGTCGCAGCTCTTGGATTTGTTGATCTTCCCACCACTGTGAATATTTAACAACTGGCCTCATTAAGGTGGTTAAATCTGCAAGCTCTGGTTCTGACCACTTTATAGGAGGAACAGGTTGACTCTCATCAAATCCTAGTTGAATATACCCTCCATCATCCTCAAGCTGATCTAGCACATGGAAGAGCTTAGTTGTCCTGATCAAGTTCACTGACAGTCTGGACCATAGTCTTTTTCTAACACCATATCCATCTGCAACATTTTCCCAGAAATCCTCTAGGTCTACCTTATGTTTGTACTTCCTTCCATTCATGATCCCAATTTTGTGGTGAGGATCAAAGTTAGCTTTAGACCGATAAGAGGTGAAAGGGTACCATTGCATTTCTAACTTGACACTTTCAACCACTTGTACTGATGGACAAGACTCTTGCATATTCCCAATAAAGAATGGAAAGGTGATGGCTGCCTTCTACTTTGTTCTCTAGAAGCCTTGGTATGTTTCCCATTTCCTAAGTACCTCAAGCAAGACCATTCTGTTGGTGGGATAGATCAGGATTCAGTAAGGACATCCTATGAATCCCTGAACTCTTATGTAAGTGAATCTTGGAAACTCGATGAACCAGTATCCGTACTAGTTGATTAGGCTCTTAGCCTCATGGGTTAACCGTTGATGTGTTCCACCTTTTAATATTCTTGTAATGTACATTAGGAAGGCATCATGTGCTCTTCTAAAATGGGTCTTCTCATAGAGTTTCAACTGGGGATAGCAATCATATGACTCGAACTCATTGTCTCCATTTCCCACCACCCCTCGATAGATCAATCTCGTATATCTATAGGTCCTTGCCAAAAGATAGACAACATAAGAACTCATATAAAAAGTTTTAGTCGTTTCTAAATTTATTAGCTGCTCATGGAGATTGCCACTGATCATTCTAGACCAATTGAACATCTTGACGCGTGAAGTGATCTCATCAATGAAATAATACATCCATCTCGAATGGTGCACCTTGGGGGTTGCCCATTATTTTGTTCAATAGAAAAATAATATCTCCATAATCTTCCTTGAAGTTTGTCCGGAGAAATTTCTTTGGCATCTTTTTAATAGAAGGCCTTGGATTTACCAACCATGTCTTGTTGATGTTGGTTGCACAAAGATCCATCTGATCTTCATAAAGTCTTCTTGCATCTTCCTTGGTTCTGTATGAAGTTCGGTTGTAACTCGGTATGTTGAATGCTTTCTGAATAGCCAGTTCTCTGAGATGTGCCAATAGTCTTCCATCAGGCGTAATGATCTGTCTCTCTTGTGGATTGTAGTGTATGGCACATTCTATCATCAGTTCACCATGTTCTACAGCCGGAGGAAATCCTGCTGCTTGAACAATGCCATTCTGCATCATTCTCTAAGCAATAGCTATTGGCAGGAGTCCATCTTGTCCATACATCCTTTTCTTGAATTCCTTGAAGTTCACATGCCCAAGGTTGGTATCTATGATAATTTTCCACTTGGAGTTGATTTTTGATTCTGGCTACAGTCCTTTGCTGGAAAAATTCATTTGGGCCTTTCTCAAAGGTTGTCCTCAAGTGGTCATCAACCTGCGAGAAACATAGAGAAAATATATTAATTTCAAGATTTTGATTTTGATTTTCTTGGACCTTTCTCTCAAAATTTTTGACTTTCAACCTATTAAAGATTACATTCTGTGAAAAATCAGACTAAAAATAACATAATTTAGTTAATCACTTAGTAAAATTTTGTGAGAATAAAGAATTTTGCCAAACTTGGATTAAATAAACTTTGAAATTATACTCTTTGATGGAAATTCTACCTTAAACTTTGAAAATTCTATCTTTGTCTTTGAAAAAGCACACTACTGTTGATGAATTCAGCTCTCCAACTCCAGAATTTACTTTGTCCCTTGTTCTTCTCTTTGAAAAATCACTTAATTCTCCAAAAAATTATCTCTTGTCACTTTAACTTTGGAAGAACTATAATTTTCTCTCAATCGACCTTGGGAGAGAATGAGTTGAAAATGATAGTTCAACTGGTTATAAAGTTGAGAAGGTTGATTGATTTTAGTAAATCCATGCTTTTTTCTTTCAAATTCATCGATATTGGACTTGATTTCTTTTATCCACCATGGCGATCTTTATCTTCAAAACAAGTTTCTAATTTTCCCAAGGGGCCATCCTTAGCCAAATCTTCAAAATTTTCTTTTGAATATTTTAAAAATTTGTTTAAGTGTTCAATATTTTTCTAAGTGTTGGAAAACAATAAAATTATTCCAAGTGTTGAATTTTCCAACCTCTTCCAACCCTTTAAATCATTTAATTATCGAAAAATTTAACTTACCCATGGCTAATTAATTATTTTCTATGTCATTTTATTTCTCTCCTTTAGCCAAGGTGGACTTTATACTTGTCTTGCCATTTTTTCTTTGTTGGGGTGGACTTCACACTTGTGCCATTTTTCTCAAGGTGGGGCGGACTTTGGAGTTAGCTAGACATTTCTCCTTGGTGGGCGTATTTTATGAGCTTTGTGCCATGATTTATGTTAACTTCACTTGGGGTGAACTTGTAAGTGCTTTTTCCATCTTCATGTCAGGCTAGGCGGATTTCAACATGTGTTTGTCATATTCTCTCCTTTGTCATTTAACCATATTTTTCCAATACTTAGCCAATTTCATGAAATTTTCTTCCCAAGGTATCAATACTTAGCCAAATTTTTAGTTTTCTTTCCTCCTCTAGGCTGGGCGGACTTCATCTTTGTCTTGCCAATGTAGGGAAACCTTCAAGACTTCCTTTCCATACTCCTTTTTAGCATGGCACACTTGGCTTATGCTTGGACATGCTCCCTTCTTGGCCAAGGGCGGACTTCATCAAGTGTTTTCCATCTTTCAAGCAAACTTCATGATGTTCATTCCATGCATGCTTATCATTGGGTGGACTTCATGATGGTCTTGACACTTCCTTCTCCAAGCTAGGGCAGACTTCATGATGTTCATGCCAAGCTTCTCCAAGGTTGGGCAAACTTGACTTTGTGCTTTCCATCTCCATGGCTGACTTGGAGGCTCCTTAGACATTACTCTTCCTTGGAAAAATTCCATCAAACTTATGCCATTTCCTACCTTGTGCAAACTTGAAGGTGTGCCACCATTCTTGACACTTAGACTAATTTCTTGCCAGTACCTGGATCTTTTGCAACAAAACCTTCGCCATGTGATTTTTTTTCTTTCTTTTTATGATTTTTCCTTGCTTTTTATTCTTGGAGGTGTAAAACTTTGATTTTGAAGATGAAAACATTGAATCCATGACCTATGGGACCCTAGCATTTTCTAAAAATAGAAAAAAGAAAAAGCAAAATTTCTAAAAATAGTAAATCCCAAATTGGTCCAAAAGTGCCAAAAATAGAAAAAGCAAAAAGCAAAAAAGCAGAATCCCTAAAAAGTAGGAAGTGCCAGAATTGACTAAAAGCAATGGCGTTCTTCGTCCTCTGGACCTTCTGATCACTTTGATAACGTTTATGCATAGTTTTGGACTTGAATTTTCTAGTTGGCTATGATGATTATTCAAAACTCTAACTCTATACCATCAAAGCAATGACTTATGAAATTGTAACGCGAAGGAAAAAACCTAAAAAGTAAACTACTGGGGGTCCCCATTTGCAATGGGTGATGTGCGAAATAGGTCACAACAAAACCCAAGTGGAACACATATTTCGATGTGTTTTTTCTACCATCTACACTTCTTGTCAAATCACTATGAATGTGTCCAACTATCCTAAACTCATTTGTTGGAGTATAAAAAATACCATATCACTTGGTGTCATTAAGGATTCTCTTCCTTGCTTGCCAATGTGTGTCCTTTGGTGTTTCCATAAGTTTGGAAATTGGAATTACTACATGCATTATATTAGGCCTTGTTGTTGTCAAATACATTAAACATTCAACCATGCTTTTGTATAGGGTTGGATTTATATTGCTATATACTATTCCTTAACTTCACACCTGTGGTTGTTGGTGTTGGTGTAGACTTATTATTCTGCATTCAAACCCTTTTCAAAATCTCTACTACATACTTTTCTTGAGAGAAAAAATACTATGTTTTATTTGTTTTACCTCTATGTTTAGAAAATACCTTAGCAGACCTAAATTTGTCATATCACACTCATATTTTAAGGCCTCGTTAAAATTAGCAATGATACATAATTTTTGATGAAAACTAAATCATCTACATACAAGAGAACAATGAAAATATTACCATCACTTGACTTGATGTAAAGAGTGGGCTAACCATCACTTTTGCTAAAACCATTTCTCAACATATATGAGTCAATCATATTATACCATGCTCATGGTGCTTGCTTCAATTCATAAAGATATTTCTTAAACATAAATATTTTTATTTCTTTCCCTATAACCTCATATCCAAATGGGTGCTCACGATACACTTTTTTCAACACTCCATTCAAGAAGGCTAACTTCATGCCCATTTGATACACCTTCCACTTGTGTTGAGATGATACTTGTAAGACTACCTACACAATTTCCATCCTTACAACTGGAACCTATGTCTCATCATAATCTCTTTTAGGTTTTTGTTTGTATCCATTAACAACCAACCTTTTTTATGGGTGAGTACACCAAGATGTGATACAAAAAGGGGGTCTTAAGATCCCACTTTTTTTCTAAAATCAGTAAAGTTTGAAATTTGATGAGAAAATGAAGATAGTTATGTTCAAAATTTGAAGATGCAATAGAACAAGAGTTGTAGTGCTCTGAATCTTCTTTCTAGACTACTATTTTTTTTGAAAATTGTGAAGATTAAGGGTTTCAAAAACGAGGGAACACACAAAGTGGTTTCATTTAAAAAAAAAAAAACATAACATAGCATCTAGTGTGCTCCCCCTAAAATGTTAACTTTTTTTTAGAATTTCAAAAATCGCTTTGGTGAGAAATTAGCTAACACTATGAAGTTTATGTTGGATTTTTTGTCTAATTTTTTCATAAATATATGATTTTTTATTATTTTTCGAAGTAGACATATCCTAAAAAATAGAAATTTGAGTGTGCTCCCCCTTAAATTTTTTGAAAACTAATCAAAAATATTTTTTTTCAATACGTGTATAATGGAGTCTAGTATATAAAAATGTAATTTGTTTCAAACTTCAATGACTATACTAAAAAATATACCCAAAATACCACATGTTGGTTTTTGACAAAAACAGACACACTATCAAAATAAATTAAAGATGAAAACTTAACATAAGAAAAATGTCAAAATTTTTTATGGTTAGATAGCTAAGAGAGAGAGCTTATTGTCATTGTGATATTTTTATAAATTTGCATTAAAACACATTCAAACTTGATGGAGAGCATGACCAAAAATATGTGAATTTTTTTACCTTATCAAAAATACATGTCGTTGGCATGAAATGATCGTGCAACCCTTTCAGTTGGATGCCCAAGGAAAATCCAACCCAAAGCGTTGGTATTTCCCAATAAAAATCATTTGGCAAGCACCAAATTTGGCGCTCGCCAAATGAAAACACATTTTTAGAATGATAGAGCCAAATGAGAGAGACAGAGGGGTAGGCAGAGAGAGGGAAGTGTAAAAAAAAAATGAAATAGATTGAATAATCCAAGGAACTTTTAAAGAGAAAATCAAAGTTACATAAACTGGAAAAACATAAAAATGCAAACCAGGACTCCAAGAGATTATGCAATGTTGATGTGATAATATTGCATTAAGAGCTTCCAAGCTGAAAAGATACAAAGAAAACATGCATGAATAATGACTGTATGCATCAAGGTGCATGTATGCCAAAGTATAACAATGCAAGAGAATGAATGGATGCAAATACAAGATAGGTAGTGAGTTTATATAGAACTTAGGAGAGGAGGTAGGTGGAAAATCCAACCAATAGGAATCAACCCCAAAAAGTGGAGATGGCCACCAAAAGTGGAAAGTATGGACCACCTAAAGTGGAGGATCCCACCAAGAGTGTAATATGTTCCACCCTTTAAGGAAGGTGACACCACATTCTTATCTCCTAATAATAAACTCACTTTATTATCCTAAGAAAGCTTAATTAAGTGTAGGAAAAACCTAGGACTAAGAGAAAATAAACTAACCAATTAGGAAAATAAAAACCTACACTAACACCCCCCCTTAAGCACAACTTAGGAGGATGCAAAAGATGATAGGTCCCGACAAATGAAACCATGTTAGGTAACCATGTACATATAAAATTCCCCCCAAAAAAAGAATAAGTTGCATCCCACATAAAGGAAGTATGCCCCACATAATAGAGAGAGAAATGAAGGAAGGACAAAGAAGCCCCCCAAAGAGATCCAATGGCAGATGCTCAAAACTGGATGTAGAAGATCATCCATGATCATTGAACAACATTCCTCCCCTTAGGAAGAAACAAAAATGAAGGTGTATGTGAGCTATCTCCTCACTCCTGAAAGGAATATGTAAGAAGAAAACTCAAGTTGTATGGAGTCTTTGAACTCAGCTCACATGTCCCTGTGTCGATGCTAAAATCTATCATAATCAAATCAAGCGTTCTAGGCAACACTGCTGAAGATAACAAATTAGAATCTCCTAGAGACTGATAAGCCAAAGACTCTAGTATCTCCTCTGAAGATGTATCCTCCAAATGTTGATCCAAAGTATCCACACTCATGTCAAACTATGATGAATGATTATGTAGAGATTGAACAAGAGGGTCAAAGTGTTCCCTCACAACAACTAAAGAAGAATCAACTTCATCAAAGAGAAGATGAATATAATCAATAGTGTCTCCAGAATCGGCAATATGTATCTCCATAAACAAGTCTGAAATACCCATCAAGAGATCATCCCAAGTTGAATTTTAAAGACAATGTATGTCTTGCTATAAAGAATCACTTGAAACTTTAGAAGAGGCAACACTAAAATCTAAAGTAGCAATAGTAGATGGTCATGGGGTATCAATGAATTTATCATCCACACAAGATGGGAAAACACAAGTCTCAATATCATCCATAATAGCCTAGTTCTCCAAGAAAATATCACTTTCAGATGAAGATCCAATGTCTCCATACAACTGTTGAATGATGGTCCAAGTAGTGAAAGGACACTCAGTGTGCTCTACATGATGTAGAATATCCTTAGAAATAGTAAGACATATTAGCCCATAGACCATGTCATTAATGTTAAACCATGCATTCTTCTAATTATAGTCACTTGACTCAGGAATGAGTCCAAGGAGATAGGTAGTAGATCTTGCTCAAGGAGATGATTATTTATCCCTTGTTTCCAAGACAAATAGTTCTCTAAAGTTAGCTTGACAACAAAAGGATGGAAATGATTTTTAAGAGACATGCTTAATGCCCCCATAAATGGAACTTTATCTTAGTCTGTGATTACAAATTATTTGTATAATCCCTCCAAGATTGATACAAAAATGTAACTTTCAGTGAATGCAAAAAGAGACATCAAGATAAACCCCCCCTTTCCACTAGTCTCATAAATCACCCCACCCCTACGATATTACAATGTTGGCATTTATGATTAGTGCATTTATAAAGCCTTTTCCAAGATACAATGCTTAATAGGCCCACAATGACCAAAATTATAAATTCTGATACATAATGAATCTGAGATAAAATCTAGGAAAATTAGCTTTGTATCTCTGTAGTTCTCTTCAATACCTTTCCAATTCCTATTTGTTTCCAAAAAATGGAGCTCTAAGGCAAAAGTTATGGCATGTTGAAGAAAAAAAGCAACAACTTCAACTTGCAATATCTAATAGAAAATGGAAAAAATTCTTTTCAAAACATTTGTAGATGGAAATTTCTTGTCTCCAAATTTCCAATGATATCTTGTTTGTAGAAAATGGACACCCTGGCGAAAAGTTATGAATTTTAAAAAAATATGATGAATTTTGCCTATAGTGAGGACCCCTTGGCAAAAAAAAATTTCCAATTTTTTTTTATTATCTAAAATAGACAAATTTTATATGAGAATAGGGGTTTTTGGGCCTTCTGAACGTAATGGAAAGGTTTGTTTGGCCTTAAAATTATCTAGTAAAAAATTGTTCACAAATCTGAGCTTCAAACCCCTGTTTGCAACTTTGTCAAATGATCTCCAATTTGGATGAAACAAATACAAAATCTAACTTTTTCTAGCCTTCTAGACACATTAAAACATTAAAAAATGATGTCATTATAACCATAAATGTTGTAATCACTTGGATCTCATAAAACATATATGCAATATGAAGAGGTTATTAGATCATTGTAAATCTTTTTTTATTCTCCAGATCGTTTAAAATGCAAGAGAAGAGTATACTGGAATTTACAAGATCTTTACAAGAAACTCAATCTCTCAATCAAGTATCTAAGAACTTATATTTCTCAAAACAAAAACTCTAATACTATGTTAGAAATCTAAAATATATTGAATAACCCAAGGAGATTTTTAAGAGAAAATCAAAGTTACATAAATCAGAAAAACATAAGAATGCAAATCAGGACTCTAAGATATTATATAATATCGATGTGACAATATTAAATTAAGAGCTTCCAAGCTGAAAAGATACAAAGCAAAGATGTATGAAAATATATGCAATAAAAAGAGGTTATTAAATCATTATAAATCCTTTCTAATTCTCTAAATTGTTTAAATTGCAAGAGAAGAGTATACATGAATTTACAAGATCTTTACAAGAAACTCAATCTCTCAATTGAGTATCTAAGAACTTAGCTTTCTCAAAACAAAAGCTTTGATACTATGTTAGAAAATTGAAATAGATTGAATAACCCAAGGAAATTTTTAAGAGAAAATCAAAGTTACATAAACTGGAAAAACATAAGAATGCAAACCAAGACTCTGAGAGATTATGCAATGTCGATGTGACAATATTGCATTAAGAGCTCCCAAGCTGAAAAGATACAAAGCAAAGATGTATGAATAATCACTGCATGCATCAAGGTGCATGTATGTCAAAGTATGCAACAATGCAAGAGAATGAATGGATGCAAATACAAGATAGATAGTGAGTTTATATAGAACTTAGGAGAGTAGGTAGGTGGAAAATCCAACTAATAGGAATCAACCACAAAAAATGGAGATGGACCACCAAGAGTGGAATGTGTTCCACCCTTTAAGGAAGGTAACATCACATACTTATGTCCTATTAATAAACTCACTTTATTATCCTAAGAAAGCTTAATTAAGTATAAGAAAAACCTAAGATAAGGGAAAATAAATTAACCCACTAGAAAAATAAAAACCTACACCAACATCCCCTCTTAAGCACAACTTAGGAGGATGCAAAAGATGATGGGTCTCGACAAATGAAGCCATGTTAGGTACCCACGTACATAAAAAATAATATGCATCCCACATAAAGGAAGTATACCTCCCCATAATAGAGAGAGAAATGAAGTGGAAAGACAAAGAAGCCCCCCCAAAGAGATCTAATGGTAGATGCTCGAAATTGGATGTAGAAAATCATCCATAATTGTCGAACAACATTCCTCCCCTTAGGAAGAAACAAAATTGAAGTTTTATGTGAACTATCTCCCCACTCCTAAAAGGAATACATAGGAAGAAAACTCAAATTGTATGGAGTCTTTGAACTTGTTGAGAAAAAGATGTTTCAAACTTACTGGTGTAAAAGACATCGACCGAAAGTTCATCAGGTTGACAAGTGAATTTCAGCTAGATGAAATGGCCAGTCTCTTTGACATACCGATGGATTACAAGAAGAGACATCAAAGGGATAGGTCAATGTCAGAGGGATTTGTTTTGCAGTCCCTTCAACACTCTAATGAACAATGGGAAGGTAATTTTCAAGGAGACAGGAGGATATCGGTGGGACCTAAGATGTGGTCCCTTCGATATTCTAATGGACTTGTATTAAGGAGACAATACAATATTGGTAGGACCTTGAGGCTTTTCCCTTCGACATTTCAATAGGATGTTTGCGAAGTTGGTGTACTGGTATTAGAGATACATATCATTATCAGCATGACAACAATCGAAGTCCCTTCGACATTTTGATGGGACTTCATCAACAAGACTTCGTCATATTGGAGGAAGTTGCTATTGTGTCTCTTCGACACTCTGATGGAACAATAGGTGTATCGGGGTGACATTGGGAATTCAGAGAGATATTGTTTCATGTCCCTTTGACATTCTAATAGGACTTCATCAAGGTGACGATTAAGTTTGTTTGTGACCATTTGTCTAGTATGGAATTTGGAACATCAATTTTCTGGAAACGCTTGAGAATTTTGTATTGAATGTCATAGTGCATTGGATTGAGAATAGGAATGGTGAATGAAGATAAGAGTGAATGTAACAAATTGTTGTTAGGTTCATTTTGTGAATTAACACCTGAAAGAGCATAGCTTTGTAACTTTTATGTAATATTTTTTTTACTATAATACAAGAGATCTCTACTTTGGTGTGTGGGTTTTTTCCTAAGAGGGTTTTCCCATGTAAATCATATGTTCATTATTTATTGTATATTCTATTATTCATGTATATGCATCTTTATGTTCTATAATTACAAGTTTTGAAAGATTTTTTGTATCTCTCTCCTAAAGATTAGTATTAGGAAGGCATTTTCTGCACTCAACTTTCCTTTCAATTGGTATCAGAGCTTGGCCAACTTTGTTGTCCTTGTGGGTAAGATGGGTTTTTGTATTGATCTTGTTCAATGGGAGTTTTGCAGAGAAATCAAGTTTATAACTTATCAAAGATTTAAGATGGAGAGCACATCCGAATGAATAGAGATTGAGAATTTCAATAGTGGCAATTTTAAGTTGTGGAAACTCAAAATGGAAGATTTGTTGGTGGATCAAGAGTTATGGGATGTACTATCCTCTAACAAACCATCAACAACCTCACAAGACGACTAAGATGCAATGGACTAGAAAGCCAAGGGTTTGATTAGATTATACTTGGTTGATTTAGTTCTCTTGAACATCCATGAATATAAGATGATAAAAATTTTGTGGAAGAAGCTTGGTGACATTTATTAGGGGAAATCTCTAGTAAATAAGTTATTTATGAGGAAGAAGTTGTATTCTTTCAAGATGGAGGAAGGAGCATCTAATGTAGATCATTTAAATGTGTTTAATATGATTGTTACTTAGTTGGAATTTGTGGGTATGAAAATAGATGACGAGGATCATTGTATGCTCATGTTATGTTATTTTCCTGACACATGGGATCACCTGGTAATGGCTATTGGGAGTACAACAACCACTTTCAAGATGGAAGATGTGGTTGTTTTGCTATTGTTAGAGGAAATGCGAAGGAAGTCTTTGAGATGGCCAAGGAGGCCCTTGTTGTTTGAGGTAGATCAAAGGAGAAAAGGCAAGAAGAAAGACAAGAAGTCTAAATCCAAGTCAAAGGGAAGATAAAAGTCTCCTAGAAAAAAGTCCAAGGTGAAATGTTGGAACTGTGGGTAGACTGGACACATCCAAAAAGATTGTAAAGAGGAGAAGAAGAAGAAAAAGAAAAATAGTTCTTTTGAAAATGAATCTTCTTAGAGTGATGCAAATGCCTTCATATCAACCTTGGTGATTCAGTGATCAGAAGATGTCTGGTTGATTGAGTCAAGTGTGTCCTTTCACATGACCTCTCATAGAGGCTAGTTCTCAAAGTATGAAAAATTATGCTAGTGGAAGGGTGTATCTGGGTGATGATTCTCTCTTGGAGATTGTTGGTCATGGAAGATTCAGAATTCAGTTTCCTGGTGGAAGAGTGAAGGGAATCGGTGATGTAATGCATATACCAGATTTGGCTCAAAATTTACTTTTTGTAAGTAAGTTGAATGATGTTGGTGTGCAAGTCTCTTTCTTGAATGGTGTTTGTAGAATGACTAGAATCTCTATGGTGTTGGCTAAGGGTGCACGAATTGGAACTCTATATAAGCTGGATGCATGTGCAGTTTAGTGTAATATTGCTTCTACAAAGTCAAGTAAATCTGATCATACAGAGAAATGAGGTGTTGTTCCTGAGGGAGAAAACTATTTGGAGATGAAGCTCCCTGTAGAGAAAACAATGTTGTGGCATCAAAGGCTCAACAAAATTGGTGAAAAAGGATTAAAATCCTTGAAAAATAATAGCCCAGTTGAAGGGCTTGATGATTGTAATCTTGAATTCAATTTTTGCGAACATTGCATATATGGAAAGCAACACTATGTTTCATTTTATTCTAGTCCTCATAAATCTTCTAGAATTATGGATTATATGCATGTTGATGTGTTTAGTCCAATTAATGTTCTTTTGCTTTCAAGATCTATGTATTTTGTTTGGTTCATAGATGATTAATCAAGGAAATTTGTTTATTTTTCTCAGAAGTAAAACTAAATTTTTCAGTTAGTTTAAGGAATTTAAAACCTTAGTTGAAAATAAAATTGATAGAAAAATTAAGTGTTTGAGGACAGATAATGGTGGTGGGTTTTGTTCAACAAATTTTGATAAGTTTTGCAAGGACCGCATAATTAAAAGGCACAAAAAAACTCCTTACAGTCCATAGAAAAATGGAGTTACAAAAGGATGAATAGAACATTGATGGAAAGGGTGAGAAGTATGTTGAGTAGTGTTGGTCTGGAACAAAAGTTCTAGGCTGAGGCTATAGCTACAACATGTTATTTGATTAACAAATCTCTCACTTTGAAGCCAATGGACAAGACACCTATGGAAGCATGGTCTGGTAAGAATACCTCGTTGAGACACATTAGATTCTTTGGTTGTGAGGCATATGCATATGTAAATGGTGAAAAAAGATCTAAACTAGAGAAAAAGGTTGTAAAGTTTATCTTCATCAGTTATGGAATTGGTGTGAAAGGGTACAAGCTTTGGAACCCAGTTACAAAGAAGGTGTTGTATAGCAAAATTGTGATCTTCCATGAGCTGAAACCTTCTATAGTTGATTTGTAGCCAGAGCTAAAAGAAGCAGAAAAGAAGGAAGTATTTGAAGTTCCTTTTACTCCAAATAAGGATGAACTACCTACTCTCGGTGGACCTATTAGTGAGGAGAGCTCAATCAGCTCTGAAAATTATGAACAAGATGAAGAATGTTAGCCTCAACTTTTGAGGAGGTCTATGTGTGCTAAGAGATAACCTGAAAGGTTTGGATATTCTATGTTAGATTCTAGTTGTGCCTATGATTTGATTGCTAACACTAATGAGCCTAGGACTATTAGAGAGGCTATGGGTATGTTTGATTTAGATTCTTGGTTGTAAGTCATGAATGAAGAAATGGCATCATTGAAGAAGAATGAAACATGGGATCTGGTACCTTTTCCTGAAGGATGAAATCATGTTGGATGTAAATGAATGTTCAAGAAAAAGATAGGTCTTGATGGCAGTGTTGAGAAGCATAAAGCAACGTTGGTTGTGAAAGGATATTCCCAGGTGGAGGGGATTGATTATGGAGAAATATTTTCCCCTGTAGCTAAGCTAACGTCTATCAGATTTTTGTTGTCACTTGCAACTACATATGACTTAGAAATCAAGCAGATGGATGTAAAGATAGTGTTTCTTCATGGTTATTTGAAGGAAGATATTTACATGTCCCATCTAGAGCACTTCATTGAAAAAGGTAAGGAAAACCTATTTTCCAAATTAAATAAATCCCTGTATGGTTTGAAGAAGTCGCCTAGAATGTGGGACCAGAAGTTTGATACCTATGTGTTGTCTTTGGGATTTTTGAGATGAAAGCCTGACCATTATATTTATTTTAACACTGAAAATGGTTGTCTTCTTATTATTTCCCTATATGTAGATGATATGTTGTTCATTGGGAATAGTAAGGGTATTATTTATGAATTAAAATCTCAATTGTCAGCACAATTTGAGATGAAAGATCTAGGTTTAGCTAGGTATATTCTGGGGATGGAAATCAAGAGGGATAGGGGAAATAGAAAAATTTGGCTTAGCCAAAGCAAGTATATATATTTTTTCCTAGAGAGGTTTAATATGGTGGATTGCAAATAGTTAGTTGTTCCAATGTTGCAAGGAATGAAGATTTTTGTTGAAGATTGTCTAAAATCCTCTACTAAGATGGAGGACATGACCAAGGTGCCTTATGTAAGTGTAGTTGGCAGTTTAATGTATGTAATGGTCTGTACCAGGTCATACATTGCCCAAGCATGTGAGTGCTTAGTTAGTTTATGGGTAATCTAGGAAGACCGCATTAAGATGTTGTGAAGATATTTTTTAGGTATTTGAAGAGTACTTTTGAGCACGCCTTATGTTATCATGGTTACTCTACTAGATCTCACAATTTAGTTAGCATTTGTGGATATGTGGATTTTGATTGGGTAGTGGACATTGACAACAGAAGGTCCACTGGTGGATATGTATTCATGTTGTTTGGTGGTGCAATTAGCTGGATGAGAAAGTGGCAGACTGTAGTTACTTTATCCACTATTGAGGCTAAGTACATGGAAGCAACTCACGCCTGTAAGGAATCCATTTGGCTTAGAAGATTGTGTTTTGATGTAGGGAAAATTGTTATTTGTTGTGATAGTTAGAGTCATTTTTTTGATGAAAAATCCAACCTTCCATGCCAAGATGAAACATATTGACGTGCAGTACCACTTTGTTCATGATATGGTGGAGGATGGAAAGGTTAGTCTAGAAAAAGTTGATACTCTGGCGAATGTTGTTGATGCATTGATGAAGCCTATGAGTACGGATAAGTTCAAGTGGTGCACCAATTCAATGGGCCTTGGGTCCTAGAATATTCATTGACTTCAAGCATTGGAAGGAGCCAACAATTTCTTCGTCAAGTGGCAGATTGTTGAGAAAATGATGTCTCAAACTTACTAGTGTAAAAGGAATTGGTCAAAAGTTCATCGGGTTGATAGGTGAATTTTGGCAGGATGAAATGGCCAGTGTCTTTGACATACCAATGGACTACAAGAAGATACATCGAAGGGACAGGTCAACGTTGAAGGGAGATATAATGCAGTCCCTTTGAAATTTTGATGAATGATAGGAATGGAATTTTTGAGGAGACATGAGGATATCGACGGGACCTAAGATGTCCCTTCGATATTCTAATGGAGATATATCAAGGAGACAATATGATATTGATGGGACCTTGAGGCTTGTCCCTTCGACATTCTAATAGGATGTTGGTGAGATTGTTGTGCTAGTATCAAAGAGACATATCATTATCGGCAGGACAACAATGGAAGTCCCTTCAACATTCTGATGGGACTTCATCAATGAGACTTTTCCATATTAGAAGGAGTTGCTATTGTGTCTCTTCGACACTCCGATGGAACAATAGGCATATCCCAGGGTGATAGTGAGAATTTGAAGAGACGTGGTTTCGTGTCCCTTTGAAATTCTGATGGGACTTCACCGAGGTGACAATTAAGTTTGTTTGTGACCATTTGTCTAGTATGGAAGTTGGAATGTCAATTTTTTGGAAATGCTTGAGAAGTTTGTATTGAATGTCGTAGAGCATTGGATTCAGAATAGGAATGGTGAATGAAGATTAGAGTGAATGGAACGAACTGTTGTCGGATTCATTCTATGCATTAACACTTGAAAGAGAATAGCTCGGTAACTTGTATGTAATATTTGTTTTACTGTAATACAAGAGATCTCTACTTTGATGTGTGGGTTTTTTTTTGAGAGGGTTTTCCTCATAAATCTTGTGTTCATTCTTTATTGTCTATTTTGTTATTCATGTATGTGCATCTTTATGTTCTATAATTGCAAGTTTTGAAAGATTTTTTGTATCTCTCCTAAAGATTAGTATTAGGAAGGTGTTTTCCACACTCTTCTTTCCTTTCAAGACTCGACTCAAGTGTCCCTATGCTGATGTTGAAAGTTGTCATAATTAAATCAAGTGTTTTAGGCCACACTATTGAAGATGACAAATAAAAATCTCCTAGAGACTGATAAGCCAAAGACTTGAGTATCTCCTTTGAAGATGTACCCTCCAAATGTTGATCCAAAGTATCCACTCATGTCAAACTATGATGAATGATCATGTAGAGATTGAAAAAGAGGGTCAAAGTGTTCCCTCATAACAAATAAAGAAGAATAAACTTCATCAAAGAGAAGATGAATATCATCAATAGTGTCTCCCAAATCAGAAATATGTGTCTCCATCAACAAGTTTGAAATACCTAATAAGAGATCATCCCAAGTTGAATCTGAAAGACAATGTATGTCCTGCTACAAAGAAGCACTGGAAAATTTTGAAGAAGAAACACTAGAATATGAAGTAACAACAATAGATGTTGATGGGGTATCAATGAATTGATCATCCACACAATATGGGCAAACACAAGTCTCAATATCATCCAAAATAGCTTGGTTCTCCAAGGAAACATCACTTTCAAATGAAGATTTAATGTCTCCATACAATTGTTGAATGGTGGTCCAAGCAATGAAAGGGCACTCAATATGCTCTACATGATGTAGAATATCCTCAGAAATAGTAAGACATATTAGTCTGGATAGACCATGTCATTATTGTTAAACCATGCATTCTTATGATTATAGTCACTTGGATTAGGAACAAGTCCAAGGAGATAGGGTAGTAGATACTGCTCAAGGAAATGATTCTTTATCCCTTGTTTCTAGGACAAATAGTTCTCTGAAGTTAGATTGACAACAGAAGGATGGAAATAATTTTTCAGCTACATGCTTAATGCCCCCATAAATGAAATTTTATCATAGTTTGTGATTACAAATTGTTTGTATAATACCCCCAAGATTGATACAAAAAAGAAACTTTAAGTCAATGCAAAAAGAGACATCAAGAGACACCCCCCCTTTCCACTAGTCTCAAAAATCACCCCCCAAGATATTACAATGTTGGCACTTTATGATTAGTGCATTTACAAAGCCTTTTTCCAAGATACAATGTTCAATAGGCCCACAATGACCCAAATTATAAATTTTGATACATAATAAATCTTAGATAAAATATAGAAAAAATAGTTTTTAGCTCTGTATTTCTCTTCAATACCTTTCCAACTCCTATTCATTTCCAAAAAATGGAGCTCTAAGACGAAAGTTATGGCATGTTGAAGAAAAGAAGAAACAAGAGTTTCAACCTACAATATCTAATAGAAAATGGAAATTTTTCTTTTCAAGACCCTTGTATATGGAAAGTTCTTGTCTCTAGGTTTCCAACATTATCTCGTTTGCAGAAAACGGACACTGTGATGAAAAGTTATGAATTTTTAAAAAATAGGTTGAATTTTGCCTGCAGTGATGACCCCATGGCAAAATTATTTTTTACCAAAAATAAAATTCATCTAAAATAGAAATTTTTTATATGAGAATAGGGGTTTTTGGTCCTTCTGAATGCAACAGAAAGGTCCATTTGGCCCAAAAATTCTCTAGTGAAAAGTTGTTCACAAATCTAAGCTTCAAACCCTTGTTTGCAACTTTGTCAAATGATCTCCAATTTGGATGAAACAAAAGCCATATCTGACTTTCTTGAGCCTTCTGGACGTGTTGAAACATTCAAAAATGTTGTCAATATAACCAAAGATGTTGCAATCACCCAGATCTCACCAATATGTAGTATGAAGAGGTTATTAGATCATTGTAAATCTTTTATGATTCTCCAGATCATTTAAAATGCAAGAGAAAAGCATAGAGGAATTTACAAGATATTTACAAGAAACTCAATTTCTCAATTAGGAATCTAAGAACTTAGATTTCTTAAAACAAAATCTTGATACCATGTTAGAAATCTGAAATAGATTGAATAACCCAAGGAAATTTTTAAGAGAAAATCAAAGTTACATAAATTGGAAAAATATAAGAATGCAAATGAGGACTCTGAGAGATTATGCAATGTCTATGAGACAATATTGCATTAAGAGCTTCCAAGCTAAAAATATACAAAAGCAAAGATACATGAATAATGACTGCATGCATCAAGGTGCATGTATGCCAAAGTATGCAACAATGCAAGAGAATGAATGGATGCAAATACAAGCTAGGTAGTGAGTTTGTATAGATCTTAGGAGATGAGGTAAGTGGAAAATCCAACCAATAAGAATCAACCACAAAAAGTGGAGATGGACCACCAAAAGTGGAGATGCCCACCAAAAGTGGAAATTATGGACTACCAAAAATGGAAGATGCCACCAAGAGTGGAATGTATTCCACCATTTAAGGAAGGTGATACCACATACTTATCTCTTAGTAATAAAATCACTTTATTATCCTAAGCAATCTTAATTAAGTGTAGGAAAAACCTAGGACTAAAGGAAAATAAAAACCTACACCAACAAAAATGAGAGATAGAAAGAGGGGGGAGGGAGGGAAGGAGAGAGAGAGAGGTAGAGAGAGTTTGTTAGAGAAGGAGAGATGCAGGGAGAGGTAGGGATGGGGAGAGAGAGAAACAGAGAGAGGAAGGTAGAGAGAGGGAGAGGAGAGATAAATAGAATTAGAGAGGGAAGAAGAGAGGTAAGGAGAGGTAGGGAGAGGTGAGAGAGAGAGAGAGAGAGTGGTAGGGAGTTATAGAGGGAGAGGTAGGTAGGGATGTGGAGAGGGAGATAGAGATAAGGGTAAAAATACAAACCTGTGTCACACTTTATAAAGGAATTGGTCAACAACAAAAAAATTATGAACTTTGACCACATAAAAGTGGTATTTATGTTTTGAATTTCAAAATAATGTAAACTAATGAAATGCATAAATATTGATGAAGTTTATTCCTATTATTTTTTAGATTTTAAAAGAAAAAATTATTATTTTTTAATCAATTTAAGAGCAGATTTTGGAATGTTAAAAATTTCAAGAAAAAGTGACATTCACTTGATGTCAAGAAACAAATAGAAAAAACCTTCATTTTCCCCTATTTTTTTTTCTCCAAATAGGTAACTTCAATATCTAGTGCATGAAAAAGAAATTGAAATTTTGATGTATATTTTTCTCATAAAAACATTTTAAAGTCAAACTTGTTAGAATTTGACAATTTTCATTTGACGTCAACTATTGTCTATTTTTTAATCATTTAAAAAAAAAATTATACCCTTTTGAAGAGGACTCTCTCCTCTAATGCACCATATGTTTTTCAAAAAAAAAATATATATTTTACTATTTTTTAAAATTTCTAATCAGCCTCTTTTTTAACTTTAACAACCTACTTGCAGTATTTTAAAAATAAAATATATTAAAACTAATCCAAAAATTAAAAAAAATCATATTTGGATTCACCATTATGAGCTCTACAAAAGGGTATTTTTCTTTTTTTAAAATCATTCTGACTAAAAAAATACTTAATTGAAGTTGAAAGTTTCAGATAATTCTAAAAAAAGTTGAGTTGGCTACCAACTAGGATGCCACATAGATAGTTTTGGTAGAAAGTGTTTCGACCAAAACCCTTTCTACCGAAACCCCGCACATAAAATAAGCCACATTTCAATTTTACAAAGCGAAAAATTCAAATTTTATGATTTCAAGCAAAAGGGTTTCGCCTAAAACTCTGTGTCATGTATAGGCCACGTGGTTTCAGGTGAAACTAGTTTGACCGAAACTATTTCACCTGGAAATATTTATTTGGATGAAAGTGTGATATAGCTTTATTCTTTCACCCAGAAGTAGAGAGGGAAGGATAGATGGAGGGAGAGGTAGGGACTGAGAGAGAGGTGAGAGAGAGAGGTAGGTAGAGAGAGGGAGGGGAGATAGAGATAAGTAGAGAGGGAAGGAGAGAGGGAGGGAGAGGTGGGGAGGGAGCGAGAGAGAGGTGAGAGAGAGAGGGATGAAAGAGAGAGATAGAGAGAGAGAGAGCAAAAAAGAGAGGGAGGTAGGTAGAGAGAGAGAGGGGGTGATAGAGAGAAGTAGAGAGGGAGGGAGAGGTATGGAGGGAGAGAGAGAGGCGAGATAGAGAGAAACAAAGAGAGAGGGGGAAGGAGAGGGGTATTGAGAGAGATAGAGAGAGGAGCTGAAAAATGACATCATTCACATTTGGTGCTTGTCATATTTGGTTCTCTTTATATTGGATGCTCACCATATTTTGCGCTCACTAAGTGCTCATTTTTGACATAAAAATAAAGTGACATCTTTTTTGTGTCACATCTTTTTGCATATACCCTTATATATTTCTATTGTTCCTTTTACATTGTATTTGGTATTATAAACCCACTTCACACATTTCAATTGCTTACCAAGATGCAAATCAGTTAGCTCCCATATTCTATTTCTCTCTATTGCATCTATTTCCTCATCCGTGGCCTCAAACCATTTCTCTTCATTCATAACTTCTTCAAAATAAATTGGATCACTATGAAAATATAATGCAAAATTTAGGTTTTCATCTAATTCTTTATCATGTACCTTTCATTTTGATAAATCTCCCTCAAGATTTTTTTCTTTCTTGGCATTAGGAAGGAAAATATAGGGTTTGAAATCTAGCTACTATTATGTTCTTTCTCTCATTGTTGTTAAAGATGACACATTCACCTTTCTTCATCAACACTTTGTATCCTCTTTGGGCCAACTATCTAACATTCAAGAGGTTTTGTTTAATACTTGGGGTAAAATAGAATTTTATTTTATTTTGTCACCATGTTTAGTGTAGATCATAACAGACCCTTTGCCCACAATTGGAATTGTTCCATTGTTCCCCAACTTTATCTCAGACTTGACATTCTTATCAATGAATATAAAAAGGATTTCATTTCCACTCATGTGGTTCTTGCATCCACTGTCCAAATACCACACCTCAAATCTACCTTTCTCACCAATGTTGCACATGATGAAGACCTTTAACTAATCAACTCAACCACTTTTTCATTATCCACATTTGCACTTTGTTTTGATTGGCCAGGTTGCTTCTTCCATAATTTACTTGCATAATGACCATGTTTGTAAAAATAATAACACTACGCTTTAATTTTATCATACCTTTGGGCTGAGCTACTTCTATTCTTCTTGGCTCCAAAGGTGGACTGAGAGCTACTTGCTCCCTCTTGGTTGTTTATTCATCCAAAATTTTCTAGTCTAGATCTGCCCCTTCTTGAGTTGATACTACCTCTACCTCTTAAGCTCTATTTGGAGATATGTATACCTCTCCCCTATCTCTTGCGTTGGCTTGAGCTCTAAATGTCTTCTCTTGTGAAGAAGGTGCAAAAATGTTTAAATGTTGCTTATTTGTCTATACGAAACCCATCAAATCATCCACTATCAACTGTGAGAGGTCCTTGGTCTCTTCAATTACAATTACTATTGCATCAAACTTTGAGGGTAGCATTCTGAGGATTTTCTCAATAATCCTCTACTCTTCCATTGTCTCACCATTTGTCCTCAACTAGTTTATCAGACCAAAAAATCTTGTGTTAAAGATTGAAATAGACTCAAAATCATTAATTTAGAGAGTTTCAAAATCTCTCTAGAGTATCTAGATTTTCACCAAGCTCACTTTATTAGTCCCCTTATAACTATTTTAGAGGATTTCCCAAGTGTTCTTTTCATAAATAGTTTTTTCTATTATTAGAAATTAATCTTTGCTTCGGTGAAGATTATTTATTATTTATATTATTTAAATACTTGTAGGAATATTCCAAAGGAATCCCTACAAGTCTTTTGTCCTATTTGAGTGACGATTCATTTTTATAATTCTTTTTGGAGGAATATTAAGGCTTAGACATTGTAGTGTCCTTATGAGGATCTTGACACCTTGCACACACATAGGATGAAAGGTGGCATGCATAGAAATGAGAGTTACTTATTGTTACCCCCATTTTTAATCTTGAAATTTTTAAACAAAATCTTCTCAAGATGTCGGTTAGACTTGTGGTGGTGGTGCAGATTTTTTTTCTTGTTGTCTATGGGTTATTTATTGATGTAAGTTGAGCATTTTGTGCATCATTTCTTTTATAGTTGGATCATAAATATGCTGCAATCTATGAGCAACTACAATGTTTGCAAGTTGGAAAATTTAGCTTGGCAGATGAGGGCAAAAGGATATTTACTAGTTCAAAATATTTACTTTATGTTGTGGAAGCATAGACATGTCCAGGTTGCTGATGAGGAACTTTCAAATTACAAATTGGAAGATCCTCCTGAAACAAAGGCTGGTCAAAGGTGAAAGTAATTAGCCTCAATATTTCAACATCATACCATGAATATGCAATGGTTCCTATTATATGTCTCATATTGGTGGGCCTATTTGCACTGCAACACTATAACATGCATTAGGTGGGTTTCATGTTTGCACCAATTGTCCTAACATGGATAATATGCATCAATTCCATTGGAATCCCCATGTTTATCAAGCATTCTCTCCATATTACATGTACATATTTTTGAAGAAGACACTAAATGAATGAGAAATACAATTGGTTGGTTGTCATCACCGTAATGTTGGTGACAACATCTCTCATGTCTTTAGTGATTGTTGTGTGCTAGCACAAAAGTGTACTTCTGTCTTTATGCTTCATTCTTGGAATTAATATTAATATGAGAGGATATGATATGAATGATAAATTTTATACCATCAACATAGGATATGTGTATGCAATCCTAAGTGTCTAGTAGCTATAATAATTGAGAGATCACACAAAACTTCTAGGCCATGGAATTGAAATTTTAGTCAAAGGGAAAAGAAGTGGTATTACAAGGAATAAAAAATAAAGATTCAAGGGTTTTATTGACCAAGAGAATGAAAAGGATTTTTGTCATAAACAATTTATATGGGTAGCTCAATGTTTGATGACTATGACAAAACTCTCCAAAGGAAAGAAGGCATATTATGTGCATTTACATAGCATCTTGGACAAGCATGGTAAAGTATTTAGTAGCATTCCTCTAGGGAGATCATTGGATGGAGGATTTAATCATGTTATTGAGTTGGAGGAGGGCACTAAGCTTGTCATCACTACTCCTTATTGTCACCCTAGGAGACATAAGGATAAAATAAAAAAATCTATTAGGGAATTTTTGGAAAGGGGCTCACTAAATCAGACTCAAGCCCCTTTACTTCCTTTCTAGTTTTGGTGAAGAGGAAATATGGCATATTGAGAATGCACATTGACTATGGAGCATTGAATAAGAAGACTATCAAAAATAGATACGTGTAATCCCCAAAAACAATGATTTGATAGATGAGCTTCATGTAGTTGATTATTTTTTAGATGTCTCAAATTGGGCTACCATTAGATTAGATTTCAAGAGGAGGATATCCACAAGAAAACAAATCAATGTTATTATAGGCATGATGAACTTCTGGTTATCTCATTTAGCCTAACAAATTTAGGACTAGCCTCCCAAAAGGACATTCACACAATTGTGGGGATTATTCAACCTTTGTAGCTACTATAAGAAATTTGTTAAGGGATTATCCCAACCATCCATTCCCTTAATTGACCCAATAAATAAGGGATTTTATGTGTGGATTAATAATTCACAAAAAACATTTGACATACTAAAAGAGATAACAAGCTCATGTCATGTGTTAGGGATTCTAGATTTCATTCTTCTCTTCACATTAGAATGTAATGTATTAAGAGAAGGAATTGGGGTTGTGCCCATGTAGAAAAAGCACCCAATTTGCTTTGAGAGTTGGAATAACATAGAGACGTAAAGATATTTATCCATCTATGATAAGGAAATGCTAGTCATCGTGCACACATTGGTCAAATTAAGACAATTTGGTGGGTGGTTTATTTGTGGTCAAAATTGATCATAAATTTTTTGAGATATTTTCTCAATCAAAATGATATAAATGGGAAGAAAAGAAATTTGGGTGAGAAAACTCCAAGCATATGATTTTTATATTGATTATTTCAAAGGAAAGAATATTTTTTTGTTGATGCACTTTCTAGGTGGCCAAATCTATGTTCCATGTCTTAGATCTCCATGGATTGAAATAATTAAATCATAATAAAGTATATCAAGAATGTTTATGCAGCTAATGTGTTGGAAGGAAAGTTGTTGGATGATAAGTACATATAAAATGAACTCATTCTCTAAAAGGGGATACTTTTCTTAATTTCAAAATCAAGAATGAAGGTGTTGTTTCCCAAGTTTTGTTCAATAATTTCTAAAGAATTATCAAATCTTATGCTTAAATTTTTTGAGAAGTTGGCCAACAAACGAGAGGGGTAAGATTTCTCTCCTACACTTTTGGCTCTACAAACCAAGGTGGGAATCCCTTTACAATATTAATTGGAGATACATTCAATAATTATATCATGATGTTAAGCAAATGTAGATGTTTATAACTCATGAGGGTATGTGCAGGATCATCATGGAAAAAACAGGCCCTTAAGTGGCAATGAAAATTCAGAAAAATAAAAGTTAGGCAACTTGATGTAAAAATTTGAATAAGTTATCTATATTATTTCAAAAATATGTAAGAATAGAATCTGTAGAAAATTTAATGTAGTTTCTAAACTACTAGGTTTTTTTTTTTAAATTATTTGATGAAAATTTGAAATTTCAATGCAGTACTTAAATTTCAAGGAAAAAATAAGTAGGTGTCTGTCTGACCACCCTAACCACAATAAAATGATAATATTTTTTAATAAGATTTTAGATATAAGTAGAGGACCCATGTCCCGATGTGATGCATATTTTTTTGTAATTTTTTTCCAAGTAAATAATTAATTATGATTTTTTTTGGCGAAAGTCGCAAGCCACTATTATATTTTATTATATATTAAATAAAAGGTTACAAAAACTAGTTTTGGGGAGCATACCGACAGGGAAGAACCCGTAAGAAAACCTCTAGTTGTAGCTCTGAGCATGAAAAAATAGATACAAATTGTTTGTACAAAGAGGGCTGAAACTTCAAAATTTACCATTATCCCAATCTAACCTATGACACTAACTGAAATGACCTTCCCAAATTATGAATTTTTTATTACAACTTTTTAAAAATATAAAAACTTGTATGTCTGACCACCTTAACTTGGTCAAAACTTCATGAAATTCTTTTTTTTTTAATCCTATAATGTGTGAAGCATAGAATGTGACACATGTTTTGGATTGAAAAAATGTGATATCATTTGAAAGCTATAGATGTTTTTCAATCAACCTATCAATCAGGACTTTGGTCATAATTCTATTAAAAAATGAATAATAATTATTTATTAAATTCAAAGTAAAGCATAATTTATATTGGTGGAAAGCTGAGAATCTCCTTTAGAAACCCTTTTCATTCCATCAATTTTGGGTAAAAAAAGTTGTCAGACACATGGGTGAAGTCTAGAAAATCTTGTTAAACACGTTTTTTGTGTTGACTTATTAAGATTGGCATGTCCTAGCCAAATTCCAAAGCAAGACCAAGGCTAACCCCTAGGAAGTAAGGTTTGTGTCAGAAATATCGGATATCTGATATATTTTATATATGATTTTAAAAAATGCAATAAATAGTTTATAGTTTATTTTAATATATCTAGTTTAGAATACACAATATAGTTTATAATTTAATATATAATATACAATTTATGATAATCTCTTACGAAATTATGTATAATATATAATATATTATATTATTATGTATAATATTAAAATATTATTTCTATATTTTAGTTAATGTATAAATATTTATATATATATTACTAATATATAAAATATTATATAACTAATTAATATTACTAATATATAAATATTTAAATATTATCTCTCTTGGTCGTGCCCACAAAAGGATATAAAAATCACGGCAAAACCTATCCTAGGAATTGGACATTCCAGTAGGTGACTAATACCTCTTCATGGTCGTTCATTTACTTGTCAAACCAGGGAACATAAACTTTAAATGGAGCGACACTATATGTGCACTAAGAACCAGTTTCGGTGACAACCTATTAAAAATAAATACTTGGAAAGAAATTCTACCTATGCTACAGGAAGGTAATGCAAGGTGTTCTTAACTCAACCATAATCTAACCAAAGTAGAAATCATAATAGCTACAATTGAGAGACAAACTATAAACTAGCCTTATGCTACAGGAACAAACACAGGGATGGATTCCCGATGCTGCAAGAACAATATAAGACTGAGCTTGTGCTAAAACTTCTAAAATGAAATCTAACTTGAATTAACAAAGGATAAACAACTACTCTCCTACAGATAGTTACTAAGTGGGCCCCCTTAGCAAGCATCAACTAATTTACATAGAAGATTGTACTTAGAACTCCATCAACTTTTATTCATAACGTGAAATCATTTACATTGATTGTTCTGCTTCAGATAACTAACAAAAACTCTAATTCATATTATAACTCTAACTCTTACATAATCTGCTTCTCTATCTATCTCCTTCTTGTTCACCCATGCAGGAGGAACACCTATTTTTAAATCAGGAGAACAACTAACTAACTAACCCTAACAGAGAAAGACGTGGATGTAAAATGTATCCCGAAATCGAGGAATAGACTTCATAAATGAGTTTATCCGTTCAACTCGATCCAGAGAGAATCTAGCACTCCACTCTTACCAGATTAAATATCATTTAAAATCCTTCCCAACAGTTTTGGTCAAAGAGTCTTTGCCAGAGCTTCCTCGAAGTCATGCAAGAAATGGACTTTACTGCAGGGCCGAGATCAGCTGTGCTTGACTCGATCATACTTTCTTCAACAACCTACGAAACACAAGGTAACAGATGCGAAAGAGAAGGCGCATGGCACATACACAATATCCATTCATTAATCACATATTTAAATCTATTTCATCATTCAAAAACTACATGCATTATACTAGTCATTTGGGGAGTCAAACAGGGTAATAAATATAGACATGTCAACATGATAGGCTGCAGGAACATGAAAGTGTATTGCTACAAGATATCCCCCAATAAAAGGTTTCAAGAGAGTTAAACAACCATGAACAACAAAAGTAAAGGTACACCATGATATCCAAATTATGAGCATATTTTGGGCTCATCATCTCTCCCTCTCTCTCTCCCAAGTCTCTCATTTATTCACTCCTTCTATCTCTCTCCCCTCTACCCTCTATCGATCTCCCCTCTACCCT
>VDFB02281492.1:126330348-126342621 GCA_007258455.2 Sequoia sempervirens
TCTCTCCCACTCCCTCCTCTCTCTCTCTCAAGTCTCCCTCTATTTATCTCTCAAGTCTCCCTCTCTCTCTCACTCACTCCCTCTATATCTCTCCCTCTACCCTCAACCCTATACCATAAAACCTTAACCCTTAAACCCTAAACCCTTAATCCCTCAACCCTAATCCATTAACCCTATATCATCAACCCTCTACCCTCAACCTTAAACTATCAACCCTCTCTCTCTCTCTCTTGGGTCTATGTGTGCAAAAATCATATATTCAATTTAGATCATCTATCTAATTTAAATTGCATATCCGATTTATAACACCAAAATCTTACCGTTACAATACATTTTCAAAGTAGCAAAAATTGGATATCCAATTTGTGCTACTTTGGCTTGGGCATTGCTTTGGAGCAATGTATTGACACCCAACCAAAAAGAAAGTCAACTCAGGATTTTGGCATTTTTTGGTGAACGCAAAACGCTACTTTTTTCATATCGCCACTTTTTGGCCCATCATGATCCTACACATGCCCATGACAAGGATTTGTAAAATTGTGAAAAAAATTATTTATTCCTTGTAATTTTGATTCTTATATATAGAGATATTATATAATTACTAAACTAAAAGAGGGTTAAAATTTTATTCAAACCAAAATAAAGTAGTACAAAGCAAGGGCATTACACACCCCCATCAATCTCCACTAAGTGGACCAGCTTTTGTGACAAATCCAGGGGTAATTGACCCCTATCCACAATGTTCCAATTTTGTAGATGATCAGAAGCCCATTTGGCCAAACAATCCACAACCCCATTACATTCTCTAGGAATTTGATAGAAAGTAACAAATTCCAAGGAAGCACATAGATTAAGAATTATTTTTATAATTACAACCAGATGCCAATTGACATCTTCTAACTATTGCCTCTTTAGCAAAGTCACCACCACCTAAGAATAAAATTCAAAAAATATTTGTCTCCACCCAAGAGCGCCACACTCCACAACATATAAAATGGCAAGAGCCTCCATCACATTTGTATTATGTAGACACTTATAAACAGAAAAGATAAACTCAACAGTCCTAGAACTATTCCACCCAACACCCCTAATACTAGCATGACCAAGATTTCCCTGAAAAGAACCATTTGTGTTGATTTTCAACACTCCCTGAGGAGGGGGACACCAATGCCCCTACCTATTTATCATTCAAAGATGATGACAACATATATTTCTCATGATCTGGTCAACACCTTGCACAACACCACGCTGAAGAGGAAGATTGAAACAATTGCAATAGGAAACATCTCCTGGATCCACACCCTCAGCCAAGTCACACTTAGCCGAAATAGTTTCTCCCAAAGAATGAAGAATTTTCCACCACAAATGTTGGATAACCAACTTCACATCTTGAAAAATCCTATGATTCTTCTACCAGATATGCCAGATAATAAAGGTCGGTCCAAGAGCCCAAGTAACTTGAAGAAAATAAGTTTTAATAGGGGCCTTCCCCCACCGAGCAAAGAACTCAGCCAAAGAAGAGACATGCCAGCAAGCCTAGTTTCACACACCCCACCATAAGTGTCATAGCTCCCTAGAGAAGGAACATTGGAAGAAGAGATGAGATACACTCTCCTCACTATTACAACACAAAACACACATCGAGGGACCTTGGAACCCTCCCTTGCATAATTATCCCAAATAAGACACCGGTTCTGGACCACCAACCACATAAAAAAATTGCACTTGGGCCAAGAATTTTTTTTCCACACATGCTTCCACCAAGGAACCTCAGTGTCCCCAAACATATACCTAACCAACTCTCCATAACCCCCTAAAATAGAGTACTTACCAGATAAATTAGTCAAAAATGATAAAAAAGTGAGTTAATTAAATATTGTAATATTATTTAATTAATAGAGGAAATTAGAGTTTTTGATGCAATTGATGTGAAATGTAGTGATATTAGGTGATAATGATGTCGATGATGAGAAAATGTCATTTAGGATGTGTGATATGTGTTATGTCATTTTTACATGTCTACACTATTAAAGAAGAATGATATACTATGTTATGACTTTGTGTTCCCTAAAGTAGGTATTGATCCATCTTTGAGTATTATTTCTAGACCATACATTATTAAAATGAAAAATATTAGTGTCATCTTCAGTTTGTGGATGACACTGATCTTATGGGGAGGGATCGTCTTCAAGAGGTTGTTTCTTTTAGGCAAGCTTTGGATATTTACCTTCCTACTTTGGATCAGAAATTCAATAAGCATAAGTTGTCTATCTACTTTTTTAATACTCCTCAAGCCATTCAACAAAGGATTGCTAATATTTTGAGGTTTCATATTAGGTCTCTTCCCTTTGTCTATCTAGAAATTCCTATTGCTATTGGTAGGCAGCCCAGGTCTTCCTGGTAGAATTTGCTTGATAATTTGTGCAGTAAGGTCACTCATTGGACTCATCGTTGGCTATCTATTGCTACATGAGTGACTCTTCTAAATTATTTTATCCACCTATTTACATGTGTTTTATTCAGGAAGCTCCTTTGTATTTCCTAAGGGAATTTGATGCTCTCTCACAAAAATTTATTTGGAGTGGTAACTTGCAGAAGGCTAAGTTCAATCTTGTTGAGTGGGAAACTATGTGCAGGCTGCAGAAAGAGGGGGACCTTGGCTTACATTATATTGTTTTGATGAGAAAGCTCTTGCAACCAAGTTGTATTAGCATTGGTGTACTAGTCAACATCAACTTTGGGCCAAGGTCAAAGTTACAAAAAAAATGACAATGGTTGATTTTAAACAAATAGATTAGAGTAGAGAAATTGCATGGAAGGTAATTGGACATATTAATGGGAATAGAATCTATTACATAGTATAGTTTAAGATGGGGGTAGAAAGAAGAAGCTCATTATGAGTTTTTTCAAAACATAGGGGAAGGGACAAATGTTAATTTTGTTGTTGTAGATTTAGACTATCCATATTTCATTTAGTATGTCTTGGTTGATTTTTTAAAAAAATTGTAAGTTTTATGTCTTTACTAGCCATGTTTAAGCTTGTACATGACAAAGAATTTATGAGCTATAAACATTTGAAGATATGACAATTATTTATTCTTTCAAGTAGTTGGGAGAGTTAAAACTTCCATGGTTTTTTATTCTCATTGCACCGTGCATGATATGTAAAGATGTGTACGAGGTATGAATTTTTTATGTAAGGTGTAGATCATAGCACTTGTACTTATATGTTTGCATATGTAAGGAATATACTTGTACATACATATATATAAATGCATGCATACATATGTAGATACATATATAGATGAAGAAACAAGAGACAATAGACAAATCAAGTAATAGGTAGTTGGACATATCAATGACAAAAGAAAATATTAAGAAGATTTGATCAAGGAGCAAGGGAAGACACATAACCTACTATAAGATACACATGAAAATGAAAACGTGATAATTAGTTTGTCCATAGTATAAGGTAGTGATCAGATATAAGTTTTGTTAGTATAAATCTTGGCTATGCGTCTTTTCATTTGTCAAGTTTGATTGGTCAATTGAATTTGTCTTTTAAGTATAGATGTTGAGTAGGGAGATGTTTGGTTTATGCTATGGACATCTTGGCTATGCTCTATGTCTTGATTAGTCATGTTTAATTATGTAGTTAATAAACAATTAATTGTAAATACTTTTTTCTCCTCAAATCAAGCATAAACTATATAAATTTGACTGGAAAATTGTTCTAAATATTTGAAAAAATTATTTGCAAATTACTAATACTAATTTTTTTGGAAAGTAGACAGTAATTTTAATATGCATTTTAAGAATAAATTAACGATTGCCTATCGATTTTGAAAATAAGAGGTAGAAAACATTAATTAAGATTTTTTTCACAACATACTAGAAGTCAATACATTTTAGACCACAGTGGAAGATTTAGAAAGGTGAGGTGAGAGCATATGATGAATTCATACTCCTCTATATAATTAGATTTAGTAAACCTAATTATTATTCCATTCATATTCAAATTTATATCTTACCACAATAATAATTGGACCAATTCATATAATGGAATAAATGCGTACATTTTTAACTATTCAATTAAAGTTAAAATGTTGATAAAAAAAAAATTGCCAATGAAACACTAAATTTTTGTGAGTTAAAAGAAATAAAAGTTAGAAAAACATAATCTTAACAAAAGAAATGAGAGAAAAAGAAAACCCAATTATAGACCACCAATTTACTTAATGAAGGGAAAAAATGGTTTAAGAATCTTCTTAAATGTCCAAGTAAAATAACATAGTGAAGTTTTACCCATTGGTATGTATAGAAGAGGGGTAATGGAGATTTGAACCATAAATCTTGCAGAGGGAGGAGTATACAGAGGTCGAAGAAATTTCCTTTGCAATTGCCAAAATCCCAAAAACACACCATTGCAATGCCATCCATTTGTTGTGTAAACTTGAAATTTGAATAGGAATTCATAAATTGTAGTTTGCTATAGAATTAAACTTCACACCATAAGCCATGATGATGCTTGCACTAGACTCTTCTCACAATTAAATGAAAACTTTGCAAATGTACTAATTTAAATGCCATTCATCCTTAGGAAGAGTGCATGCATATACGAAAATATTTACAATTTAATAAAATTGAAGGTAGTTTTATGGATCAAAATTGAAGTTGTTAGGGTTATTTATTTGTAACTTGTAATTAATCGATGCTTCTTTTGAATTTGAAAGTATGAATGTCACATCTAATCGATTTTAGATATTGTTTTGTCAGTAATGCCAATGCTTTGGAAGGGAAAATATTTTTTTGCTTAAAATCATTGATTTTGCAAAATTTCGTAACTTAAGTATTATATTTATGTTTGGAATGCTAATAATTAATTCTTGAATGTTGCATCTATAAAATAAATTAAACTAACTATTCTAAACATGACAGTTTTCTTTTACAAATATATTAGTTTGCAAATACAATTTAATTTTTTTTATTAATTCTCTATTTTTTTAAAATAAAGTAAATTAAATGTACCAAGGTATTTTGAACATTTGGAAATTCATTGTTGCAAATATAATTTAGCTAATATCAACATTATGTGTAAAAAATGCTAGAAAAGTAAATATAAATTTTGTTAATTGTAATTTTTGTTTATAAAAAATTAAAGTATTCTTATAGAACTATTTGGAATGCTTCATTTGATAGCCGTACTACAATAAACATATATTTTATCATTTCAAGGTCAGGACATTTTTGAATTAAACCTAGACTTCATTTTCATTTTCATATAATAAATTCAAGTGTAGTTGTTTTGCATGTGCGGAGGGAAATATTAATTCCATTCTAAATCATGTGTAGTACATTATCATGTCAAGTGTTTATGAAGACATAAAGAAAAATTCTTAAATATAAAAATAAGATAAATGATAAATGAGTATAGCATAATGCGATGGTGGACCGTGTCAGTAGGAATAGTGCATGCCAAAAGATGAGTATATCAACAAACCCATGAAATATTTCCAACAACAAAGCTCTTTACAATTATTATTATAAAAACAAATCAAGAGATTAGGAAAATTTGGAGAAAAATACCACTAGCCAAAATGGAAATGAAGTCAAATAAAGTTTGTATGTGTAGACATCTAAATTTAATTACTTCCATATGATTAAATTTGTTGTCTTTCCGTCTATCATGCTAATATTAATTTATTAAATTAATACTATACCTTTGGCCTCATAACGGTAAAGTATTTAAGTTAATAATTAATACTCTATCCTTCACCTCATTCTTCTCTAAATTAAATAAATACGCTAATTTATTTAATTTAGTCATTTTTCCCCTTTTTATTTAAAATCAATTTAAAATTCCTCACTTTCTCTCTCCTTGTCACATCCTCCTACATTTGCCACTTGCCTCTAATCTTCCATTAATTAGCCTAATCCAATGTTTGCACAACCTTAACCAAAATCATTAGCTAAAATTAGCACCACTTTTTGGTCAATTCTTTCATTTTTCCTTTTTGATATTAACCCCCTTTCCTATGTGAATTTTTAATTCACATTTATTTGCTCTAGATTCCTCTCCTTTAAATGTGAATTTTTAATTCACATTCCATTCTCCCAAGGCTTCTAGAACCTTGGACTTGTCACAATCTCCACATGTGACCAAGTCCCACCTTTTTGGAGCCCACCTTTTACCCTCTAGATCATCCTAGGAATGTGAATTTTTAATTCACATTTATCCCCCAACCACCTTTCCTTTTCCCATGTAGATTTTGAGGAATTCCAAAATTCCTCAAATGTCTCTTTCACTCCCACTTGGGGACAAGAAATCCCTTTTTGTGGAAATCTCTCACCCCCAAGGTGCATGTCCTTTTCCACCTCATGTACCTTTTTGACAACTCATCTCCACCTCATATCCCCTTGTCCACTTCACCCTCCACATGTCAAGATGTGAGAGCTTGTGGGTTCTCAACCCACCATAGCCCTTCATCTTGGCCTTGTTGGATCAATCTTGACCCTTGAATTCTCTAGAGAATTCAAATTCCTCTATAAATACCCCCTCCTCAAGGGCATTTTCAACACTTTTGCATTTTGATAACTACATGCTGTCCATTTGAATCTCAAGCCTTTTCAATCATTTAACCATCTTTGCTAATCATTTGCACCTACAATCTTGCATTTAGACATTCAAACAATCATCTAAGGAGCACACAACCAATCCAAGAAGGGCCAATCAAAGAGGTATCAACAACAAGGGAGGTAAAAGTGTTTGTGTTTTATCTTATTTTGCATTCATTTTCATGTATCACTCTTTCGGCTAATCTTGAGGTGTCCTTGGTATTCTGTTTTTCATATTCTTAGTTTTTTTGCACATTTAGAGGAGTAAAAATATCAGGGTATACATTTCTGGCACGCCCGGTGGGACCCACACACGGGTCTTGCATTTAACCTATCTTTAAGTTAAGAATTTTGCAGCAAAAGTTCGCAGAAAGGTGGCAGCACCCCCACAGAAAGGCGGTAGCACCGTCGCAGAAAGGCGGTAGCGCCCCCGCAGAAAGGCGGCGACGCCCCTGTAGAAAGGTGGCAGCGCCCCCGTAGAAAGGCGGTAGTGCCCCGAAACAGCATAGTTTGGAAGGTAAAATAGGTGTTTTGGCTTCATTTTTGCTCTAATTTTTTGTGGTTTTCACGTGATAACTCTCTAACATTGTGGTAGTAAGAATATTATTGTTTTTTGTTAATGTTTTGCAGCATATTAGAGCGTTATTGATCAAATAGCAAAAAAGAAGATAGCTAACATTTGCTTGCAGGACTATCCCTTTTATCAGATTTTCAAAAAACTATCTTTGCTATTTTAGAATATAGTCTAATTAGGGGGATTAAAACTGCATTGTTTGCTGTAATTGCTTATTTTTGTGTTACCCAAGGGGGCATTAACTTGTTTTCGCTTTCCCCTTGCACTTCGTGTGAGCCTGGGGAGTAGTTGGAAACGCTAGTGTCTTCTTTTTAGTGGGACTCTGCTTGGGGATTTCATCACCCCAAGGGACGACATTCCAACCACGGTACCGGCGGGGTATATAAAGGTAGAACGAAAGTTGTACCCCAATCCAATACGACAGTGGTGGCCGTGGCTAGGGTGATACTCTTAGATAGATGAGAGTTGGTCCGAGCCTTTCAGTTATCTCAGCTGGGGTTCGACTCACGCTTGTGACGTGGTGTTCCGGTTGTGCCTCACGTCCGGAGTATATCAGGACTCCCTAGGCTTTGTGCATCCTAGATTAAGACTTTGTCTTGCCATACCCGTAATATTAATCATAGGATTATGCTTGCTTGAAGTGTTTTCTTGTATAAAATCTGTCAAATTTTGGATACTTTGGTCTTACTTTATCATTTTGCATCCTTGCCATAGCCATTTCCATCAAAACCAAACACTGCCTTACTACAAAAAGGTGGCAGCGCCCCCGCAGAAAGGCGACAGCGCCCTCTGCCTTACTGCAGAAAGGCGGCAGCGCCCCTGATTTACTGCAGAAAGCTATAAACGCCCTGATTTTGCTGTAAATGCCTTGATTTTTGCTGTAAACGCCCTGATTTTTGCTGTAAACGCCCTGATTTCTGCTGTAAACGCCCTAATTTTGCTGTAAATGCCCTGATTTTGCTGTAAATGCCCTGATTTCTGTTGTAAACGCCCTGATTTTGCTGTAAACGCCCTAATTTTTGCTATAAATGCCCTGATTTTGTTGTAAATGCCCTGACCTTTGTTGTAGAGGGGCGAATCTGCCCTCCTGAACACCTGAAACTGCCCCATTTGGATCCGTTTGGCCTCCAAATCATCACTTAATCATTCCCGACTATTATCTCATCATCCTAAGCCTCCATTTTTTCACCCTAAGCCTCCCAAAACCTCCATTTATCCCTTTTAAACCTCCATCTCATTACTCCAAACTTTCGTTCAACTATCCTAAATCCCCGTACACCACCCATAGCCAAACCGTCCTAACCTTGTATTACAAAGTGGTTACCTAAAATTGACTATAGTGCTCGAAGTTGATTACTAGTCCTTAACTTCAACCCCAATCAATTCACTTCCATCTTGAGGTGAATTCGGTGTTGTAAGTTATCATTCGCGGCCCAATCAATCCATTCCTAGCTTAAGGTGGATTTGGTGCCATAATCATCCTATTAATCAATCAAAGCTCTAGGGTCACTAAGGGTAATCCCACGTGATCAAGCTTAAGGTCCTTCTCTCACATCTTTCATACCAAATCCAAAATCCAAAATCCAAATCCAATCCAATCCAATCAAATCCAAATCCAATCCAATCAAATCCAAATCAAATCCAATCCCAATCAAATCAAATCCAATCCTAATCAAATCGAATCCAAATCCAATCAAATCCAATCCAAATCAAATCCAATCCCAATCAAATCAAATCCAATCCCAATCAAATCAAATCCAATCCTAATCAAATTGAATCCAAATCAAATCCAATCCCAATCAAATCAAATCCAATCCTAATCAAATCGAATCCAAATCCAATCAAATCCAAATCAAATCCAATCCCAATCAAATCAAATCCAATCCTAATCAAATCAAATCCAAATCCAATCAAATCGAATCCAATCCAATCCAACCCAATCCAATCGTAATCTAATCCAATCCAACATATCCCAACAAAATCTGATCCAAAGTCCAAACCCCATCTAAATTGCACCTTACCCAATCATAATCAAATCATTTGACAAGGTCTCTAATCCACTTATCCCACATTTGCATACCCGTTCAGACTCATTCACAAGCAAAGAAAATGGCCGACCGTCAAGCTCAAAATGCCCAATCCAACAATCCTCAAGATCCCAAGAACACCTCATCAGATCCCAACAAAGGTACCGACATCACTCATGATCCCCATAACGGTACTTCATCACACTCCAACACTGAGAATCAGAATAACTCGCCACATGGAGAAGAGAGCATGGTTAATCAACCTGAACTCACACTTGAGGAACATTTTAGTAATCCTGCCAATGTGCAAATGACCGACCGTTTGCTTGCGAAACATGGGGAAGAAATCTTGGCCCACTTGATTGAGAAGGGTGTTAAACCTCCCTCCAATGTTGACTTGTCCAAATACAAGGGTTCCCCATCTCACATACTCCAAGGGTCCCAAAATGCACCCGAAGGTTCATACTTTTCCAATGTTCCTCCAATTGAGGGTTGGCATCAACCTGAATTTGGCAATGCCGTCCTTTATCAGGTTAATTATCCCCCACATGCGTCGACCTCAGTTATAGGTGGATCTCAGGTGCCCGATCCCAATAATCCTTTCGCTTATGGTATGCCACAAAACATTTTGCAACCTCCGCCATTAACATTAACCGCACCCCCTCCTTTGAACCCACCTACAGTCAATATTGGGGGTACCTCCTTTGCTACATCGCTTCCTCCTCCTGGGACCACCAACACACCACCTCAACAGGTTCCCCAATCTACTATCCTGCCTCAAATACCACCACAAGGCGCACCCCAGCTGAACATTCTGAGCGAAACCCAACAACCTCTTTTACAAAGTGTGCCCACACAACCCCCGCCATCTCATCCGCAACAACCTATACCCAATACTTTCACCTCTTCACAACAACCATCCTACCAATCACAAGGCAATCCCTCTCAACTGCCTACCCAAACCATATCTCCCTTTCTTGCGTCCCTTTTGCGTCCAAAGGTCCAACCACAACATAATATCCCACCTCAGTCCATACAACACTCGACGCCACAACAACAACCTCCACAACACTACTACTATCACAACCAACAACAACTTCCCCAACCACCGCTTTACACGACCTCCCAACCACCACAATAATACCCTCAGTACCAACAAACTAACATGCAACGTCCTATCCAAGTTTCTCAACCAACCACCCCACACCTTCACCAAACAAATTCATATTATGTCTCACAACAGCAACCCCCATATCAACAAAACCCCCTACCTTACCATCAAGTCGTGTCATCATCCAATCATCCAAACCCACATTTTAACAATCCGACACCCTTTCAACAAGATCCCTCATCTTTCTATCATCCATGTCCCCCCAACCCACCACCAGCTAGCTCGGACTTGTTGGAAATCAAAGCTGCCCTTAAGGACCTTCAAGCAGGGGGCACAAAACAATCATTCAAATTTGAAGATATATGCCCATATCCGTTCGATCCATCAATCTCATTGATCCCATTCCCTAAACACTTCGAGATTCCAAAATTTGACAAATACAAGGGAGACAAAGACCCTAAGGCCCACTTGCAAGAGTTTTATGCACAGTTTCAAGAAGTCATGTATAGTGATAACTATCTCTTACATCTGTTCCCAAGAAGTCTAGCAAGCCACGCCCTAGATTGGTTCATGACTCTTGAAAAGGGGTCTATAAAAACTTTTGCAGACTTATCAGAATAGTTTGTCTCCTACTTCTCCTTCAATTTGCGGAAGGATACTGACACCTTAGATCTCTTGAAAGAGAAACAACGGGATGGAGAAACCTTTACCAGCTACCTCCAATGGTGGCGTGCATTAGCCAGTCGAATGAAAAATCCTTTGAAAGAAAAAGACATGGTCACTCTTTTTGTGGAAAATTCACATCCCGACATGGCCCACAATTTTAGACTACACTGTGTCACCACTTTCGCTGAAATAGTGGAAAAGGGACCTATCCTTGAACATGCCCTTATCGCCAAAGGACACATCAAAATACACAGTCATGACAAAGAACGGTCATTCGGAGATAAATCACGATTTTGGAACAAAAACAAAAATGCAGTGAATGACGGAGTGACAGACACCAAATATGTCCAAGTGGCTAATGCATCCCAAGGGCAACAACAGTCTGTACCCAATGCCATATCAGTACCGTAGGGGGCACCTCGTCCCCCTCAGCAGTCAAACCAAAGAAATCAAGGGAACACCAAACGACAATACACCCAATTAGGTGAACCCTTGAGTGTTGTTTTCAATAAATTGTTACAAATCAATTACCCCATCACATATCCTGTCACCAAACCATTTGATGAGTCCAAACCCAAGCCGGCATGGTTCAAAGAGAATGAGTATTGTGACTTTCATAAAATCAAGGGACACTCCTTGAATAAGTGTCAGGGTTTAAAAAATTATGTCCAAGATCTCATTGATCGAGGAGATATCAAGGTTGACCCCAGTCAACCTTCGTCGTCCAATGCTCAACTGCAAATCTATCAAAACGCCTTCCCAAACCATAGTCAAGGTCCTAGCACCTCCACTAGTCATCCCCAAAATAACAGCACCAATAATGTGAATTACAAGAATGTGCCCTTCAATTATGAAGGTGTTATTCATTACATTGAGCAGGTGGAACCCCGAGTATCCATGATACACGTTAAAGCCAAAGACCCTCAATGTGTTGTGACTACGCGATGGGCCCACATCACCGTCCCTACAGCCTCCACACCCATCCAACCCGCTCCTGTAAACTCTCAATATAACATCCTTGATCACCTAAGGAAGACCCCCGCTCATATATCTATTCTGGATTTGCTTAAGTCTTCCCCGGTATATCAAGAGATCCTCAATAAAGCCTTTCAGGAAACCCATGTCCCAAATGACATCGACCCCACACAATTCCAAGCTTTAGTGGGACACTTGGCTTTGTCTCACCACCTCCATTTTAGCCAAAATGATATGCCCAACATTGGCATCAATCACAACCGCCCCCTACATATTGAAGTCATAATTGCCTGTCATAAAATAAA
>VDFB02281492.1:126342721-126491459 GCA_007258455.2 Sequoia sempervirens
TTAAGGTTGGGTGTGGCCAAGGTGTGAACTCATGACCACTTGATATATCCTACAAGAACAAAACCTTTGCAAGATTATAGCAAGTGTTAGTCACATGTAAGGACAATACCCTACACAAAAATATGTATTTTTAATGCCTACCTTATATACAAAAGTTGAGACTTGGGAAAAAATGAGATGATGCAGATAATACGACATGAAAACCAAGACACTACATGTATAGCAATTGTACAAGTCTATACATGTAGCATGAAATTTCATATTATCTAGATAATGTGTGCCCTTCAAAAACTACCAATTTCCTTCTCCAAAACCTATAGTACCTTGTATGAAAATATAAGTATTGGGCCTTCTAAACACAATTGTGAAGTCAATTTTTTCTCCAATATGTACTATATGAAAGTAGGTGCATCAAACTTGTAAATTTGAGATAATTTAGGAAGGGATTGATAAGTTTTGTCTAATACCACATTGGATCATCCAAGATCATCTTGTAGGATCTAAGAACTTGTACAAAAAAATATTATCATAGAAATTAATAAAAAAATATGAAAAATATGTGCATATAAAAGCAAGGATGAGGAGGTGAGAAGGTAGGACTAAAATTCTGACTACCCCTCCAAATGTGAGGCACATGTGGGTACACTTGGTACAAGTGTGAAGATACATCTAGATTTCACATAAGGCGAGACAAAAAGTAAATTGTCTCTTTAAGTGTACTTAAGTGTAGTTTGAATTGGGCCAACTAGGTAAGATAATAACTAGTTAGAAAATAACACTTTTCAAACTCACAAGGGTTGGTGTGCCATTGGAAAACCCTAATGATCTAGCTTGTTAGTTTTAACCCCTTAGAGCCTAGGTGTAATAAGAGGCTTTGTTCCCTATAACCACCCATTGAACTTTATGACCTATTTTTTTATGAAATTTTACACCAACACTATAGAATTTATATAGAGAAATATTCCTTGCTAAAAGTATAATGACTATGTAGCAATGGTAGGTGGCTATTGTATGATTATATAGATTGATATGGATCAATTCTAGTCAATCCCCCAAGAAAGGTTATTTTTTTTCTATGCCAAACCTTATTGAGTTTTATATCAATTTATAGGTTTTTGGGTTTTCAAAGCGCAAACAGGAGGTCTATTTTACACTAAAATGAACTACATGCATTTTTTTGGTTAAAACTCTACAAACAAAACATGAGAATTAAAAATTTACAACTTTGATACCATGTAAGAATTATTGATGAACCCCATAGGAGCCAAGAATCACTTGCAACTAAAACAACCTTCCACATAAGAGATAAGAAACATAAATGCTATGAATCCAAAGATTTCATTAGATAGATAAATGAAATTGATATGGTATATAATGAAGAAACTTTTGTTATAAAGACAAGGACAAAACCTTAAGATAGACTAAGATCATCAAAAGTGTCTTAATCTTATTTTATTAGATACAAAATCTAAATGACTTAGACAAATTTAAATATGTAAGTGAAAATAACACCTAATATGAAATTAATTAATATATCATATTCACACCAACAACCACCACATAAAAGATACCAATATCATTATAACTAATAATCATTATAAAGTTCCCCCCTGTTAATGGGGTCCTGGGGGTTTGTCCCGCAGGGGCCTCAAGGGATGATGTGAGATGGTTCACGTCGGAGGAGGGATTGGTGAAGGTCAATTTCGATGGCACCTCAAAGGGTAATCCTGGAGAGAGTGGGGTGGGGTGTGTTATCAGGGATCATGAAGGGAAGACAACAATTGAGAAATCTATATATCTGGGGATTGGCACAAATAATGAGGTAGAATTTTAGGTTGCCTTGACCAAACTCCAATATGCTAAACATAAAAATTTGCAAAAATCTATTTAGAGGGGGATTCATTAATTATAATTAATGCCATTAGAACGAGATGGACACCCAATTGGAAATTACTTGGTATTGGCTCTCTCCCATCACACAAATACTAGTTGAGTTGGATGCCTTCAAGGTGACCTGGATATTTACTATGAAGGCAATAGGGTGGTGGATGATTTTTCCAAAAGGACCTCGATGGTGGGGTTAGCTTAATTGGCATATGTCATTTCTAATTTTGGCAGCGGGCTTGGGTATGCTTGTGGTGTGGCACTGATGTCACACTAATTACTAGTACCATAAGTTTGCGATGTCAGTTGGGTTAATCGCCTATCCAAAATTTTAAAATGCACCAGGGGGGCATAGCCATGCATCATGCACATCCACACTACGATAGCAGTTATTGACTGACTGATGGGACTGCAAAACAAACTGTCACCTCACCGTCATAAGAATGTTGGAGGATGTTTAGGCAACTGTACAAAATATAAATTTTTACCTTATAATTTTTTTGGGGTGTGTATAATAACATTTTATTATTACATGTTCGCCCATTATATCCGCAAATTATGTGAATATTATAGCAACTTAAAGCAATTTGGTTTTCTATTTATTATTTTAAGTGAATGAAAAATATGGAATGATAAACGTGAGGTTTTAAATTTTAATTATATATTATAAAAAAATTAACAGTATAATTATGTTTAGATGTGTAATTTAATTAACATTAAAAAATATATTTGATGGAGATATTAAATTTTCAAATATATTAATAATTATGAATAAAATTATTAAAAAGTATATATAATATTTTTAATATTTTCTAAGGTAAAAATAAAACAAAAAAATATTGATAGCTTTTCAAAAGTAAAAATTAAAAGTTACTAGTTACAAAAAAAATAAAAATAAAAAATTATTATATAATAAATAAATAATTTCTAAAATGATTCCAAGTAGATATTTGTTTAGTTTTCTTAAATAAATATACTTAAGATATCCATACTATTATAAAATTAATTAAAAGATAGACTTAAGTGTAGTGGAATTTTGGTTAAACTATATATATACATATAAAAATAAAAATAAAAAATCATACAAATAATTTCAACTTAAATTTCTAATACACTTTTATACCATGGACCCAGGGAAACATCAACATGATAAGTTAATAGATAGAATTCAAGTTATATATATATAGGCATATATATATATATATATATATATATATATATATATATATATATATATATATATATATATATATGCATATGGTTTAGAAAAATTACTCGTGAAAAATTCATGTACTAATTTTGCACACTAAACAAGCCATGACGCTGCGAATTTTCCCCAGGTGAATTATTGGCGGTGAATTTTTTAGAGGTGAATTGTTGGTGGTGAGTTTGAATCATATAGCATATATGTATATATATATATATATATATATATATATATATATATATATATATATATATATTTGAAGTATAAAAATTTATTTTAAAAAAATCTTTACATAAAAAATATTGTAATCCATAAAACTATTATTATTAATTACTTAATCTATTTCTTTGAAATAGTAAAGTTAAAAATTAAAAAATTTATTCTAAAGCATTTTGTAAAGAAAAATAATAATTAATTATAGAAGTTTCAAAGTCAAATCATTTAAAATTAAGAATTTATGTTTAGAAATATTATGAATAAGTGTTTATATTACCATTTATAAAATAGAGCTGCACATATTCACAAAAGAAGGGTGAAAATAATCACACCTCTAAAAGTCTATATAGAGCAACAACCCATAACATCCAAGTCATCAAGTTTACCCAATACATCAATGAGATTGAGAGTGTCCATAAGAGGGTCTCACCCATTAATATCATTTTATTTATTATTATCTTCACCCTCATTTGCACAAATAGGGAAAAAAATAGAAAGAAATTATTGGAAACAAACCAACCAGTAGCACCACTCATTGACCACCTAGAAGTTCTTCCCATAGGCATCTAAAAATATTGAAAAACATGCATATTTTCTATCTTAATATTTATATATCCATATTTCTACTTTTACTCAAGTGTTGCCCAAATTATTTTACATACCTTGCTCCTCAAACAATAAGTCAAACATATTCTACATTTTCATTTTTTTTAAACCTATAGATTTAGTATTAAATTGCTTCTACACTATGACTAAAACCTCACTAACACAAGGCTTTGAAAGAATCAACAATTTAAGAAAATTTATGTATCTAACAAAGTGATAGTGTTAGCATTATATCATGTAATGCCATTTTATAAGTCCAAGACAAAGCTGAAATATAAGTATAATATAAAATCATTTATATAAAAATACATACATATTAATATATTTATAACATTATATATATGTATATGTATACGTATATGTATATGTATGTATGTATGTATTTGCATGTGTATGTGTATGTATATGAATATATAAGGTGGAATACATATAAATATATAATCTTGTTCTTTTTTAATTTTACTTGTGTTATATTGACAAAAAAAGTTTAAAAATTATTTCGCATTAATAAAATATAGATATGAAATTGAAATAAAAAAAATGAATCATGAAAAATAATAATTAGTAATAGAAGTTTCAAAGTTAAATAATTTAAAATTAAGAATTTATGTTTAATTTTTATGAATAAGTTTATATATATCTCAAGAATATAATATTTCTATTAATACATTTATCCCATATAAAAAATGCATTAGAATAAATTTTTAATTTTAACTTCTTTACTCTCTTATTTCAAAAAAGATTGGATGAAACATCTATTTGGAATTATTTTTGTGAACAATTTTATTTTATTAAGTATAATAATCTTTTTACTTTATTTTTATTTGAAAAATATTTTTTTATAATTAATAACTTTTAATTTTTACTTTTGAAAAGTTATCATTATTTTTTGTTTTATTTTTACCTTAGAAAATATAAAAAAATTATATATACTTTTTAATAATTTTATTCATAATTATTAATATATTTGAAAATTTAATATCTCTATCAAATATATTTTTTTAATGTTAATTAAATTACACATCTAAACATAATTATACTGTTAATTTTTTTTATAATATATGATTAAAATTTAAAACCTCACGTTTATCATTCCATATTTTTCATTCACTTAAAATGATAAATAGAAAACCAAATTGCTTTTAAGTTGCTATAATATTCACATACTTCGCGGATTTAATGGGCAACAGTAATAATAAAATGTTATCATACACACGCCCCAAAAAAAATTTTAAGGTAAAAATTTATATTTTGTACAGTTGCCTAAACATCCTCCAGCATTCTTATGACGGTGAGGTGACAGTTTGTTTTGCAGTCCCATCAGTCAGTCAATAACTGCCGCCGTAGTGTGGATGTGCATGATGCAGGCTATGACCACCCCGGTGCATTCCTGGGGCTGGATAGACAGTGCAGTTAGGTTGGAGGTTGGCGGGTGTTTATAAATCTTAGTGTTTGCTTGGATTTTTTCCATGAAAACTTTTTGTAGTGTTGGTGTGGTGTGTTTGGGCTAAGTGATATGGATACCACAATAAGGTTGGAATGCTCGAGGAGCCAATTGTCATTCATGGTGGAGGTGACAAAGAAAAGGCTTGGTAATGTTTTTAAATCCAAACACAGTTTAATCATCCACGCATTGAAGATGGTGCTCGACGGGGAGTTTCTTTGCTTGTTCCACTGGCACAAGGTTAACATGGACATCACTGCAATGTTCTTGGCCTTGGTTTTGGATGTGGGGAGTTGAAGGAAACGACATGCCAACTTTGCAAAAGGTTGATTTGGGGTAAGTTTCTAGTTAGCTTGGAGGATGCTCTCGAAAATTATGAGGTGGGTAGGGGGTTCCATTACCTGGAGATTACTACTTGCTATGACGATGTGGGATGCCTCCAAAGCGATATCCATTGATCTTCACCAATGATTCGGCTTCCCTACCTAGATTTCATGCGGTGGCGACAAAGAGTATCAAGTTTTTGAAATAGATTTTGGAGATGGTTCCAAACGAGGGGGCAGGCTAGTTGTAGGAATACATTTCCATGGAAGGTCTGGTGGATGAGGATGGCATGACCAACTGGGGAAGACCCAAAATTATGAATCGATTGAGGTAATCGTTGTTGGGTTGATGCATTTCAGCTTTGGGGGTATGGGTGGGGTTTTAACAAAATTTGTTTCTTGACGGGTTGGGTGCTATGTGGGTTGAACAAAGAATGCAAATTTTGTAAATTTTGTTAATATTGTTGGTGCAAGTGTAGTGTTCTCCAGGTTTAATAGCCTTTAGAAATGGTTGCAGTGTTTTGAGTGGGGGGCACCATTTTGAAGCTCGATGCCTAGGTATTTTTTTTATTTGGGTTATCTTTGGTCTGGGCAATCCATTGATGATCCCCAGTAACTGATTGTAATGTTCATATTCAAATGTTTGATATATGGGTGCAACCCCTTAGCTACCTTTTTGCATTGAAAAAAAAATCATTATGACGTAACAAAAAGTAGAAAATATTCCCAATCTTTAAATATGAATGATGGTTTGGCTTGAGTCATAAAGAGGCCTATTATTGACCATGTGAAAAAAATTATTACATTTGAAATACAATATTTTTAAAATAGTAATGATAAGAGCTTCATATTGATTATTTAGAATTTATTATTATTCTTATAAGTACAAAGGATATTATGCATTTATTAGAGGTCATTATCTATTTCCAAGGGCTTTGGTGTTTTTTCTTCATTTGACTTTCAAATTACGTTATAGATAAATGTTGCTTAGTGATTAATTTTTATTATTGTAATATGTTAAATTATGATTAAAAATAATTATTTAAAAAATATTAATAAATAATATTAATTATATAACTAATTTGACATAATAAAAATAATAATTTTGTATTAAATAAATTATTTATTTATTGTAATTAAACATTAAGATGAAAATTTTCATATTGTAAATATATATTGTATAGTATAATATATATGATATATAATTAATAAAAGATATTGATAAGATATAATTTTTTGTATTTTTTAAATTAATTTAAAACGTAAAAAAAAAAATTATATTAAATATTTCAAATACTTACCAAAATAATAATTAATATAATATTTAAATATATTAATGTTTTTAGAAATCACATCATAAAATCAAAATTAAATATTTTAAATTCTTATCAATTTTTAATTTATATTATAAAAAATTAATCTATTTACTAAAATTATACATGTTTTACTTTCTCAATAATCCCCAAAAAAACAGAAACAAACAAACACAAACACATAAACAAAAACAAAAACTTTAAAGATAGACGTTTTACTTTCTGAAGCTCCTCCACAAATCATGAAAAACTCAACGCAAACTGTTTAGCCGCCATCCACCCAATATGCTTTCGATTCGACCATAATATGACCACATTTATGTCGGATTAGCTAAAATCGTCATGAGTGAGCTCAGATCTCTCTTGGTCCTTCAAGGCTGCTGTAGGTCCATGCACTTGTTGTTCAAGAAGCCATTGCATTCAACCAAATCTCTAGTATAAGTACCCAAACAACAAGCCATTACATTCAAGCAAGACGTTGCCCTTTTCTTGGTTTTCAACCATTGCCAGAGACTATAATCAGCAAGCTTGTTTAAATTGTGCGAAAATATACAAGATTATGTTCTGATTTTCTTAAATTTTCCGTGGGAGCCAAGCTAAGAGTTTGGGGTTTGTGTTTACAGGAAGTTTAGCATAGCAGTAATTTAAGAACAAAAATGGGAGCAATGTGATTATAAGTAATCCATTCTGCTTATAAAAACATCCATTTTCATATTTATAGATGACCAGTCAATAATCATTATCTGAATTGCATTGCAGCGATGAAATCCCCCCTGTTTTGAATTCCAAATCGGAACCTCCTCCATTGTTTGATGGAACTACAAGGTATGCTCTGCTCTGCAATTATTTAGTTTTGTTTAATATTTAGCTGTCATTGTAAATTTGTTTCATATGAAATTGGGTTTTGCAGACTGTACATTAGTTTGACCTGCCCCTTTGCTCAGCGTGCTTGGGCTGCTAGAAACTACAAGGTGGTTTATCTTTCATTTGGTTTATCTTGCTTCTATGTGCATGGTTTTATTTACGATGGAGATTTTCAGTCCTTATGAAGATTACCTTTTCATTAACAATAAGTAAAACAAAATGCAGGGTCTGACTGATATTCAGATAGTTCCAATAGACTTGCAGGACAGGCCCACATGGTACAAGGAAAAGGTTTACCCTCCTAACAAGGTATACAACTTATGTGTTTTCCTTTAACTAGATGCTTTCAATGCCATCAACTCGAGCCAGAAATGACTTTCAGAGCTATTATGTGTTGCCTGGAATGGTTGGTGTTATTAATTATTGAATGGACAACAGTTAATGGAATTATTAATGTCTGGTTTAGGGGTTAGGTTTAGAATGAGGATTTGCCAACGTAAGAAACACTCCACAAGTTTTAGCAATCTAATGAAGCGGGTGACATTATTGTTCTTAATATTTGTATATGTTAGTTTCGTATAGCTATGCAGGGTAGATTGATTCAATACGAACTAGTTCAATATTAGCATTTAGTGTGAAAAATTAGCCACAATCAAACTAAAGATGGATCAGTTGTCATAGATCAGTCATCAAGTGGGTCTGTAGTTCAGTGGTAGAGCACTTGGGAAGGTCCTAAATTTGACTTATAACTTATCATGAAAAGTATTAACATTTAGTTTTACCTGAATGGTTGGGGTAAGCTATGCATTGGGTTTGAAGAAAATAATAGGCATATATCTAAATTTATGTCTACATTTTTGTGACTACAAGATATGTATAGGAATGAAACTTTTCAAAACAATTCATTTTTTTTCATTTTTCAGGTCCCTTCTATTGAGCATAATGGCAGAGTCACAGGAGAGAGTTTGGACTTATTGGTATATCTGGAGACCAATTTTGGAGGGCCTAAACTCCTTCCCACGGTATATGATGCTTTTGAACCACTCAATAATTATATTGTTATTCCATGTCACAATCTTAATAATCATGTTAAAGTCTCATGTAGTTAGGGTTGGTCAAAAACTTAAAATCATATGGTCACATTATTGAAACCTATGAAGACATTTTAGTTTAAATAATTCATCTAGACTACTTAACTTGCTTTTACGGTTAACTGTTTTAATGTTCTTTCCATTTCATAATTTAAATGAGCATATCCAAATGGCTATGCACTTGTTGCTTGTTCTTTCTAGTGACCTCAATTAGCACTAAAGCCCAAGGTAATATTTCACTTTTTGGGGAAACAAGGCAGCAGTAGACCTCTGGCTTTACTACGTGGGCAAATAATTTATTTCTTAACTTTTCATAGCAATCCTATTAACACACATAAATCCATTGTAATTGTCCAGGATACGGTGAAAAAGGAGGCTGTAGATGAGCTACTGAAGTATACAGACACTTTTGTAACTGCAGGGTACTCAGCATTGAAAAAGCCACAAGCTGAGGTACCAGAAACACTTGGTAAGGAGAACATTTCTTGCAAATGTAGATAAGCTCTTGGTAGAATACTCTATCTTCAAGATGAATTTGGTTGATAAATTGATCATTTACTTTCCCAACTATGGCAGCGCCTACTCTTGATTATTTGGAAAATACTTTGGGCAAGTTTGATGGCGGGCCTTTCTTCTTAGGTGAATTCAGTTTGGTAAGCCATTTGATTATGCATAGTTATTTTCAGGACACAAGCTCTTATCCTTTTGTGTTTATTGCTTCTGACAATTGTGAGATTTTGCATGAAATTTATGCAGGTTGATCTTGCATATGCTCCATTTTTTGAAAGATTTCAGACTTTGTTCCCCATATATAAGAACTATGACATCACAATTGGCAGGCCAAAACTATTGAAGTGGATTCAGGCAAGTGTAAATTCTATATTGTCTTCTCTGGCCTAGATAAGGGTGAAAAATACATCAAATCATGATATATTGTCTGCTCTTATCTATGACACGACAAATTGGTTTGATTACAGGAAGTGCACAAGATTGATGCATATGCAAAAACAATATCTGCCCCAGAAGGAGTTGTTGAAACATTCAAGAAATATACGGTATCTCTTCACTGATACTAAGAAGTTTTAGGATAAAATGATACATGCTTTCAATATTGCCTAGCTCCTGAATACCTGAGAAAGAAAGAAATGGGTTCCTTGAAAGATACATATTTATTATTTTTTATGTTTTGCAGGCTAATTAGATTGCTGGACACAAATGAAATTGGAAAGAGAGCGATACTGGGATTAAAATTATTGTTATTGGACGTTGTATTCATGGCTTCATTTGGATACTATTATTTCAATAAATATTCCATTCATAGTGGAATCCTTCTAATGTTTAGATTGTGGGATGAAATACATTGAATTTTAATAATATTGTTATTTGGATCATCCCATACATACATGGGGTTCTTTACGATCAATTTATGAGAATGAATTTAGGAGTGTATATTAGTAATTTATGAATATATGTGTTATATTATTGGTTTATGAAGTGAATTTTTTAGGTCCATCATGCACATCTTTATGTATTTATCATTAAAAAATATTTATTTAACAATGGATCTAGAAACATCTACACTAAATATCACGTTTAAAATAGTTTGAAGTAGATATGTAAAATATATAACCACTAAATATTACCATTAAAGGATTTTATAATATGCCTAGATCTTGCTTGAGTATTGTTACTATTCCAATTCAAGTCGGTTCTTGCAAGCTAGACCGATTATTTCAAGTTATGCCCAACAATTAAATTATAATATCCTTCTTGAGTTTCCATGCTTACATGCTATGAAATTGTCTCCCTCTACTTTGAAATAATGTGTTAAATTTTGTCATAAAGGGAGGCCAATTATCACATACTTATAGATCAAAAGTAATATTCGATAGTACATAAAAAGTAATATTTGATACTGTAGCCAAGGTATTCTTAGGGACACTTGTCTATTGTATGACACATTTGGATATACATATACAATCTAGGTGTCACATTGTGAAAATATTTATTGTGAATCACTTAGTACTAAATATTTAATTTGGGTTCATGGTTTAATGAGCTCATGGTTTCGAGGCACATGGTTTATGCTATACTACTTAGTGGTTTTGTGTAAGCTTATTCTATAAAAGAAAGCACATGAGTAGCCATTGAGCTTGGCTTGTTGAACCTTTGACTTTTTTTAGATGTTGGATTGAGCGTCTCTTGTAAGTTGTGATAAGGCTTTGTAAAAATCTGGAAAATATTTTTTTGAGGTCCTTCCATTTTATGGTCATGAGTTGGTTTTGGGAGGGAATGTTTTATTTACCAAGATTGAGGGTTGAGTTCCTATCTCCCTTTAAATATTTATGCGCCCTCTCTTTTATTTGTAAACTTTTTCCATTCTATTTATAACCTTTGGACTTGGCCCAAAATGTGAGGGGGTTTGAAATTCCCAGTCTTCATCAATATTTTGGGGTGTTTCACAAATCTTCCCCAATATTCAATATACTAACCACTAGCTAATGAAGCTCAAATAGTTTATATTTGTCAAAGGTTATGAGATGGTTATTGAACCAGTGCCAGGTTCTTTGAAAAAGGTTCAAATGTCACCATGATCTGCCAACAAGTATGAGCGGGACAATGAAGCATTAATTTGAAGGTGTTGTTTGTATGGGGTGGCTATAAGCCTATAACCATCACCATATGTTGACATGGTTATGTTTTCATGTGAAATCTCTAAAAAGAGGAAGAAAGGGAAAAGTTTTGAGAATGACAAAGATTTTAAGTGGTTATAGAACCACCTATAGTTACTAACAAAGGGCATTTAACAGCCAAGTTTCATCGATGGATGAAGGAAGAGGCTCTTATATTCATTAGAGAATATGAAGGTTTTCTAACCTCACCAAAGCCTCAAAAAACAGTGTGTAATATTTGTCAAGAATTTACCATGGTTCTAGAACCATTCCAAGTTCCTAAAATTGGTTTCAATTGTTGTTGATTTTCACCAACATGCAAAAGAGGAAAGAAGAGACATGGTTTTGTCAACAAATTACCATGGTTTACAAACCTTTCCAATGTGTTAACACATAAAGAGCTTGATGAATAAAATATGGTGGTTCAAAGGTTTGAGGTGATTCTGCAACCACCTCCAATGCCTGACATGGTTTTGAATCTCACCCACAATGTTGATAACCATTTAGATGCTGGCATATAAACAAAGAGACTGGCGATAGTCTTGATTTACAAAGGCAAGATACCCAAGGAGCCAATTATATTAAATTCATTTTAAAAGGGTTTTGAGCACCAAATGTAATGACACTACTTTTACTCACTCACCTACTCACCATTGATACAAGGGAGCTCTCCAGCTACCTTTCCTATCTTGCATAGTTGTCCCTCATTTGAGGCACCGATTTTGGTTGGAGTGATTCTGCATCAATGTTTTTTTAGTATAATACAATGCAGTTGTTATCACATAAACCTGCACCCTTGTTGAACCTTGTTCAATAGTTTGGAGATAGCATTGGAATGGCTTCAAGGTGAGGGACCTTGCTATTTGAAGCGAAATCTCTAGATGAAAGGTTGGTTCCCTTTCTAAAATATGTTTTCAGATGTAAAATCTATTCCCATCCTACTCTAACATTCATCAATGAAAAAAAATAGAAAGAAATGATAGAAAGAAAACTTCTGGTGACGCACCAAATGTTAAAATATTCTGGACCTATTTAACTAACACAAAACCATCTAAAAAACTACCCTATAATTGCCGAAACTCATAAACAGCTTCACAAAGTTAGGAGAAAAATAAATTTACAAAAGAGACTGCTGTCCACAATAGTAAAACCATGTATCTCTCAAAAACACAATATTTCAGTATCAAGAAAGGAAAAATGCAATTTTTATTAATAGAAAAGGTTCAAAACAATTGTTACAAAACTCAGTCTATGAGTTTTATTACAAAAAAAAATTGCATCCCCTGCTTTCTCTTGTCTTCTCCCTTACATATCTTAGCAAGTGCAACATATTTCAGAAAATCTAGGAGGCATCCTTCATGAGAAATAAATGTTTTTAAACTGTTCAATGTTGTTGGTCAAACCTCTTGGGTGTTGGAGGCATATTCTCTTAAATCATTTCCATGAAACTCTGAAAAACCCTCCAGCAAGACATGAGAGATGATGCTAGTTGACTCCTCCAACTCAAAGATATGAAGATGCTCCTAACTAGGTTAATAGTTGTCTCAAATCTCCTAGATAAGTGGATGATGATGAGGTGCTGCTACAACTACGATTGTTGGTAATAAATCCTCCCAAACTAGTTATTGTATGAATATGGGGCATGTTTCTAACTCTTTCTCTAATATCCTAACTCTTAGGAGGCGTGGGAGAAAATCTTGGACAACTAACTACTACAAAAATTGTCTAATACGTTTGGTTTAAAATTTTGCATGCTCTTCATATACATATGAACTATTTGTTGTTGCAACACAGTATGTTTGGGTTCAAGATTTACAGTTACAAGAGGATTTGTGAATGACATCATCATTCCCTCTTCAAAAAGCTTTGGTCGACTACTAGAAGCTGCAATTTCTTTGACTAAATACTTAGAAGGCAAGTTTTCCTTACTCAAGGAATGACCAATGCCATTTAAAGAAGTTCCATTGGAAGGATTTTCAATTGCAAGAAACTTGGACGATTCCGGCCCAAAACCACCCTTCTGAATAATGAAATCACAAGGGCACTGGACTTCACTTGAGCTCCTTGTAGTAGATCTGGCAACATGGAAAGATTAATGATTTAATTCTCTACATTTGGGTCAGTTCCATAATCATATGAATTATCAACCTTAGTAGTAAGAGTTGCAGAATGTACACACTTTTGTCACGTTGGGTGCCATGTCATAGTCAGCTTGTTTTGAGGGAAAAGTACCCAATTGTGAAAATGATGCTCCAAAAGATTCATTTTCATTTTGATCAACTATCAATATATCCCTCTTTAGAGAATTATCGAGTTTCAGTTCATTCAAGGCCATTTTGATATATTTTGAAACCATTTGATGATTTTCCCCAGCAATTTGTAGGTCAGGGAACTCAATGCCATTGTAATTGGTAGATTCAGAATTCTCCATTCCATGGCCCAATAAAAAGACTTTTGAACTTATCACAGGTGAAGATAATTCCAACTTCACTTCATGAATTGATTGACTATGATAATATGAAGGTACTACAATAGTAGCCAAGGGCACGAAGGCAAAACCCAACAATTGGTCTTCTAAGTAATTCCTTGCATGGCTTAGCATCCATACTTCACATTTTGAGAGATGTATCTAGATGACTGTTTATTTTGAGCTACAAGATCTCATTGAATACCTGATTCCTTCTTCCTCCATTCACTATTTGAGTTGATAAAGCTCGCTCCGACTTTCTGGTAAGAGATAAATTAGCATATACATCCTGCTTGTCATAGATACAAATATTATGAATATCTCTGGTGTGGTGGACGTAGACATCTAGAATGCCCACAAAATCTTGTCTCTATCATTTCTTTTTGATAGAAAGCCCAACTAGCATCATTGCCTCTGATATCCAATAGTTCCAACTCCTACCGCATTCTCTCCATCCTTTTATGGTGAGTTGAATAGCCTAGAAATCATATTAATACACCTGTCTTGCAGTTCATATGTAACAGGATACTCATCAATATCTATAGAGTTCTTATTCGCGGACTGCAATATGATTTTATCACATTCAAGTGGAGTTTTATGAGTATTAGGGTTTAATATAAGTTTAATGGGCTCTTGACAAATAGCTTCAGCTTCGTTCATCACAGTTTGAAATAGAATCAAGAAACAAGAAGACTACACAAAGACTGAGTGGACAAGTATCTTCATGATATATATAGCTTGATAAACCTAACAATGCTAACCCAACAATGCTTTGACATCCCTTACCCTCTAGACCATTTATAGATATCTTTTTAGGATCCTAACAGAGGTATAGATACATTGTCAATCACTTGACAAGACTCTTCAACTACTGATACAACAAAAAAATGCAGACCTGTGTCAACTTACTTCCTACACAAAACTTTTGATAGAGTTTCTAACACGTTAGCCAGCTACTAACTGTGATACCTTTATTCCATGCCTTTAAAACATTACCATTCTCTATATATTTCACAAGACTTTCTTGTGATCTTCCTTCAACTTTTTAACAATCCCTTTATCTCATACGGAATCTTTAAGTCTTCGGGAGTTTTATATCATAACAGGTCTGCAATTGCTTTTAGGTGACTGCCCGTAGTACGGAGATCTCCTGATCTTGTAAGGCCTCTTCAATTTCTCAGTTTTCCTTCTAAAACCTTCCCTGGACAGCATGAAGACATGTAACCTTCCTTTGGCTTTGGCAAGAATCTTCAACTATTGCAACCTGCAAATGATTTCATATGGAGGAACAAAGAGATACTTGAGGAATCTTCCACAACTTTACAAATCCAGGCTCTGTCAAAAAAATTATTAACCTAAACTCACATGACTCTCAACCCTAGACACTAGCTCAAACTTAACTCAGACTTCAACAACGATTGAATTTTCATATTAAGTTTCCCTCTCTTGTGTAAATGTGATTTTTTAGATAAAATAAGGTTATTTGTTTAAGACTCAAAATGTGACATAACATTTGACATATCATGGGACAAGAACAAGAACAAGGATACCCTTGAAGGTTAATTTAGACCTTGAAGACTTATTAAATATCCTATAAGATATGTCAACATGAAAAAAGACCATTAAATACTTTCACACACCCTTAAAAAACTATTCACATCCAAAAGACTACAATAAGTTGAAACATCAGCCTTTTATGGTTGGCATCCAACAAGGATTAAGAGGGGTTTTGGGCTCATTTTTCAGGATTAGATAATGCAGAGAAATAACAAGATTAGAGGGAACAATCAAGGGCTCATTCTTGAAAGAAAATCTAGTTTTTTCGGGGCATCTATAGGAAGGCAGAGATTTATCAAACTAGTACACATATTATTGTATACTTGTTATTCACTTTCATTTTTTTATTAATGTATAAACAAACTCAAAAAAAATTCTACACATATTATTGTACACTTGTTATTCACTTTCATTTCTCCATTAGTGTATAAACAAAGTCAAAAAAATATTTGTTGTGAGATATTTTCTTCAACACACCTCTTGTTCTGATTATAAATATCATTTAATGAATGAGACAACATTCTAAACTTGTTACATCTTTGTGTAATAGATCATTTCATGTTTGCATATGATTTTGTGAAACTCATAAATGGATAACTACGGATGTGAAAATGGTAATACTTTATTATAATATATTTAAATACTTAGGTCAATTTCTATTCATTATTTTATCTTGTCATTCTATCCTTGTCAGTTGTGACTCTATATCCCTTGGATTGGCACTAGCTTGACATGTATTGAGTCCAATCAAACAAACAAATCAAACATTTAAAACAATAAATTATTAAAACAGGTTCTAACAACTTGGACGAGTATCTTAAAAAAAGATCATTGTTGTAGGATTTCAATTATTGATAATGTGTTCTTTGATTGGGAAAATACATTTTAGAGACATTAGCAACACGGTTCTCTCCCACACATTATGATGGCCATTTTTAATGCCCTTGCTAAAAATCTATATATAGAAAAATATTATCTATATGGGGTTGGTTTTAGTCATAGTTTTAGGCAAGGTCTAAGTTGTGAAGACTCTTCCACATCGGGTTGTAGACCATTTGAAATACTAGTGTATATGAATGCAATATAATCTAAATTTTCATAATATATGTGGTGGCTTTGTAAATTTCATTCAGTAAATCAATGTAAGACATATTTTATGCCAATTTTGTATTTTGTCTCAGTTACTATTCAAGAGTTTTAGGGGATTCAAGGAATATTTGAGTTCACATTTGTTGTTCTTTATATTAGTTCTTCATTAGTTTACATCTAAGGGATGCTTTAGAATTATCTTACACTACCCAATTCATGCCAACCTATAAGAAACCTTTCTAGACTGATATGTGGACATTTTAAACTAGTTGTGGATTATTAAGTAGAGATGCATCATTGGGGATAAAAGGGTATTTCATATTCTAAGCTTTGCAAGACAAATCCAAGCACATTAAACTCAATTTAAATGTTAGTGTTTGATTTGTGATTAGGGTTTTATTTATATTTGACTCATTTGTAGCATTAGGCATTGATCTAATAGTTGAAGGTTGGTCATCCTACTCATTTAAGAATAAAATAAAAACTACACTTCAGTGTTGTATTATCGTAGATTAGGTGTTCTCCCAGCATCCACAAATTAAGTGTTATAGATCTATTAAATCCTTGGAAAAGTTATTGATGGTGTATGTAGAGAGGATTCATCTATGATGATATTTATCATGCAAACGATTGTTGTGATAAACTTAATGTATACTTGTATATGGATGAGTAACTAGTTTATATCTAGAATCACATCATTTCGCTAGGTAACTTCCTAATTAGAGACCTCTTGTACTATTATTTGTGTTCCTATCTTTAAGATCTCTAAGAAATATGATCCCAAACTTGGTAGTACTCAAAGAAGAAGATGATGCTTTATCCACCCTTGTATTTAGTTTCCTTTCTCTCAAGCTCTTGATTTAAATATGAGCTATCTCTCCACTATCTTCACTAATCGAAGATCTGGACATTATGGTGAATCACCTTAGGACTAAGGTGGTTGCCAGAAAAGAGCCAACAATATGTGCAATGAATTCCCAAAAGCCTTTTCTATATTAAAGGATAGACTATGTATCATGGAATATGATTATTGTAGCCTACGAAACACACAACTATGTTTGGTGGAGAAAATGGTGAACAAAATAAAAAATTAGTGAATAAAAAAATAGTGAAAATTGGTAACACAAATACATTTAATTGTCTTGCCTCAAGCAATATGTCCAAATTATAGTTAAAATAATTAATTAAAAATATTAATAAATGATAATTATTGTATACTTATTTTGATATAATAAAAAAAGGAAATGTTATTAGATAAAAAATAATGTATATATTGAAATTAAATATTAAGATGAGAAATTTTATATTGGAAATATCTATTATGTGGTATAATAATGTATAGTATATATAATTAATAAAATATGTTAGATATGATATAAAATTTTGTATCTATTTAGAAAAGAAAAAAGAGATTAATAATAAATATTCTAACTACTTATTAAGATAATAGTAATTAGTACAATATTTAAATCATAATGTGATTTTTCATGAATCAATCACCATAACAAAATAATGAATATTCAAGTACTTAAATTTTTTATTGAAAAATATTATTAATATTTTTTTAATCTATTCACGAATTTAATAAAAATTTAAGATTTCAATTAGTTCTTACGAAAATATATACATGTTCTACTTTCTCAATAACTTTGAAACTACAAGAGGGGTAAAAATTTATTCAATCCAAAAAAGAGCAGTCCAAAGCAAGGGAATTACACATCCCTATCAATCTCCACTAATTGGTCCAACTTTTGTGACAAATCTGGGGGTAATTGGCCCCTATCCACAATATTCCAATCATGCAAATGATCATAAGCCCATTTAGCCAAACAATCCACAACCCCATTCCATTCATGTGGAATATGACAGAAAGAAACAGAATCAAAGGAAGCACACAGATTGAGAATTTGTTTTATAATTGTAGACATGCAAAATTAGCATTATGCACTCAATTCATGTTCATCCACTCATTAAATAAATCAAGTTCACCTTCATCCATGCATCAGATAAATCAAACTCATCAAATCCATTCACCAAGTAAATCAGGATTATTAAATAAATCAACTTGTCTTACATCATCCCTCTAATTAAATAAATCAAACATTCATTTAATTAAAAATCCAAATGCATTTTCCATCCTTTTTTGATTTAAATAAATCAAATAATTCAAACTCACCTAATCATCATCCTAGCTAATTAATCTTGATTAAATCTAATCTAATGCATGTCACATCCTCTAGATAATCCCACTTGCACAAATAAATCCATTTATTGATTTATTAAAATCAGCATTTTCACTCAACATGGCATCTTCCCTCAAATTTGAATTCAAAATCAAGTTGAAAGGTGCATCCAACAAGGCATTTAATAGGTCTTACATGTCTCTTACATGTCCCTTGCACAAGTCAAACTCAACATTAACTCTCATTTCAAATTTGAAATTTCCCCCTCTTGGGCACATTTCCCAAATCTTGCACATGCATCAACCACTCACAAGATGACAAATGTCCTCATATCATCGGTCCACTCTTTGTCCCACATTCATCCATTTGGCCAATCCATCATCAAGAAAATCTATAAATGAAAGGCTTCATTCTTGTTCAAATCCTCCACAATCTCTTGCAAAGTCACTCTCTTAAAATGAGAATTGATTTTGTCCATTTATCATCTTGGCATTCCATATCATTCTTCATATCAATTTCATCATCAAGCTTAAGCAAGGATTGGGAAAGCGCTATTTTCTACAATAGCACCAATCCACTACAAAATAAATATACTTCATGTTTTTCATATGCTTATTTAGCTTACCTTTTTATCATTTGTTTGCATTTGGGAAGCAATAATGTATTATTTCATAGGGATCTTAGGTTTGCTTGTTTTGAACTGTTTAACCAAGCTAATGGTGATTATTGTTTGAAGAACATTGTAGATTTAGGGTCCACATTTGGTGCTAGAAGGAGGGCTTCACATCATTATTTCTAACATTTTCTTGAAATTTTTGCGTTTTTCTTCACACACAAGAAATTCCAACGCAGGCTCGTTAGCGTTGTTGTTTTGGCACCGCGGGCTCGTCAGTGTCACTATATGGCACCGCTTGAAACACAAACTGCGCCACTGGATTCGTCCTGCCAAAAAATTAAAATTTTTAACTCCGCCGCTGAACTCGTTGACTTGCAGGATTTTTTGAAATTTTTGAAAACAACGATGTGAGGGATAAATTGTGATGCTGGGCGAAAATTGCGACGCAATCGAGCTCTCTGTCCCAACACAGAGCGCTGCTGACTGGTAAGCAGTGCTGTGAGAGCACCACTGGGAGAACAAACTGCGACGCCTTCACGAGTTGTGACGCTGGGAGACAGTAAAAGGGAGAATTTAATTTTTTAGCACATGCTTTTGATTTATGACTGATTTTTCCTCTGTTTTCTGCATTTTAATTTCTTTGTTTTTCTAGAATCTGATTGTTTTTCTCCTTTGTAGGTTGGGAAGCAAAATCAAAAGAAAGAGAAGCATGAGAAGGGTGTTCGTCAAATCAAAGTGTTTTTAAACACTCTAGTGTTTGTTTAACACTATTTTAAGAATTTGTTATCTTTTCATTCTTAGAACACTAGTTTTCATTTGGGCTTAAAAAGAACCTTTCAATTTCTTCTTGTGAAGGTTAAAATGAACTATAGGATCAACAACATACTAGATTTTGTTTCTTGGATTAACAAATTGAACAAATATCTTTCACTTGTGATTTGGTGCTCTAAAACGAACTCACATATTGCTTTGAGGATCTAAAAAGAACAAGTGTAGCTTTGTTTTTGTGAGGGCTTACTTAGACTAAAGCCATAAAAAAAGGACGTATGCGCTTTTCTCGCGCTTTATAGCGATCTTGAGAATCAAAAGGCCTTTTTCATGACTTTGGGTTAAGACAAAGCAATCACCTCCACACTTCGATTTGGGCTTAAAATTGAACAACATATTGGGCGAGTGTGAGTGGGGGCATTGTTGTGTATATTCTCTCTCCTTGTTGCCAACAAGGATTGATCGAGTTATGGATATTGTTCTTCATTCGCTTTTGTTTATCCTAGAGGGCCTGCCTTGGGGAAAAAGTACTCACCCAAGGGAACGACTCAACCGGTAACACTCTAAAGCCAAGAGTATTTCCAACTGGGATATAAATGTGGATATTGGAAGAAACGCCAATATCACGCAGTTGATTTCGACAAGATGGATTCGAAAGGGGACTCTTGTCATATGGGTCAATCTCCACGAACGAAAAGTCCTTGCTAAAACCCATGTGCTAGAATTTTCCAAAATCCTTTTATCCATTTGTTGGTGCAAGAATGGTCGTTCTCAAGCCACCCCACACTTTTATGGTCTTCTAGTAGAAATGGAAAACATGCCATGGGAGTTTCATGGGTGTTGATGCTTGGCTGCCCCATATAAGTGAGTGTCGTGGAGGGGAGCTAGTGGGGTCAAGCATCTAACCATTCGCTAGAGATAAGCATAGTTGGACTTGTCCAAGTGGGAATCCAACAAATATTGTCTTACACATCCATCGGATTGTACTTATTCTTGGGTTACAAAATGCATTGCTTGAGCGAAAACATCATGAAAACAAACACTTGAACCTCATCCAAAATTCAAACCCTTTTGAAGACAAATACAATTGACTCTTGATCCGTATGTTATTGCTTTCCCTTGGGATTCACATCCTTAGAGGCTTCTAAGCATTTGTATTTCATCTCAATTTTCTCCTACTAAGGTCAACAATAGGTAACTCTTGCCTCAAATTTCCTTGGTTTCTGCATAATACACTTTACGGGATAAGGGGAAAGTTGAGACATTAGACATCTAGATTCAAAACCTAATCAAGAGTTTGTTTGTGGTAAAAAGAATCCATTAAGCAAAGATTGAATCAATTGGACCCCACACATATGCTTGGCATCTTTTGGTCATATGGTTTTCATGCAAACATGGGTCTTTTGGTTTGAATTACTCTTAGAGAAAGGCATGTTCTTCACTATCTTGGCCTAGTAAACAAGTCCTTTCTAGATTCACTTAGGATCAAATCAAACACTTCATCCATCCAAACATTTATCCAAAATCCATCCCACAAAACAACTTTAGAGCTTTGGAAACGTCATTCTAGAGATGGGTAAATCATCAAAATCAAAAATCACCTTAGGAGTATGGGAATGCATCATTTCTCATACCTCTAGTTGAATTAGCAATCCTTTGAACAAGTTCATCCTAAGATCACATCCAACATCTTAGGGTTTACAAGTTCATCATCCAAATCAAACAATCAAAATCATGCCCTAAGTCTAGCATTGATCCAAAGTCCCTAAACATTCAACACTCATATCATTTACACCTTTCATCCTTCATCTCATCATTGGTCCTAAGAACCTTAGAGGTCACTTTTGCAAAAAGGTCAAAACACAAGGAGAACATGGAATAAAAACTTGATCCATACATCATGAGTAATCCAAATCAATTGAACATTCAAAGCCTTACAATACCGATTGATTATCAAAACTCACACTTATACAATCCATACATGGGATCATTACCTTCTACAAATGTCAATGGAACAACAAGTGTGAGTATTCCCAAATCAAAGATTGGAACACATTTCCTGATGGTAGATCTAAATCCAAACCTACAAGTCTGTCAACCAAACAATCAAAGCATGAGCCTTCAAACGAACAACGTCATCCCACCAAATCCCTACATGCCAAATAAAAATGTACCAAGTACAAGTTTTTGAAACATGAATCTGGAAAACTTTGGGATGGATACATTTGCAAATCATATGAATATTCCCAACATCAACAATGTTCAATTTCAACCCATAATGCCAAATCTGAACATCATCCCAAATCAAAACATTGTCCAAAATCAATTTGTCCATGATCCCATTCAAAATCAAACACAAGTACACACTCCAAATCTGCTTAAACAAAATCCAAATCAACTATATCAAGGGAATCAAGATCGAAATCAAGAACAAATTTGGCGAGATCAAATTGCTACACTTACCAAAATAGTTGAATCATTGCGCCAAGAGACATCTCCACCACCATTACCCATATCAACATCATTCCTTAGTTTAGGGCTTCCCCCTTTACCTAGCACCAATCACTCCATCCAAATCAATCCACCTAACACCAATCAAGTCATCACATCAAATCCTTTGGATATACCATTGACATCGCACCAAAAAATGGTATCTAATCAAATGACAACATCAATCCTGAAAAATCAAAACATGGTCTCCCAAGGACCTATCACCTTGGTCATTTTGACCATTCCTATCACCTCGATCACTCCAAGCACCCCTATCACACTCATCATATCTCAACCCATCACTACCATGATCGTTCCAAGCGTATCTCAACCACTTGTCACTACATCCAACACAATTTTGAATCTGCCACCACTACCACCAAAACCAAGTGCAATAAGTCAATATTGTAACATCGCATTAAAAGCACATCAAGCCTACCAACAAGCACTTCAACAAAATCAGGTGGCTCCACAAGCCACTCAAGCTTCCCAAGCCTCTCAAGTTACCCAACAAACACAAGCACAAGCACAAAAAATGACAACTGTTGAGAACAAGGATCAAGATCAATCCATCACTGAGCACCTTGAAGCTATGTCTACTTCATCCAATGATCAAATCAACATATGTCAAGAATCACTTTTCAATCATGATCAAAATCCACCAACCAACAATGATCCAATTAAAGAGATGCCATCATCATTTGACCCTATGGTTGAAGACATTGGAAATCCCTCCATCACAATTGTTGAAAACAATGATCACGATCTCTCCATCGATGAGCACATTGAAGATGTTTTCACCCCATCCGATGATCAATGCACCATACATCAAGAGCCACTTTTTAGTGATCTATTTCAAGAAGTGTTAGGATTATTTGATCCTATCAACATAATGCACGGTCCATTGACCAATGATCATATTGAAAATGTCCCTACATCGCCTTATGAGTTAGAGGACATATCTCAAGAATTTATTCCAAAGAATGATCAAAATATTTCGCCAAGATATAGCAATGGTCCTTTCCAAGACATGTTGACCCCCTTTGACCTCATGGTTACAGATACTGAAGGAACCCTGAATTTGACACTGGAGGATATTGAAACACTTACCATGTCTAATGACGACATCCAAGAACCCTTTGTAATCAATCCATCCTTTGAAGCTAACCCATGTCAAGAACTTGATCCAAAGCATGTCAAAAGCAACTCCGAAATCATTCAAGATCAAGAATTTGTATCTTCAAGATACTACAATGATCTAATGCAAGATGATCATATCCATGTAGCACATACTCCTCCATCTACCCATGAGATGCTTTCTGCGGATGGACACATAGATGATTTTCCTTCAGAACAGGATTCCTTTACTCTTGACATTATTACACAAAAAGAGCAGGTTATCAATTCCTATAGTCAAACAAAGTTATCAACAACAGTATCAGATATATCCCAAATTCAGACTGAGGACATCATGAATAAAGATATTCAGTATTATCCACTCAAGGAAATCTATCAGATAAAACGAGATATTCCAGAGTTAGCATAGCAACAAATTGAACTAACGTCATCTACAATGGCTATCTATCAGAGAACGCTTATCGAACAAGACATCTCAGAAAAGGCAGAATCAAAGCATGAAGGTAATACTTCCACCATACTGGGGGAAACTTCGTCTCAAGCAAACGTCAACATAGGGAGCACGAAGAGTCCTTATGATGAAACTGATGCCAATACTACAACTAGCCACGTCATGAATCTTCATCCACCCATCACCCCATCCATGAATTGGGACCAATGTCAAAAGAAAGAATGGAATCAAAGTATGAAGAACATTATCAAAGGAAAAGAAGCTGAGAAGCATAACGGACAAATCAAATACAAATGGATACCAAAAAATATAAAGAAAGATTATCCCTATCAAACTCCATCAGTCAAAGAAACTATGGGGAAAAATAAAAAAGGGAAAAGTATCCATCAAAGATGTCCGCAAAAGCAAAAGCAGGATTTTCAAGTGACGTACAAAGTGTATCAAGCAGTTGGTCCTAATTCCACGCACAGTTCTATATCCACCCATCATTGCTCATCTTCCCAAGTTTGGAGAGTCAAAGGTTCCAAGCTGTCAACCAATCCATCTCATATCCCTAAACACACTTCATCCACGCCTCCACGCATGATATCCAATTCTCACATTGACCATGTATTGGCAATGACCCTTCATCAGAAGGATTTTGAAGGCACTCTATCGTGATGTGCACACAAAGATAGAGTTAACTCCAATATTGACAAAGCAGATCAAGAATTCCAAAAGTTGCATTTAAGTGCACGTATCTTAGCAAAGCAACTTCTTCAGGCAGGATATTGATGGCACATTATGACAGGGGCATCTACGTCAACACCACCAAGTGGTTCAACATGAATCTTTTAGAAAAATGCAAAAAAATCAAAAAATATGAAAATCCAAAAAAAAATAGAAAAAGGATTGAAAACAGTAAAGAAAAAAATTGTCATCTAGTGAAATCCACTACGATGGCGCTTTGGGCAAGACCATGATGAAAACCTGGAAAACAAGCATCATGTGTGCAATCGAGCATCTACGTGTGCCACTTCAAGTGAAATCATCTCATCCCATCCATAATAAATCCAGCATTCCATCCATCTTAGCCATAATAAATCTGGTCACCATGAGTCATTTATCCAATCCATTTTTCATCCATCTACATCCATCATCCAAGTTATCTTGATCTTGATGAAATTTTGGGGCACACTTTACACTTGCTTATGGTAAACATCTTGACATGGGCCATTTTCATTGATCTTATCCTATGCAGCATTATCTAAGCCATGAAACATTATCCAATGAGCATTCTTTATCCTAACACCTTATCTTATCACAAGATAATCCTTGGCATCCTTGGCGTACTTACCATATCCATCCATCCATACAACTATCTGAGCATCCACACATGGCATTCCATACATTGCTAGACACTGGGGGTAGGTATTTACATCTTGCTTCGAGAATAAATCTTGGTCTATATCCTCCAACTTATGTGGTGATCAAAACATTGGAAAATGTGAACTAAAATTGTTCCACCACTTATGAGCAAAAATCCAAATCACTAGCCCATGGCATATTTTGACAAGAAGACATTCCTTATCAGTCTTCATCTTTCATCGAACATCAATCCAAATAATCACTATTAGTCACATCTAATTTGCACGTCAAACGCCACATCAAATCATTTGAACAACTTTTGTTCCAAATCAAGCTTCATCAATCATGATCAATCAAATCCAATCAAAAAATCATCATCTCAGGATATCCTTGTGTTGCTTAAACACTATCCTTGCATTGTTGTGCATCCTCAACAATGTTATCATCATCAATCCTGATCAATCAATCCTTGCATTGTTGTGCATCCTCAACAATCTTATCGTCATCAATCCTGATCAATCAAATCCTTGCATTGTTGTGCATCCTCAATAATGTTATCATCATCATCAATCCATTGATCTAATCAATCAACCTTAGCTTGGTTTTTAGCAAAATCCTCAAACAGAGCACTGATATCATCAGACATATCCATATCCAAATCGTCAAAATCATGCAAAAATCCAAAAACATCCAAATCATATCGAAATCCAAAAACAAGTCAAAAACAGAAAACATCAAAAACATTGCATCCGAACTACGTCGTCTCTGAGCTTAAACGTAGGCAAGGCTAAATCTTTGATCAACCCCTGAGACATCAAAATCGAAAAACATCCAAAAACATCAAAATCAAAAACATCCAAAAACATCAAAATCCAAAAACATTCATAAAATCTCACAAAACCCAAAAACATTTGAAAACTCAAAAATCAAAACATTCATAAAATCTCACAAAATCCAAAAACATTTGAGAAATCAAAATCAAAACATTTGTAAAATCTTGAAAATACCAAAAATAGCCTCAAAACATTCCAAAACATCAAAAACATCCAAATATTTGAAAACATCCATCCATCTCGTCTCCTTGCACCCGCAATAATCAATCATCCATAATACACTAATTGTCACCTTCATCCTTTGGCAAAACAAACAGAAACAATCACAACAATTGGCAAAAGCAAGCTTCAATCGTAAAATCAAAATCGAAACAACAAACCTTCAAAACAAAATCAAACTCTTGATCATTTTTAGACATGTCAATCAACCTTATATCAACAGCCTATCAATCAACTTATCAAACCATCATCATCCTATACAATGCATGTCCTAGGATATATCGTTCCAACAATGGGCATCATTTTGGATATCACCTTGGATTCTTATCCTATCAAAACAAAATCCCTTTGGCTAGAGGTATGAAGAACATTGACTTGTTTGTGTACTTGATCTTTTCTTTTGATTTATCTTATTGCGCTCACTCCAAGGACCTCTCGATAATATCCAAATGAAGGATTTAGAGAGATAGGAATGGGGCAACGATCATTATCCTTTTGTCTACTATGCTTGTTGAACGTTCTTGTAAAATAACTTGGTGAATACTTGCTTTGTTAGGTATGTCCTAGCAAGGTTTTTGTATGTCAAGTGTGAACAAGAATACTCCTATCTACTTGTCGAGTCAAATTCCATCGCACTAGGTACAACGCCATCCTGGTTCTTTATACCTTAATGCATCGTACCTACGTGTGTTATCAAACATAAGGTAAGTAGCCCTTTTAAAATCCCAATACTTGATAACCAAATCATCATCATTTATCATCATCATCATCATCTATCATCATCATCATCTCTAATAAAGTCTAGTCAGATCATGGACTTGTGGGATCCTCTTGTCATCATCTCATTTCCGCACTAACATCATCATCCATAATGCATCCATCATGCATCCATCATGCATCCATCCTGCATCCACAAAACTATCAGCATACCACATATCATTCATATCATACATAATAGGAAACATCATCATTTCACATGCATTTTCATCATCATAATATAGATCATAGTCTAAGCATCTCATAAATCATCCATTGCATAATCATAGCATATCACATCATCCATCTCATCCATCATCACATCATATCATCATTTAAGTTGTTTAGGATAATATAGATTTGTTATTCTAAGCATCTTAAAATCTCATTTGCACCATCATCCATAACAATCCATTTTGAACCTCTTTATCGCGAGATCGACCCTCAAATTGAATCTTTTCACTTGATCTCTCGAGGGGGCAATGTACCAATGTACTTCTTTCCATTGGGGCATCTGAAAAATTAGATTTTTTTTAAATTTTGATCACGACAAGTTTATTCTTTGAACCAACGCAACAAGTACATTGCTTCAAAGAGGGGAAAAATGTAGACATGCAAAATTAGCATTATGCACTCAATTCATGTTCATCCACTCATTAAATAAATCAAGTTCACCTTCATCCATGCATCAGATAAATCAAACTCATCAAATCCATTCACCAAGTAAATCAGGATTATTAAATAAATCAACTTGTCTTACATCATCCCTCTAATTAAATAAATCAAACATTCATTTAATTAAATCCAAATGCATTTTCCATCCTTTTCTGATTTAAATAAATCAAATAAGTCAAACTCACCTAATCATCATCCTAGCTAATTAATCATGATTAAATCTAATCTAATGCATGTCACATCCTCTAGATAATCCCACTTGCACAAATAAATCCATTTATTGATTTATTAAAATCAGCATTTTCACTCAACATGGCATCTTCCCTCAAATTTGAATTCAAAAGCAAGTTGAAAGGTACATCCAACAAGGCATTTAATAGGTCTTACATGTCTCTTACATGTCCCTTGCACAAGTCAAACTCAACATTAACTCTCATTTCAAATTTGAAATTTCCCCCTCTTGGGCACATTTCCCAAATCTTGCACATGCATCAACCACTCACAAGATGACAAATGTCCTCATATCATTGGTCCACTCTTTGTCCCACATTTATCCATTTCGCCAATCCCTCATCAAGAAAATCTATAAATGAAAGGCTTCATTCTTGTTCAAATCCTCCACAATCTCTTGCAAAGTCACTCTCTTAAAATGAGAATTGATTTTGTCCATTTATCATCTTAGCATTCCATATCATTCTTCATATCAATTTCATCATCAAGCTTAAGCAAGGATTGGGAAAGGGCTATTTTCTACAATAGCACCAATCCACTATGAAATAAAGATACTTCATGTTTTTCATATACTTATTTAGCTTACCTTTTTATCATTTGTTTGCATTTGGGAAGCAATAATGTATTATTTCATAGGGATCTTAGGTTTGCTTGTTTTGAACTGTTTAACCAAGCTAATGGTGATTATTGTTTGAAGAACATTGCATATTTAGGGTCCAAAATAATAACAGTCAAATGCCAACTAACATCCTCTAATTTTTGCTTCTTCAACAAAGTCACTATCACTTGAAAATTAAATTCACGAATGATCTATCTCCACCCGAGAGCACAACCACGCTCCATAGCACATAAAATGGCAAGAGCCTCCATCACATTGTTAGTATACCGACCCTTATAAATAGAAAAGTTAAACTCAACAATCCCAAAACTAGTCCGCCCAACACCTCCAATACCAACATGACCAGGATTTCCATGAGAAGAACCATCCATGTTGATTTTCAACACACCCTAAGGGGGAGGGCACTAGCACCCCTCCCTATTTATCTTTTGAAGGGGATGATGACATCTATTTATCTTGATCTGACCAGCACTCTGAGCAACCCCCCTCTAAAGAGGAAGATTGAGACGAGTACAAAAGGAAACCTCTCCTGGATCCACACCCTCAGCCAAGTCACACTTAGCCACAGTAGTTTCTCCCACCGAATGAAGAATCCTCCGCCACAAGTGTTGGACAACCAACTTCACAGCTTGAAAATACTATGATTCCTCTCCAGCCATATATGCCAGATAATAAAAGTTGGTCCTAGATCCCAAGTAACTTGAAGAAAAGAGATCTTAACAGGGGCCTTCCCCCACTGGGAAAAGAACTCCGCCAAAGAAGAGACATGCCAACAAGCCTGGTTCCACACATCCCGCCTAAGGTGCCAAACCCTCCTAAAAAAGGAACACTGGAAGAAGAGATGAGATACATTCTCTTCACTTTTACCACACAAAATGCACATCAAGGGACCCTGGAACCCTTTCTTGCACAAGTTATCCCAAGTAAGACACCGATTATGGACCACCAGCCATAGAAAAAATTGCACTTGGGTCAAGAAAATTTATTCCACACTTGTTTCCACCAAGGAACCTCAATGTCCCCAAACACCTTCCTAAGCAACTCGCCATAACCTGCTAAAATAGAGTACTTACCAGATAAATCATTGTTACTCCAAGCCATAACATCCTACCCTGCCATGGAATTACATTCCCATGATGCCAAAATCTGAGCCAACTCTTGCCTACCCTCCTCTGACCCTCCTAGCGGCCAATCTAAGGAGTGCTTCCATCTAAGGCTAGCAGCCAATCCAATCTTCCGAATAGACTTGTAATGCTCAACTGTATTTCAACCTGCAACAGTAAAATGATCACAAAGAGACTAGAGGTGAGGGTAAGCAGAAAGAATGGGAGGGTGACCATCCCAAGAAACCCATCAAAAAAGGGCTTGAGAACCCGAATGACATATCCAAAACAACCCCTTCTTAACCAACTAAGCCCCTGATTTGAGGGTATTCCAAATCATAGATCCCCTTCCTTCTAAAGGGAAATGAGGAACATCAAAAGTGTTTAGCATCCTTAAGATACTTCAAAAATAACTTTTAATCAATTAAAAAATTAAAAATGTCTATCTACTTATCATATTGTCTATGCAGCCAACAGAATGCATGTTAGACTGTATTTATTAATTAATTGAAAATAAAATATAAATACATTTGGTATTTTCAATTAATTAATAAATATAGTTTGTTGGCTGCATAAAAACTAGTGAATTAAAAAATAGTGAAAATTGGGTCACTATAATATGAAAATAGTGAAACGTCGCGAGTGACCTCACCATTCTAACCAGGTGATCTCTCTTGTTCCTTCAAGGCCATTGTAGGTGCATGCACTTGTTGTTCAAGAAGCCATTGCATTCAACCAAATTTCTACTATAAGTACCCAAACAACAAGCCATGACATTCAAGCAAGACAATTTCCCTTTACATGGTTTTCAACCATTTCCAGAGACTATAATCAACAAGGTTGTTTAAATTGTGACAAAATATAGAAGATTATGTTCTAATTTTCTTAGATGTGTTGTGGGAGCCAAGCTAAGAGTTTGGGGTTTTTCTTTTCAAGAAGATTAGCATAGCAATAATTTAAGAACAAAAATGGGAGCAATGTGAGTATAAGTAACCCATTATGCATTTTTCTGCTTATAAAAACATCTATTTTTGTATGTCCAAAATCTATATTTATAGATGACCATTCAATAATCATTATCTGAATTGCATTGTAGCAATGCAATTATTTTTGGGTCAAGAACATATTTTATTTTTCCTTCCACACTAGGAGTATATAAGAGGCTCAAGTGTTACTACACTTTGTTGATCTCGATTTGTTTGATTGATTCTATTGGAATGCATTTTCATTTAATTTTTAGTTGTCCTTGTAAGTTTGTTTCATATGAAATTGGGTTTTGTAGATTGTACATTAGTTTGACCTACACCTTTGCTCAGCGTGCTTGGGCTGTTAGAAACTACAAGGTGGTTTATCCTTCATTTGGTTTATCTTGCTTCTATGTGCATGGTTTTATTTAAGATGGAGATTTTTAGTCCTTATGAAGATTACCTTCTCATTAACAATAAGTAAAACAAAATGCAGGGTCTGACTAATATTCAAATAGTTCCAATAGACTTGGAGGACAGGCCCACATGGTACAAGGAAAAGGTTTACTCTCCTAACAAGGTATACAACTTATGTGTTTTCCTTTAACTAGATGCTTTCAATGCCATCAACTTAAGCCAGAAATGACCTTTAGAGCCATTATGTGTTGCCTGGATCGGTTGGTGTTATTAATTATTGAATGGATAGCAGTTAATGGAATTATTAATGTCTAGTTCAGTGGTTTAGTGGTTAGGTTTAGAATGAGGATTTTCCAACATAACAAACACCACAATTTTTTTAGAAATCTAATTAAGTGGGTAACATTGTTCTGCATATAGCTAGGAAAGGTAGATTGATTCAATACAAAGCATTCCAATATTAGCATTTAGTGTTGAAAAATTAGTCACAATCAAATCAAAGGTGGATCAATCGTCAAGTGTGTTGGGTCAGTAGTTCAGTGGTAGAGCACCCAGAGAGATCCTAGGTTTGAATTATAACCTATCTATGAAAAGTATTAACATTTAGTTTTACCTGATTAGTTGGGGTAAGTTGCTCCTTGGGTTTGAGGAAAATTATAGGCATATATCTAAATCTATGTCTACATTTTTGTGATTGCAAGATATGTATAGGAATGATACTTCAAACAATTCATTTTTTTTGTTTTTTAGGTCCCTTCTACCGAGCATAATGGCAAAGTCACATGAGAGAGTTTGGACTTATTGGGATATCTGGAGACCAATCTTGGAGGGCCTAAAATCCTTCCCATGGTATATGATGCTTTTGAACTACTCGATAATTCTATTGTTATTCCATGTCACAATCTTAATAATCATGTAGTTGGGGTTGGTCAAAAACTTAAATCATGGTCACATTATTAAAACATATGAAGACACTTAGTTTAAATCATTCATCTATACTTAACTTTCTTTTACTTGTTAATTGTTTTAATGTTCTTTCCATTTCATAATTTAAATTGGCATATCCAAATGGATATGCACTTGTTGCTTGTTCTTTCTAGAGACTTCACTTAGCAATAAAATCCAAGGTAATATTTCACTTTTTTGGGGAAACAAGGCAAGAGTAGACCTTTGGCTTTACTACATGGGAAAATAATTTATTTCTTAACTTTTCATAGCAATCCTATTAAAACACATAAATCCATTGTAATTTTCCAAGATATGGTGAAAAAGGAGGCTGCAAATGAGCTACTGAAGTATTCATACTTTTTTTTTAACTGCAGGGTTCTCAGCATTGAAAAAGCTACAAGTTGAGATACTAGAAGCACTTGGTAAGGAGAACATTTCTTGCAGATATAGATAAGCTCTTGGTAGAATACTCTATCTTCATGACATTTTTGGTTGATAAATTAATCATTTACGTTCCCAACTATGGCAGTACCTACTCTCGATCATTTGGAAAATGCTTTGGGGAAGTTTGATGGCAGGCTTTTCTTTTTAGGTGAATTCAATTTGGTAAGAAAATCTGATTATACATAGTTATTTTCAGGACATTATCTCTTATAATTTTTTTGTATTTATTGATTCTAACAATTGTGATATCTTGCATGACTTTTTTGTAGGTTGATCTTGCATATGCTCCTTTCTTTGAAAGATTTCAGATTGTGTTCCCTAGATATAAGAGCTATGACATCACAATTGGCAGGCCAAAACTATTGAAGTGGATTCAAGCAAGTGTAGATTCTATATTGTCTGTTCTATGCTAGATAAGGGTGAAAAATACAACAAATCACAATACATGCAATTATTTGTCTTAGAAGTAGTTTCTCTTTTCTGTGACACGACAAATTGGTTTGACTACAAGAAGTGCAAAAGATTGATGCATATGCAAAAACAATATATGCCCCATATGTTGTTGAAACATTCAAGAAACATACAGTATCTCATCATTGATACAAAGTTTTTGGATAAATGACTCATGCTTTATATATTGCCTAGCTTCTGAATATCTCAGAAAGGAAAAAATGGGTTCCTTGAAAGACACATACAAGTATTATTATTTTCCATTATGCAAGCTAATTAGATTGTTGGAAACCAATGAAATTGGAAAGAGAGTGATATTGGTCTCAAAATTATTCTTACTAGATGTTGTTGGAATATAACACTTCAACAACATTAACAAAATAAAAATGTGTCAATAGAATAGTGTAGAGGTGTTCAAGTTGTTATATGTAATAGTGTGTGATCTTTGGTCTAATTCGGTGTCAAATAATTATAGTTAGCTATCAAATGTATTAGCTAGTTTGTAGGAAGACTATTGAGTCTTTTATATCTATAAAAGTGTAACTTGTTGATAAATAAATCAAGTTTTTTATTCTGTTATCTTTTGTTCTATTTTTATCTCTCTTTTTTAATAGTTGTATGTAGGGAGGTATTTTTTATCATGTTTTATCCTTCATCGAATTGGCTAATGCAAACCTTATGTTATTATAGATGCTTAGTTCATTTATTTATACAATTCATAATGATCCTATGTCTTACATAACAATGATGAACATTTATTGAATAAGGATTTATCATGTGATTCACTTGTTCATGACATTAGTATACATAGTGATGATACATTTCCAACATGTCACAATATTCCTATCTCTATAGATTCATGTTCTTTAAGTGAATTACCTTATTTTGTACATGGTGATGGGTAGAATGATGATCATTATTCTATATCTCATTTAATGAACAAAATAGTAACTTGTTCTTACATGTCCTTCATTTACATGATGTAGATTATGCTTGGTTGATGCTTGATTAGCTTGTGAAGTATACTTTATTTATGCTTTATTGCTTTATTCTATGTTAGATGATAATAGTGTAAGCCTTAGTAAATACCTCTTAATGATGATTATGATGGGTCTAGTGATGCATACTTACATGTGAAGTCATTTTTAGTTGCTAATTATCAACACATAAATGATGAATTTTTATTGATTAGTGAATTTAAATTTTATCCAAGTGGTAGAGCTCTACAATGGTTTGGTTCATCTTGTTTGATCTACATTTATTTTATGACTTTGGTCAATGATTTCATCATATATTTCTGCCCCTAATTCACATTATAATAACACAAACTTAGATATTACCTCTCATAATCTTTCTTTCCATCCAAAATCATCTAGTAATATGGCTTATGTGTCTCTTATACTTTATATTTATGCCACCCCAAATTTATATGATTATAATCTAGTGTGGCACACTCATCAAAGCCCAAGAAGAAGGCGATGAATTTACCACCACATACCGTACCCACTAATGCACTTAATTGACCTCTTGCACATCAACCTACATATAAAATAAAATGGAGTGTAACATCATTCAATAGTTTCAAAGTTTACAAGATAGATTTCTCCAAGGAACTTAGCATGGACATCACCATTTTATACAGATGCATTGCAAAGGGCCTAAGTAAAAATCCAATTTGAATTTGATAGTACTCCACAACTAGTAACATCTTTGATAGAATCTATTTTCCACTCAAAAAAATATGATATATAATTCGATGTTGAAGAAATTTCACCAAAGAAAGCACTTAAGTATTACCTTTACATGTCATAGTGGAATGTGGTGATTCAATCATTAAGCTATCTTTATTTAACAATAGATCTAGCAACATCTGCACTAAATACTATTTAAAATAGTTTGAAGCAGATATGTCAAGTATATAACCACCAAATATTACCCTAAAGAATTTTATAATATGCCTAGATCTTTCCTAAGTACTATTACTATTCCAATTCAAGTTGGTCCTTGTAAGCTAGATCATTTATTTCATGTTGTGCCCAAAAATTAAATTATAATATCCTTCATGAGTTTTCATGCTTGCATGCTATGAAGTTGGCTCCCTCTACTTTGAAATAATGTGTTAAATTTTGGCACAAAGGGAAGCATTATCACATGTTTATAAATCATTAACCATATAATAATTCTACTCAAATTGATGCATCTAACAATTACATTACATAAAATGAACTCCTAGCACATGACCATAGTATAGTGACAATTGGGCCTCATTAGATTTTATGCCTTGTGGTGTTGGTGAGTATTGTTTGGATCCTAGAGCTTATAGTATCTCATTCTTAGACACAAATCCATCTATTCATGGTAAAATACCAAAGGAATATAAGGATGCAATGGAGGCTTGCATATATAAAAGTGATCTTAAAAGTGACTCATCTTATAAATCAACATAACCTCCCCCTAAGCCATATTTTAAAAAAATTTATAGTTGCACCTACAACCTCATGAAAAATCACAAATACTAAAGTACTAGATTAGTGAATAATGATCAATGTTATATACAAGTTATTGAACCAAAAGAATATAGAAGACATAATAGAATAGGCTACCAACTCAAGGACATGACTTGATGGATAGGATAGTGACAAAAGAAAGGAAAATGACCTCATATTGAAATGTTCTCAATCTTAATGAGGCTTCGTGTTTGTTTATTACATGTGATATTGATTATGGGATTCCTTTTGGACCATTGTTTGCTTCATGTTTTTAGGGTTACATTTCATTATTATTTTTCATTGATTACATTAGATCATTATATATTTTTCATTCATGAATACAAATATGTCCTAGAAAAAATACAAAACGTGGATTAAAAGATGCACATATAAAGTGAAATAAAAATCACATAGCATCATCCAAACATCACATATATAATAGTTAAACATATAGAACAATATCATCAAATGTTTATAAAGGATAAATTTCCAATACATGTCAAATATTCAAATATATATACATTCAAATTAACATAATAAGACTATCTCTTGTGGGGAGATGCTCTCGATGATTTGTCCCTTGCATCACTCCTTCCACTATCACAAGCCATCAATTGATACTTTATGAAAAACCATAGATACACCATGAAGATTCTTGTTTTTCAAACACAATGTGTCGATATTTATTTACTACTCTCAAATGGTGGCATGTGAATGATCTATTTGACATGTTAAGAGTGCATCAAAAGTAATATTTGGTAGTGCAGTCATGGTCCTTCGTTCTTCCCATTGTGGAAGCTATGAATTTAGCTATCTTTATCTAGTTGAATGAAATCAAGGTCCAATCAATTCCTTTTTTGATCTTGTACTTCTAAATCCATCTCCACCTCTATTGTGTCTCATCCCTAAGACATCAATGCAAACTTAATAAAGACATATCTATATTCCATAGTGAATTGAATAATAGGGTTTTAAAATGATGCAAACTATCCAACATGTGTACATAGTCTTAGACTATCTATTTTTTTGTGGTGACTAGTACACCCTAGGTCAATTTATCAATAATGAACAAGATGAACTTGAGATCCACTCAACTACACTCATTTCAACATTATAATCCTCATTAGCCCCACACGAATAATAATACAAAAATAAGAAAATTTTAAATGCAACATCATTACTTGTATACCTAGATCATAGGCATGTTAGTTTGTGTTAATGTGAACTTATTGTAAGGGGTGATGTCTAGATCAAATTGAGGATAGTATCCATGTACAACTAGTGTGGCTATGAGGGCATCAACAACATATAATGATGGAAACTATTCTCATTTCTATCATGTTCCATAGCTTTAAAATACCCCTACATCATCTACACCAACTAATAATATCAAGGGATATGCTTCATCATCATCTATATCTCTCTACTTTGAGGTTTTTGGCCTTGCCATTTATTCTACACACCCATCATAAACAAGAACTATCATATTACATGCTCATACCAAACAAAATCCATGATTATATTGTGTCTACTAAATATGCAAATTAAGAGTGTCTTATGTGACCTAACTATAAAAGATCATTTGCATCCATAACCAACTATATATAGGGCATGCATGTCACACCCATTATACTTAGATAATCAAATATCAACTCAAGTATGTTGAGAAATGTGTTGTACACCTTGTATAGTAATAATAATAATTCTAGTAAATAAAAACAAATATTTATTTGTGGTACATCCTAGATATGTTGATACCACATGGCCCGTTAGGAATTCTTGGGGACAATTGTATATTGTCTGATACAATCGGATATAAATATTTAATTTAGGTGACACATTGGGAAAATATTAATTATTGGGAATCACTTAGCACTAAATATTTAATTTAGGGTTAGGGTTTAGTTAGCTCATGGTTTTGAGGCACATGGATTAGCAATACCATTGAGTGGTTTCGAGGCACATGGATTATGCAATACCACTAAGTGGTTTTGTACAAGCTTATTCTATAAAAGAAAGCACATGAGTAGTCGTCGAGCTTGACTGTTGAAATTTTGACTTGTCGGTTAGGGATTGGATTGAACCTATCTTGTAGTTTGTGTTAGGGCTTTGTAAAAATTTGCAATTTTTTTTGAGGTCCTTTTTTCTATGGTCACAAGTTGGTTTGGGGAGGGAATGTTTTGCTTATTGAGATTGGGGGTTGATCTACTAACTCTCCTTAAATCTTTGAAGTGCCCTCTCTCTTTTTTGTCTTTTTCCCTCCTAATTGCAACTTTTGGCTTCAACCCAAAATGTGAGGGAGTTCAAAATTCTTAGTCTATGTTGGTATTTTGGGGAGGTTCACAAATCTTCCCCAATGTTCAATATACTAACCATTGGTCGATGAAGCTCAAATGTTCTATATTTGTCAAAAGTTTGGTATGACTCTTGAACCACTCCCAAATCCTAAAAAAGGCTTCGTTTGCCACCACGATCTATCAACAAGTAAATTCAAGAGAGTGAAGCATTAATTTGAAGGTGTTGACCATGTGGGGCGGTTATAAAACCGTCCCCACATGTTGACATGGTTATGTTTTCATGTGAAATATCTCACATGAGGAAGAAAGGGGAAAATTTTGACATGGAAAATATTTTAGGTGATTATAGTACAACCTATGGTTACTATCAAAGGGCATTTTAGCACCAATTTTTTTGATAGAAAAAGGAAGAGGCTCTAATATTCATCAAAAGAAATGAAGGTTTTCTAACCTCATCAAAGCCTTGACAAAAAAAAACTATAGTGGGTTTCAATGATTTATTATGGTTCAAGAACCATTCCAGATTTCCAAAGTTGGTTTGATCACTAATGGGTTTCACCAACATGCAAAAAAGGGAAGAAGAGACATAGTTTTGTCCATGAATTACCATGATTTATGAACCTTTCCAAAGTGTTGACACATAAATTTCTTAATGAATGAAATATGGTGTTTTTGAAGGTTTGAGGTGGTTTTGTAACCACCTCCAATGCTTGACATGGTTATTAATCTCATCCACAATGTTGATAACCATTCAAATGTTGATGCATAAATAAAGAGGTAGGTGATAGGATCGATCTACAAAGGGAAGATACCAAAGGAAGCCAATTATATTAAATGCACTTTGAAAGTGCTTTGAGAGTGAAATATAATGGAACTACTTTTACTCATTCACCTACTCTCTATTAACGCAAGGGAGCTCTCCTAGCTATCATTCCTACATTGTATAGTTGTCCCTATTTTAAGGCACCCATTTTTAGTGGAAGTGATCTTTCACTGATGATTTTATTAAGTATGCTATAATGCAATATTTTAGGTTTGGCATCCAATAAGGATAAAGAGGGGTTTTGGACTCATTTTCAAGGATTGGACAATGTAAAGAAAAAAGAAGAATAAAGAGAATAGTCAAGGGTTCATTTTTAAAATAAAATATAGCTTATAGGGCATCTATAGAGAGGCTAAGATTATATAAAACTATTAGAGATATTATTTTCCACTTCTTATTCACTTTCATTTCTCCATTAGTGTATTAAAAAACTAAAAAAATATATCTATTGTGAGATATTTTCTTTAACACACTTGTTGTTCAAATGTAAATGTAATTTGATGAATGTGACAACATTATAAACTTTTCACATCTTTTTGTAAGAGATCATTTCATGTTTGCATATGATTTTATGCAACTCATTTATGGATTTAACTATGTGAAATTGGTAACACTATATTATAATACATTTAAATGCTTAGGTCAATTTGTATTCATTATTTTATCTTGCACTTGGATTGGCATCAGTCTAACATGTGTTGTGTCCAATCAAACAAACAAATCAAACATTAAAATAATAAATTATTAAAATAGTAATTCTAGTTTCAATCCCAACTTTGGCAATTCATGTTTTCATAGTAAATTAGGGTATATAATTGTGTGAACCATAATCACTAGTTCACTTTTTGAACCATGTTCATTTCCCCCACCTTGCTCTCATTGTAGTGGTGTTGAAATAAGATATGTGGAGATTTACTTAAGGTAGCTAATTGTTCTTGATAGAGTGAAAATATTTGGATTCAAGTCAATAGATTGGGTTGAGCTATCACCATTTTTGGTTGTCCATTTTGTTTATCAAACCTCTAGGAACACTCTCTTGAGTCTAAGCTAAGCTCAAAGTATAGGAGAGAAAACCCACTCTCACATAGATGACCTTTAACCCTCCATGGTCTATGGATGAATAGTTCTAACCTTCATGATGACAACCCCAACCTTGGAAGTGAAATTTTATTAAAGGAAGTGGATTTGTAGTTTTGGCACCCAATATAATGGTGTCATTATCAAAGATCATTTATGAAACACCTAAAATAATTGAAAAATAATAAGAATTAATGGGTTTTTAATTTTTTGTTTTGATCAAAGCAATATAATCTTATCAAGAAAAAAATATTTTTCCATTTTGAGGAGTGACAACTATTTGGGTTTAACCTAGATTCATTATTATCAACCAAACCTATTCATGTACAAAAGTACAATGTAACAATCAACCTTCATAGGGATTTGTTTCAGCTAAGGAAAGAAACCAACGTGCTAAGAGGAAAAGAAAATATGGAAGCAATTCTTCTTTAAAAGTGACCAAGAGAAGGTAGGAACCCTAGTGAGAAGCAATTCCTTTGTTGACATAAGAGACCAATATCATATTACCTCTAATGATTCAGCTAATCAATTTCTTAGAAGGAGAAGAATTAATCTATATGAGTATAATGTGAGATGGAAGAATTCATTTATTGTTAGAATAAAAATGGGTGAGTGTTAGCAAGAAAAGTGGGTCACAACTTGGAGTTCTAAGCCATACAAATTCTTAGGAGTTGTATTTATACCCTAGTGACAAAAATAATAGAATAATTAGAGGTTATACAATATAAAATATTTTTATGCGACACTTAACAAGAATCGAATATACAATACACAATAATAAATTATAAATTTAAATTATCACCAATAACATCCTTTATATATTATGTTCATATAGTCTAATTATACAATATAGTTTGATCATAATACAATTATTTCTCTTCTCTTATTTCTTCTTACTTTCTTACATGCATATTATATCTTTCTTATATCTTCTTACATCTCTATCCTTATCTTGCAATATCTTACTATCTATACATATACATAATATTTGGGATGTTTCCCTTAAAATATACACATATTCCTATTAGGCCTACTTGACCATGTACTTTGTATTACATCTGCAATTATTTATGATAGGTTTTGATGAATTTTGTACCTCTAATATGATTTCTACTATAGTCTCTACTAGCATCATCCCCCCTTTCAAAACCATGTCTTGTCCTTAAGACATGCAAAATGAATTAATTAGCAAGAAAAATGTTTTTGTAGATCTCCTTCAACTAGAGAAATATGTTTTCCCATTATGTTTTTTCTTGCTGCAAGACTTGTACTTATCCATTAACTTGCATCAAGATTGGATCTGATTTTTATACTCTAGATGGAATATATATTTGTTGAGTCAAAATCTTTTCATCTTGGAGGAGGCCAATGACATTTTCAAGTCACGAGTTTACTATTTCCTACAATTATTTGATATGAGCCTTTATTACTTCTTGTTGGTCTTGTAGTTGTTATAACTGAGTATGCAAATCCTCCAATTGAGCTCTAATTTTCCCATCCATATCTTGTATGAAATCAGGTGGTGGCCACTTGTTGAATTTGTAGTTGTGGTTGGTCTATCTAAATCTTTAGGTTCTTAGTTAGAGTAGGCCATTGCAAGAAAAATTGATATAGAGTATTAATATTGCTTGCAGTAGTTTCCAAGGTGTTTATGTTTGAATCCAACTATGCATGGGACATGACACATTTCTTTCTTTCCTCGCCCATCCTAGACTTTTCCAGATCTACTATAACATTAGTGTGTAGTGTTGCAGCTTGACTACTCATCCCATTGATAACTCTATCAACCAAGTGATTCAATTTTTGTCCAAGTGGTTGTGATGTATCCCTTTGAAATTATGACAACTTTTTCTAAATGGTAGTGATTACATCTCTATTTTTTTTTATATTTTCCATATGTTGTTTGAGGATATCCTCTCTTACTATCTAGTGGAATATGTCACGTAGATGAAACTTTTGTAGTGGGGCTATATTGGATCTGCTTTTTATAAGAAAATTAAATGGACTGTGTAGGGGATGTGGTGGTGTATGACGAGGACCTATCTAGAGATGATAGAGATATTTTTAGTTTTCATTTCCCTTCTAATTGGCTTGTCTCTTATTTTTCTCCCTTAGAAGATGTATGTTGCACTTGTTGGGCCTTCTTCTTTTCTTCTATTAGTACCACATACACCTTTTTAGTCATCTCCACTATTTCCTCTTGATTTTTTTAGTGTCTTGTCAATTTTATAACACCAATTTGTCCACTTTTTATTTAAACTAAAGATCTTTGGCTTTTGTTTACTCCATTTTTTGTTGTTGAGCTATCAATATAGAGAGAATTATCTTTGCTAAAGCTTTCCTTCTAATTTCGTATTTTTTATGAATGGATTGGGCAATGGGGGTGGCATAAATATAAATTATAAGAGACACATAAGCCATATTAGTAGATGATTTTGGATGGAAAGAGAGATTATGAGAGGTAATATCTAAGTTCATGCTATCATAATGTGAATTAGGGGTAGAAATATGCGATGAAAGCATTGATCAAAGTCATAAAAGAAGTTTAGATCAAACAAGATGAACCAAACCATTGGAGAGCTCTACCACTTGGATAAAATTTAAATTCACTAATCAATAAGAATTCATCATTTATGTGTTGATAATTAGCAACTAAAAATGACTTCACATGTAAGGATGCATCTCTAGACCCATCATAATCATCATTAAGAGGTAAATTTACTAAGTCTTACACTATCATTATTATACAACATAGAATAAGGCAATAAAGCATAAATAAAGTATACTTGACAAGCTTATCAAGCATGTCACCAAGGCATAATCTACATCATGTAAATGAAAGATATGTAAGAACAAGTTACTATTATATTCATTATGTGATATAGAATAATGATCATTGTCGTACCCATCGCCATGCATAAAATAATGCAATTCATTGAAAGCACATGAATCTATAGAGATAAGAATATCATGCCATGTCAAAAATGTATCACTACCATGTATAGTAATGTCATGGACAAATGAATCACATGATAAATCCTTATTCAATAAATGTTCAACATTGTTACAAAACATAGGATCATTATGAATTATATAAATAAATGACCCAAGCCTCTATAACAACATAGGGTTTGCATGAGCCAATTTGATAAAGTATAGAACATGATAGAAAAACACCTCTTGTTAAGATGTGTACATATTTATAAAATAAGACCTCATAATATGTACCAAAGATAAATGTGTCAAAGGATATGAAAGACATAAACATGTCAAAATCTAATATAAATAAATGTAGACCAACTAAAGAATAAACCTTAAGAGATGTCATAAATGTAGAATAATCTTGGGTGGGAGAGTGTCGTAAAAGAAAATCATAATGTATGCCCATACCCTAAGTAAAAGATATAATTGTATAATGATAAAACCTTAGAAAATTTAGAAATGTATGACAAATCAAAGTTCTATAAGATCTTAAAACCCTAATATTGATGAAAAGAAACCCTAGAATGAAACTTGGTTGTGTATTATTGATCAAGTTCATGAAAATGTAAATGAAAATAAATTTTATTTAAGTGTAATCTAGGATAATCTCATAACATGCATCTAAATAAGCACAATTAACCTAGATGTGATGTTTTACAATTTGTGGGCTGATGTTTTATGAATACTGATAATAATCAAATGTGAAAAGTTAATAGAAAATAATTTAAGTACTTAGCTTTTTAACTAAACCTGAAAGCAATCCACAGTGACATTGAAATTTGAACTCCTTGAGATCTAAAAGAGAATATGTAAGTCTACTATTCACCTAAGTGATATCAAAAGATTATATTTTCTCTAGGTAGGGTTAGTCTAGGGGTCAAGTTTAAGTTCATGATTCTAGAAATTTCCTTCACCTACATAATTGAATTGACATATTGTACAACTTTATATTTTCTTTTATTTGATTCACCTTTGCTCCTTCTACTCTTTCTAATGTCTAAATATTGGTGTACTTAGAAATTCCTTACAAAGGTTGTCATTATGTCACAAGCAGAATTTTTCTCTAAGGTTGATCCACAAATATGTGTCTACAATATGAATAATAACATTGTTTAGACATATATATGCACATGTAGATATGTACAACTTTTAGTGCATCAATCGAAGTGGTGCAATATAAATATCATGCGAATATAGCTTGAAAGATGTGAATAATTAAATGAATGCAATGAATACCCTTAAATACAAGGACACAACATCATGTAATTGTGTGTTTAGTTAATATTTGGAGATAAAATAATTGATGAGAGATCTCATTTTTTTAACATAGAATTTTGAATTTAAAATGGTCAATAAACTCACAACCACAAACTTGAATTGGGATTGAAAGGGCGTGGATCAAGGTCGATAACATATATGTGGAAGTTTGTGTATGTATGGGCATAAAACATAGATGAGTAGGATTAATATATTGTAATAAGTGAACGTGGACATAAAGTAGTAGATAAATGCATAAAAATATGTGTGATAAATCTAAAAAAATCACTTAATAATCCAATAACATAACACATGTATTCATAAATTACTAATAGACACTCCAAAATACATTTCAATATCTTATATTTTATATACCTTGTACGTACACTACAAGGACCCCATGACCATACATGGAAGAAGATTCAAATGACATAATTATTAGAATTCAATGTATTTCATCCTACAAGCTAAACATTGCAAGGATTCCAATATGAATGGAATATTTATTGAAATAATAGTATCCAAATGAAGCTACCCTAACATCATGACCTCCCTGCATACAACATCTAGTAACAATAATTTTAAGCCCAGTATCACTCTCTTTCCAATTTCATTGGTGTCCAGCAATCTAATTAGCCTGCAGAACAAAAAATAATAATAAGTACGTGTCTTTCAAGTAACTCATTTTTTTCTTTCTCCAGTATCTAGAAGCTAGGCAGTATATAAAGCATGAATCATTTATCCAAAAACTTTTTGAGTATCAGTGATGAGATACCGTATGTTTCTTGAATGTTTCAACAACAACATCTGGGGCAGATATTGTTTTTGCATATGTATCAATCTTTTGCACTTCTTGTAGTAAAAACAATTTGTCATGTCATAGAAAAGAGCAACTACTTCTAAGACAAATAATTGCATGTATTGTGATTTGTTGTATTTTTCACCCTTATCTAGCGCAGAGCAGACAATATAGAATTTACACTTGCCTGAATCCACTTCAATAGTTTTGGCCTGCCAATTGTGATGTCATAGTTCTTATATCTGGGAAACACAATCTGAAATCTTTCAAAAAAGGGAGCATATGCAAGATCAACCTACACAAATTTCATGCAAGATCTCACAATTGTTAGAAGCAATAGATACAAAAGTATAAGAGATCATGTCTTAAAAATAACTATGTATAATTAGATTTTCTTACCAAACTAAATTCACCTAAGAAGAAAGGCCCACCATCAAACTTCCCAATAGCATTTTCCAAATGATCAAGAGAAGGCGCTGCCATAGTTGGGAAAGTAAATGATCAATTTATCAACCAAATTCATCATGAAGATAGAGTATTCTACCAAGAGCTTATCTATATCTGCAAGAAATGTTCTCCTTACCAAGTGCCTTTGGTACCTCAGCTTGTGGCTTTTTCAATGATGAGAACCCTGTAGCTAGAAAAGTGTCTGAATACTTCAGTAGCTCATCTGTAGCCTCCTTTTTCACTGCATCCTGGACAATTACAATGGATTTATGTGTTTTAATAGGATTGCTATGAAAAGTTAAGAAAAACAATTATTTACCTAGGTAGTAAAGCCATAGGTCTAATCCTGCCCTATATCCCCTAAAAGTGAAATATTACCTTAGGTTTTATTGCTAAGTGAAGTCACTAGAAAGCAATCTGGATATGTCGATTTAAATTATGAAATGGAAAGAACATTAAAATGGTTAACAGTAAAAGCAAGTTAAGTAGTCTAGATGAATGATTTAAACTAGAATATCTTTATAGGTTTCAATAATGTGACCATAATTTAAGTTTTGACCAACCCTAATTGCATGACATTTGAATACAATTATTAAGATTATGACATGGAATAACAGTAAAATTATTGAGTAGTTCAAAAGCATCATATACCGTGGGAAGGAGTTTAGGCCCTCCAAAATTGGTCTCCAAATATCCCAATAAGTCCAAACTCTCTCCTATGACTTTTCCATCATGCTCAATAGAAGGGACCTGAAAAACAAAAATAATGAATTGTTTGAAGTTTCAATCCTATACATAACTTGCGATCATAAAAATGTACATAGATCTTGATATATGCCTATAATTTCCTCAAACCCAAGGAGTAGCTTACCCCAGCCAATCAGATAAAACTAAATGTTAAAACTTTTCACGAATAAGTTATAAGCCAAACTTAGGACTTCCCATTTGCTGCTAGGGTGCTCTACCATTGAGCTACCTGAGCTCTTAGTGACTGGTCCATTTTTGGTTCAAGTGTGACTCATTTTGTACCACCCCCCTCGAGCCACATTATAAGTGCTCATGGATATTAGCTTGGTCTAGCTCTGCTAACCTGGGCTTGCTTACCATGTTGAACTTTTCATGTTCTAGCTATGATCCAAACCTAGACCCTCTCATTTGTTGTTGGGTACTCTACCACTGAGCTACTAACCCTCTTGACGACTGATCCATCTTTGGTTTGATTGTGGATCATTTTTCAACACTAAATGCTAATATTGGGCTGATTTCTATTAAACCAATCTACCTCTTGCCTAGCTATATGAAACTAACATACAAATTTTTGGAACAATAATGTTACCCACTTTTGTAGATTGCTAGAAAACTGTGGAGTGTTTCTTACATTGACAAACCCTATTCTAAACCTAACCCCTAAACCAGACATTAATAATTTCATTAACTGCTATCATTCAATAATTAATAACACCGATCAATCCAAGCAACGGATCATGGCTCTGAAAGTCATTTCTGGCTTGAGTGCATGACATTGAAAACTTCTAGTCAAAGGAAAACATATAAGTTGTATACCTTGTTAGGAGGGTAAACCTTTTCCTTGTACCATGTGGGCCTGTCCTCCAAGTCTATTGGAACTATCTGAATATCAGTCAGACCCTGCATTTTGTTTTACTTATTGTTAATGAGAAGGTAATCTTCATAAGGACTGAAAATCTCAAATAAAACCATGCACATAGAAGCAAGATAAACCAAATGAAAGATAATCCACCTTGTAGTTTCTAGCAGCCCAAACACGCTGAGCAAAGGGGCAGGTCAAACTAATGTACAGTCTGCAAAACCCAATTTCATATGAAACAAATTTACAATGACAGCTAAATATTAAACGAAAATGAATGCATTCCAATAGAATCAATCAAACACATAAAGATCAACAAACTAAATAATTGCAGCTCGCATACCTTGTGGTTCCATCAAACAATGGGGGAGGTTCCGATTTGGAATTCAAAACAGGGGGGATTTCATCGCTGCAATGCAATTCAGATAATGATTATTGAATGTTCATCTAGAAATATAGAAAATGGATGTTTTTATAAGCAGAAAATGCAGAATGGATTACTTATACTCACACTGCTCCCATTTTTGTTCTTAAATTTCTGCTGTGCTAATCTTCCTGCAAACACAAACCCTAAACTCTTAGCTTGGCTCCCACAGCACATCTAAGAAAATAACAACATAATCTTGTATATTTTGTCACAATTTAAACAACCTTGCTGATTATAGTTTCTGGCAAATGGTTGAAAACAATGAAAAGGGCAATCGTCTTGCTTGAATGTAATGGCTTCTTGTTTAGGTAAATATTTATAGCAGAAATTTGGTTGAATGTAATGGCTTGTGAACAACAAGTGCATGCACCTACAGCAGATTTGAACAGCAAGTGCATGCACCTACAGCAGCGTTGAAGGAGCAAAAGAGAACTGAAGTCACTCATGACGTTTTTAGCTAATTTGGTCGAATGGAAAGCAAATTGGGTAGAAGACGGCTAAACAGTTGCGTTGAGTTTTTTCTAGTAATCTGTAGAGGAGCTTAAGTGTTTGTTTTTGTTTTTGTTTGTTTCTGTTTCTGTTTCTGTTTGTTTTCGTTTTTGTTTTTGTTTTTTTTTTAATTATTGAAAAAATAAAATATGTATATTTTTTATAAATAGATTTTTTTTTATAATATAAATTTAAAATGATAAGTATTTAAAGTATTTAATTTATTTTTTTAAGTTTTATAATGATGTGATTTATAAAAAAAATTAATATAGTTTAAATATCATATTAATTATTATTTTGGTAAGTGTTTGAAATATTTAACATCATTTAATTTTTATGTTTTAAATTAATAAAAAAATTATTTATCGTTATTTTTTATTATTAATTATATTATATATATCATATTATATAATATATATTTAAAATATAAAAAAAACATCTTAATATTTAATTACAATAATACATAGTTTATTTAATACAAAATTACTATTTTTATTATATCAAATTAATTATATAATTATTATTATTGATTAATATTTGTAAAGATTTAGATGGCGCGGGAAGGGACCTCTACAAAACTTGGTGTAGGCGAGGGTTTGTTGGAAAGTAAAGAAGAGAGAAATGAGCAAGCAGATGGGGACACAAAAAAAAAGAACCTATAGTGCCAAGGGTGGACATCTCCATGTATGTAGAAAACGATGTTGAATTTTTGGTGCAATGTGTCGTTACTAGGAGATTCTTGGGAAAAAGGTTAACAAAGAAAGCGATAAGGGAATGGGTCATGGAAAAATGGAAGATGGATCCAATCTTGAATTTCCTCCCCAAGGGATTCTTCATGGCAATCTTTAGAAGTGAGGCAAAAAGAGATCAAATTTTGAATACTTTGGAATGGCGGAACGGGCCTTCTTTTCTTTTCCTACAAAAGTGGGAAAGGAATTTCAATACTTTGGAATATGCTCCCTGAAATGGCCCAACGTGGCTACGGCTATACAACTTTCCTTTTGAATATTGGTTAGGAGGATGCATTACAAAAATTGGGGACTTGTTGGGTCATACCCTAGATTTTGACCTAAGGAAAGGAGAAACATTGATCTATGCAAGAATCTTGTTGCTCACTATCAAGGAGATACCCCAATCAATTGAATTAATCGCGGGAGAAAGGAAATGGAGACAACGTATTGAAATCGAATACCCCAAATATTATTGTTTGAAGTGTAGATGACGCAATCACAATGTAGACAAATGCAAATGGTTCCCGCCAATGGTGAAAGAGGTTTAGAAGGAGAAACAAAAAATAGAAGAAAAGGAAGCCATGAAAGACGAGGCACAATAGGGAGACGCTAGTGCAATGGAATAGAACAGACTTCAAGCGTCCACACATGTAAAGCATTGGGAAATTATCCTAGCCAAGCCTTTGGAAGATCCAATGGGGAAGGAAGAAACACAAATTGAAGAGGGGGAAATTGGTCAGTTGGAGGATGAAACTAGATCACCTGTTAAATTGCTTGAATGGTACAACAATGATGAATTTGAGGACTCAAACCTCAATCAGAGAAGGAGATCCATGAAGAACTAGATACAATTGAAAGGAAAAAAATCAAGCAATCGGCAAGGACTGCCTCCACTTCCAAAGTGGGAAGAAAAACCAATAAACAGAAAAGGGAGGAGGAGGCTCTAAAAAAAATAACCTTCCATCATATCATACATGACATGGTCCAAGGGAGCAGGGGTCTCCCTTGGGAGGAAATGAAGGACCTTTCATGGAATGTTAGGGGCATAAATGCCCCTAACAAGAGGCAAAAGGCCAAATGCCAGTTGGAAAGCTAAAATCCATACATCATTTTCCTCCAAGAAACTAAATTGGAAGGCGAAGAATCTACTACGTGAACATCAAATATTGTAAGTCATGGGAAGGCATCTTTGTGGATGCTACTAGTACCTCAGGCGGTCTGGGGTTTCTCTAGCATCCTAGAAAAATCAAGGTATCTATGTTAAACTCTAACTCGAATTGGATGAAATGTGAAGTAATAGTTACACAAATGAAGTCAAATTTTGAAATGCATAATGTTTATAGGCCAAAAAAAAAAAAAGATAAAAAGCTTTTGTGGGAGACCATCTCAAACAATTTGGGTAATTCAAAAGTTGTTTTGGGTGGGGACTTTAAAGCAATAATGGATTTGAAAGAAAAGTTGGGGGCAGAAGAAAAATAACACAAATCCAAAAAGATTTTTTGAAATTCATAGAATCAAATAATTTGATTGATATCAAAACCTCAAATGGTATATACACTTGGAATAATAGGAGGAAATATTTCAGTAATATTGTCGAAAGGCTCGATAGATTTATTGTCTCTGAAGATTGGTTGCAGGGTAACTTGTTACCAAAGTCAACAATACACATAGTGGCAATTTCTGATCATTTCCCAATCACTCTGTTGATTAATGAAAAATAAAAATTGGCTAAAGGTCAGTTCAGGTTCAAGAAAATGTGGTTGCAGGCCCTAGAACTCCCAGATTTGTTGAAGCAATGGTGGTCAAAACCAATTCATTTGGTGGGCTAAAAAATGTTTGTCTTTCAAAAAAAGCTACAAAGAATGAAGGAGAAGTTGAGGGAGTGGAATAAATCAAGTTTCAAAATTATCTTTGAGGAAAAGATGCGCATAGAAGAAGAGTTGGAATCCCAAGGGGAGATAGTAATAATTCAGGGCAAGACAAACTTTGAGTTTGAGAATGAGAAATAGTTGAAAGAAAAATATAATGAAATTTTTCTCAGGGAGGAGTGCTACTAGTAGACAAAATCTAGGGACACTTGGTTGCAAGAAGGTGATCTAAATACAAAGTTTTTTCATAGCTCAACAAAAATGAAGTGCAGTTGGAATAGGATTGAGGAAATCGTTGATGAGTCTAGGAAAACTAAAACGAAGGAGGAAGACATTCAGGAAGCAGGTGTCACATTTTTATCCTCTCTGCTTGGGGAGGTGAATGAAGTGAAACCTTTAGACTTGAGTATACTGGCATACCTTGAAACAAAAATAACAAAGGAAGATAATAAAATGATGACAAGTGCAACCTCGTTAAGGGAAATCAAATCAACTCTATTCTAGATGCAACCCGACAAAGCATCAGGCCTTGACGGCTTCAATGCTTTGTTTTATCAAACCTATTGGGAGTTCATGGGGTTGGAACTTCACGAAGTAGTGGAGAAGTCAAGAAAAAAGGGCACAATTCTCAAAGACCTAAACAATACAAATATTTCATTGATCTAGAAGAAAGCAAAATGTGAAACTTTTGTGGACTACAGGCCAATAGCCTTGTGCAACACTATACACAAGCTTATATCCAAGGTGATGGAAAACCAGTTAAAATGCATTTTTCCAAAGTTGATCTCGCCAGAACAAAGTGGATTTGTACTGGGCAGAAGCATATCGGATTCCATTGTGGTTGCTCATGAAATTGCGCACTCCCTCAAGCACTCAAAACAAAAAGGAATGCTGGTGAAAATAGACATGAGCAAAGCCTATGATAGAGTAAGCTATAAGTTCTTAATGGAAGTAAAGAAGAGGCTAGGATTCAATGAAGAATGGTTGAAATGGGTTTTCAGCTGTATCTCAACCCCGAGATACTCGGTAATAATAAATGGATCTCCATATGGCTTTTTTTGTGGTGCAAAAGGATTACAACAATGTGATTTGATTTCTCCATTTTTGTATATAATAATGACTAAAGCTTTAAGCAAACAGATAAAGAATGCAGTGAATGTGGGGCTATGGAAAGGCATAAAAATCTATGAATCTATTCTGGCCATAGCTCACCAATTTTTTGCTGATGACACCACCTTATACAGTAATGCTTTAGTGGAGGAGGCTAATATTATCAAGGACATGCTCAACAACTATTGTTTATAGGCTGATCAAAAGATAAACAAGGAGAAGTCAAGTATCTTCTTTTTCAACTCATCGGGGGGCTTGCAGCAAAGGTTGGCGGAAGTTCTGGAGTTCAAGATTGACAAACTTCTTACAAAGTACCTAGGTATCCCTCTCATTGAAGGCCAAACAAAATATTGCTGCCAGGAGGAAACGGTTAACAAATGTAGTGCAAAGGTGGAATCTTGGAGAAGTAGTTGGTTGACTCTAGCAGGAAGGCTAGTCATGATAAAATCTATCTTAGTTGTCATTCCCATTTATATGTTCTCTTGCCTTGAGGTGAAAAGTAAAACAATAAGGAGGATAAATGGCATTCAGAGGAAATTCTTGTGGGAGGGCTCGTAGGATAAGAAGTTCATACCATTACTTTCTTGGGAAACTGTGATGAAGTCAAAGGAATCAAGGGGTGTTGAAATCAAAGATCTTAAGATCCAAAACTGGGAAACGGGCGCAAAAATGTTGTGGAAAATTTTCAAACAACCAGATGCCTTGTAGTGTAGAATCTTGAGGGCCAAGTACCTCGATTCTCAAGACCTTGATAAGATCTTAACCATCACAAATCCTCAAAAGGGATCAACAGTGTGGAATTTCATTTTGAAATCAAGAGACGTGATTTGTGACCACTTATCTTGGCGTGTAGGGGATGGCCAAAAAGCCTCCTTTTGGGAGGATTTGTGGAATGCCTATCCTTCTTTGGGAGAGCTCCTTGGACTAGCAAAATCTGTGGGCCCATCAAAAGCAGCATATGGGGAGGAGTTAAGAAATTATTTAAATGTGTAGCAAGAGCATGGCCAATGGAATTGGACTTGGAAGTCCTTTGACTTTCTTCAGGAGCATGTAAAGGTGATGCTCTTAAATGAGCTTTTGAAGCAATGTTTCTTTATATCTAATTCATCTGATACAATCATGTGGTGTGCCTCTAAATCGAGAGATTAATCAGTGAAGTTCTAGGCTATAAGATTATTAAACATGAGCTGGTGGAGTTGACATGGCCCAAGTGGCTCTATTGGGGCAAGAATGTCCTCCCAAAAGCGGGAGCCTTCACTTAGGTAGCACTGTACAATAGAATTCTGACTGGAGATAGGTTGGAGAAAATTGGATTTTTTGGGCCCCATTGGTGTGTCCTTTGCAAGCAGAGCTTGGAAGACGTTCAACACCTTTTGTTTAAGTGTGACGTGGCCCAAGCTGTTTGCAAGTATTTTTGCGCAAAGTTGGAATGGAGCTGGCCATTACCAAATAGCTTACAGTTGCTCTTTGAATCTTGGCGCGATATTTACAAAGGGGTAGTGTTTGGTGGGTTGTGGAATGAAATCTCGACTATGGTAGTGTGGCAACTTTGGCATGAGCACAATGCAAGGATCTTCAAAGAGAAACTAGAGTATCTGAAGAGCACCCTTTTTAAGATTGAATCAGGGGTAAGCAAGCATTTGAACGAGAAGTTAAAAATTAATAAATTTAAATACTTCTCAGCGTGGGATAATAGGATGGAAAGAAATTGGAGGATGTTTCAGGCTCCATCTGATAAGCTTCTTAAAAGTAAAGGTTCCAGGGCTTGGGAAAAAATGGGCTCTCCCTCCGAAAGGTAGACTCAAACTAAATTTTGACGGGGCCTCGAAGGGCAACCCGAGGCCCTTGGGTGTTGGGTTTGTAGTAAGGAACGAGAATGGTCAATTGCTGGTGGCGGCGTCATTCAGGCTCCAGGATGGCATGAATAATGAAGCAGAATGTGTTGCCTTATTTGAAGGTGTGAATTTGTGTATCTCTAAAGGATGGCATAATGTTGACTTTGAATGAAACTCCTTGATCGTCATAAGGGCAGTTAGATCGTGTTAGGCCCCAAGTTGGTAATTGAATCAATGGGTTTCTAAAATAAAGGTGGCTTTGAGGAATATTCAAAACTATAGGCTGGCACACATGTTTAGGGAGGTGAACAAGTCAACAGACTTACTTTCAAAGTTTGGTGTTGAGCAGGGCAAGGCAAGGTTGGTCTCGGAAGATGCGAGCAGATGGCTAGCACTTTCAAATTCAATCCTTTCAGATCTCCATTTGCATTGAAAAGACTTAAAGGGAGCTTTGGTACAAGGTGTAGACACGAAAAAATATATTGATTCATATCACACATCTGATCTTGATCTACTAACACTGGTTCATCCTGAATCATCCCCTTTTCTAAACATTTAATCGAATAACCTTTATTTGATTAAATTCATCACATTTCATCTCTTAATTAAATAAATCAATTTTATCTTGTTAGGTCATTATCTCTCATTAATTAAATAAACTATTTTATTTAATTAATTCCTAAATCTTTGTTTTAATTAAATAATTCATTTTATTTAATTAAATCTCTATAGTTCATCTATTAAATTTAATAAATCAAACATTTATCTAATTTAATCAAACATCACCCCCTTTGGTTAAATAAATCAAAATATTTATTTAACTAGGTCTTAATCATTTTCATCTTTTTTTGATTTATTTCAACCCACAAATCTAAATCAATTAGTCAAATCACCTAATCTCCTCTTAAATTGATCAAAACCTAATTAGTTTAATCTAATTGCATGTCACATCCTCTAGCTTTTCCCACTTGCACAATAAATCAATTTATTTGATTTATTAAATTTTTCTATTTCATTCAAAAAGGCATCAAAGGATGGAATATTCTTCAAATTCAAAAAGTCCCTCCAAAAGGACTTGTCCCTTCCAACAAGGCATTCAATGCCTCTTACATGTCCTTTCCTTGAGCCAAGTGGCATTTAACACTCTTCTTTCATCCCTCCTAAGCATGTCACTTCTTCAAATTCAAATTTCAAACTTGCACATTGATCAAAATGTGCTCAACCTTCATCCTCTCACATGTTGACAAGTGGCATCATGTCATTGGTTTATCTTTTATCCCACATTCATTCTATCTTTCAATCTTCAACTCTTTCTTTCTATAAATAGAGAGCTCATCCTTCATTTTGATCATCCACCATTTGAGTAAGCTTACTATACTCAAGTACATCTTCAAAGCATTTGCAAGATTCATCAATTTATCAAATATATAGCTAGGTTATGCAGGTTTTTCATCATGAAGCACACTTGAATCTTCAACAAAGTGGATCACCAAAAGCATTCATCATCAAATCTTGCAAAGGAGTTGGGGAAGGGCCAATTTCCACATCAAATCAAGGCACCAACTCCCCCATAGGATCAAGAGTTTGCATTATTTGAATAGGATTTACACTCTTTTATTGCTTCTCATTGCATTTCTTGTTTTCACTTCCTATTTTGAATGATGTTAATGGATTTTATGGGGAACCTATATTCTAACTTGAATTTGATCTTATTAATGTGTTCATTTGTTGTGTTCTTGCAGGTATATGATATTGGTTCACACAAAGAATTTGTACCGTCTAAGGAAAAATCCCATGGGTAACCACCAACTCTCTTAGGCCTGTGAAGCTTCGATAGGGAAAGCAAGATTTGAGTGGTAAGGAAAATTTTGATTGACATGGGCTTGTCGGCCTTAAATATGCAGCCAGGGGTTGTTTTGAAGCAGTGGTGTAATCATGGAAGTGCTCACTCTACGTCAGTGCTACAGGCTCTCTATAGGGAGAGGGGAAATGGTGGAGGCTTCATTAGAAACGTATGAAACAAAAATTGGGTGCTTGTTCAAAATGGAATTAGAGGCAGTCATCAAAGTGATAAAGCAAATCCTAAGGGAACGCAGGCTCAGGGATGAGCATATACATGATGGCTTCTTACTGGGGTATGTAATCTCCTTCATCTTGACTTCAGTTCATCAGAAGAGTGTGGAAAAAGAAGTGGCTCAATGTGTAATGGACCACCACGTAGATGCTACCCTTAAAATAGTGAAAGCCCAGGAAAAGTGGCCGCAGAAAGGGTAATGTTTGTGACAATGTGAAAACGAAGATAGTCCAAAAAAGAAAGGAGACGACGGATGTGATGGACATGTATAAATAAATTGAAAACAAGAATAGTAGATCTTCTTGGATCACATCATCAAAAACAATTTGGCACTCCATGATTTTCAGGTAGCGCGGTTGGTGGAGTTGGGAGTAGGGATCATCGACCTGCTGGAGGCTCTCTCCATCAATATATATTTTTTGTTGTTGTAATGTTTTAGTTCAGGCCTATTAGATGTCCGTGTAGTTTGTATGTTGGTTGTGTTCTAGCTTTCGTTCCCTATGTATGGAGGCTACAAACATGTACTTTCTTTTTCAAATGAATGGAGTGTCACCCTCTCTGTGACAATTTGTCCAAAAAAAAACAATTAAATATTTATTTTTAATCATAATTTTAACATATTAGGATAATAAAAATTAATCACTGAGCAACATTTATCTATAATGTCACAATGACCTTTAATAAATGCATAATATCCTTTATACTAATAAGAATAATATTAAATTCTAAATAATTAATATGATATTTTTATCATTACTATTTAAAAAACATTGTCTCTCTAGGAAAGGAAATTTTTTACATGGTCAATAATAGGCATCTTTATGACTCAAGCCAAACAATCATTCATATTTAAAAGTTGGGAATATTTTCTACTTTTTGTTACTTTATAATGATATTGATATCTTTTATATAGATGGTTGCTAGTGTGGATATGATATATTAATTAATTTCATATTAGGTGTTATTTTCACTTGCATATTTAAATTTATCTGTCATTTAGATTTTGTATCTCATATAATAATATTAAGACACTTTTGATGATCTTAGTCTATCTTAAGGTTTCATCCTTGTATTTATAACAAAATTTTCTTCATTGTATACCATATCAATTTCATTTATCTATCTAATGAAATCTTTGGATTCATAGAATTTATGCTTCTTATATCTTGTGTGGAAGGTTTTTTTAGTTGCAAGTGATCCTTGGTTCCTATGGTGTTCATCAATAATTCTTACATTGTATCAAAGCTCCAAATTTGTAATTCTCTTCTTCTGTTTGTAGAGTTTTAACCAAAAAATGTATGTAGTTCATCTTAGTGTAAAATAGACCTCGTGTTTGTACTTTGAAAACCCAAAAACCTATAAATTGATATAAAATTCAATAAGGTTTGGTATTGAAAAAAATTGACCTTTTTTTGGGGATTGACTAGAATTGACCCATATCAATCTATATAATCATATAGTTGTCACCCAACATTGCTACATAGTCATTATACTTTTAGCAAGAAATATTTCTCTACATCAATTCTATAGTGTTGGTATAAAATTTCATTAAAAAAAATAGGCCACAAGGCTCAGTGGGTGGTCATAGGGAACAAAGCCTCTTATTACACCTAGGCCCTAAGGGGTTGAAACTAGCAAGTTACACCACTGGGGTTTTCCAATGGCTCACCAACCCTTGTTAGTATCAAAATGTTATTTCCTAACTAGTTATTATCAAGTACATAGTTGACCCTATTCACACTACACTTAAGTACACTTAAAGAGACAATTTACTTTTGGTCTCGCCTTATGTGAAATCTACATGTGTCTTCACACTTGTCCCAAGTGTACCCACATGTGCCTCACATTTGGAGAGGTAGTCAGACTTTTAGTCCTACCTTCTCATCTCCTCATCCTTTCCTTTATATGCAAAGATTATTTATATATATTATTAATTTCTATGATAATATTGTTTGTGTACAAATTCTTATTTGTATAAGTTCTTAGATCATACAAGATGATCTTGGATGCTCTAACTTGTAAATCCCTTCCTAAATTATCTCAAATTTATAATTTTTATACTCCTACTTTCATATAGTACATCTTGGAGAAAAATTGACTTCACGGTTGTTCTTAGAAGGCCCAAAACTTATATTTTCATATAAGGTACTATAAGTTTTGGAGAAAAAGAAATGGGTAGTTTTTGAAGGGCACACATTAGAGACCATATGAAATTACATACTACATGTATAGATCAGTATAATCGATATACATGTAGTTGTTGCAAGGTGTGCTCCCTTGGTCTCCTTGTGTTGTGCAACACAATGCTTAGATTTGTGACATGGCTTAACTGCCTCTCGTGGATTCATTAACTTTGGTGGTTGTATTGGGCATTAATAGGTCGATCTTTTGGTGCAATGACAACCATTTGTGCAACAATTAATATCAGAGATTGGGTCATGGGTTCGAACCCCTCTCTTGCATTGGGGAGGGGATTGTTGCAAGGTGTGTGCCCTTGCTCTCCTCGTGTTGTGTAGCGCAACACTTGGGTTCATGACATGGCTTAACCACCTCTTATGGATTCAATAACTCTAGCGGTTGTATCAAGCATTAATAGGTCGGTCTTTTGGTGCAATGACAACCACCTATGCAATACTAATGTCTTAGTTTTCATGTTGTATTATCTGCATCATCTCATTTTTTTCCAAGTCTCAACTTGTGTATAAAGGGTAGGCATTTAAAAAATATGAATTTGTGTGTAGGGTATAGTCCTTGCACATGACTAATGTTCACTATAATCTTGCATTGGTTTTATGCTTGTAGGCTATAGCAAGTGGTCACAAGGAATTCACACCTTGGCCACATCCAACCTTAGCAACATAAAACTTTACTTGGAAATGACCACTCATATATTGTTGAGAAGAATATCACACATCACCTAGGGACATGACACTACCAATTTTCACCAATACACAACCCCACTAGTGTACCACTAGTGGGTTCCTATCCTCCCAAATCATCACCGACATATTTCCCAAACACCACCACAGTGCCACCTAATGGCCACCATAGTGTCATGTCCCCTTTTCTAAAAATAACATTCACTATTTTTGAAAAACCTGATTTCTTAAGTAGCAAGTCAAGACCTACAAATAAATAGAAAAGTTGGGTTTTCAAAGTGAATTAATTAATTATTATTGAGTGACAAATTTAATGAATATTCATAAATTATTTTTTTGGGACCAATTTGGGTGTGGGTTTCTAATGGAGCATGTTAATGGTCAAATTGGTGATTCTCCTCTTGGTAGCAAGAGTTATAACTTTCAAAATTCATGTTTCCCTCCCTTGGACATGGAATTTGGATGCCCAAATTGGTGTTGGTGGTGGTTTTGATATATTATTTATTATTTTCCAAGTTAGGTTTCAGGGTATGCTATTGTTTTCTCTCACATGTGATGATTCTTTAGATGTTGGTAAACCGATGAAGGATGAATCTTTGAGGTTGGTAAACCAAGTAGATTGAGGCTCAAAGACAATGGTTCCAAGGGTCTCCAAGTGAAATTTCATGTAGATATTTCCATTGTGTTGAACGCTCTCTATTTGTGCTCTTTATTCCAATTTGATTGTAGGAGTTTGGTGTAGTTTGGAGTGCGTAGTGTAGATTTATGAGTTTCATATTGTATTGCTATTGTGAGCAGCATATTTTTATGATTATTACAAAATTCATTTAAGTACTTTGTTGCTTGGAACTTTGTATGAAGTTTGGGGTGAGTTTGTGTGGAGTTTTCTTTAGTTTCGATGTAAGTTTTGGCTTCCAAATCATAGAGTTGTGATGTGTTTTGCAGCAGTTGTTCATGGTCATTATATGTTGTATATAATAGAAAATATAATTTAATTCCATGTGGGGATCACTAATAAGTAATTTTAATTCAGTTTCTCCTTACCTGATTTCCAATTTGATGTACTTTGGTGTTATTTTCAGATTACCCGATTTGCTCTATTTTGAATTTGATAGAAATAATAATTCAAGATATTGGGATAAGTTTATTTTGTGGGAATCATGATATTTTCAAGATTCTAGTTAATTAATTTGTGGGATATATCATAATTTTATCAAGTTTGAAATTTATTTTGATTTAGGACATTACAGTGGTATCAAAGCCATGATCTTGCCAATCTGAGGGTTTGATCCTATTTTTGCAAAAGTGAAATATGGTTAAAGAGGTGGTTGATGCTAATTGGATATTATTTCAAGAGATACAAGGGAGTAATAAACAAATTACAAATATTCTTGCACAGAGAAGAGAGGCAATGAGGTTGTTGGTAAAAAAACTTCAAAATCCAATATCACCTAAAGAGAGTTGGAGTTCTTCGAAGGTTCAACAAAGCAATCTAAAAGATTCCAAGTCTATTTTCCTACCTAAAGGTGATCTTTGTACATCCATTTCCCCTTCAGATCCCATGGAAGATTTGGTAAGAGATTTAGCAGCCATCAGAGAAACTTATGCTAATCAAGATGAAGGATTTAGAAACTTAGTCCCATACAATGATTATGTCACTATGAGGCAAAGAATGTTGGCTACAAAGGGCTACAAACATTACTCAAATCCTAGTAGAAAGGAACACATGAGTGAAATAATAAATCTTTAGATCCAACTTTTGACAGATCAAACAAGATCTCAGTTAGAGCATGGTTACAGAGGATGTTGAACCATTTCATATTTAGTCCCATGAAGGAGAATGTTCCCATTCATTATACAATCTTTCTTCTTAAATGGGTTGCTCATGTTTGGTGGCAGCAAGGTATGAACACCCAAGTCCACATTTAGGTAAATTCTTTTGATGATTTTTTTCAAAGGTTGATTGATAGATTTGAACAAAAATTTAAAGAGGAGAAGCTGATTGTAGAAGAGTTTATAGTAGGAAAGTTTGATGTAGTGGGCGCTTTGAAGCATGATGAATGTGTGACAAGGTTTCAGGATGACTCTTTGGACATGCATGCAATGATGGAATATAAGGATGTGCATCAAGGATTGGACAAAATGTAAGCCTTGGATCCTAATTTAGATTCATCTGAAGATGGATATGGAAGAGGAAAAGGTGATGATATCTCCAAATTAGCTTTTGATGATCACTCATATCATTTCATTGATGAGATTTCAAGTGGCTTTGGGTTTGGCTTCTAAACCAAGCCTACAGAGGAGGATGTTGATGAAGATTTCAGTCCAAGGAATGTGGAGATCAACTCTTTCAAGGAGGCAACCACTCATGAGGAGTATAGTAAATACTTATACCTTGATTAAAGCAATCAACCCTCTTTCATTTGGGATCCAAGAGTGCCAACATCTAAGTGTGATTAGGTACTATCTTGGGATGAATTTCCCCATCATTCCAATGTTGTTTCAGATTCAACTTAGGAATCATGCAGGATGGTATTAAAGAAGCTAAGGCTAAAAGGTATGTTGATGATATTGAATGCAAATCTGATTTATTATTGCTTGGTACTAATTTTAAGCAAAGATTCAATAGCCTTGATTTTGAGAAAAAAACATAGAAGCCTTGATTATGAGCTAAGGCACAACAACGTTACTGATTTGGATTCTCAACCCAATCCTAAACATTTTTATCATGTTGGCAAAAAAGAGGTTTATGAGGTTTGGGACAGCCATGGTGTTGTTGGTGACAAGTATGAAGAAGATTTTAATTTTGGTATACATTGTAACTTGCAAAAACTTGACATGCATGAGGAAAGATTTAGGAAACAGCTCTTGGTGTCCACTAAAAATGAAGTGCAAGTTTTATCTAGATTGGATAGTACACACATGCATGTAGAAAGCATCATTCAATATACACCAAGGGAGCAAAATGAGCTTAATGTTGCCTATGCTAATTTGTAAAAAATGAAGAACAACGTGGATGAAATCAAAATAGATTACTTGCACATGTTACATGATAGAGATATAGCCAACAAGCTTGCAAATGAGGCCCTATCCATGACTAAGGGGAGAAGTTGGTGAGCTCACTAGTAAGCTTAAATCTACAAAGCTTACTTTGGAAAGTGTCTAAGAGGAACTTATAGAGGAAAGTGATCAACTCTATGAGGCTCAATAGTCCAAGGAGTTAGATTGCATCCAAGAGGAATATGATCTAGCACATTCAAATAATAAGAGTTTGGACCAATAAGAGGATGAATATAATCTTTAGCTTGTTGTTGATCCTTTATTTGAGATAGATGGTAGTTTGAATCATGATAATCTTTTGTTTGAGTTGGGTAATGAAGATCTAACTGATTATAATGATGAGATTGGACTTGATAACACGATTTAGAACATAGGTGCAATTTCTTACCATGAGATGTTGTCTGAAGATTGGAGTAGTGGTTCAACCTCCAACATTAGCACTGCTACCCACTTTTAGATTAGCTTGTACATGACTTTAGATCCTAATTTGTAGATGAGTTGGATGGTCTTTTCAGTCTAGCAATTGAATAGTTCTTGGAAGAGGTTGGATGGAAGAGGTAATTTGACTATAGGATATTCTCATGTTGCTACTTCCATACTCATCTCTCCTATATTTTCAGTTGGATTTCAGATTGGTCATTTATGCCCTTATGTCTTTTTATTTGTTATAGAGGCATACTTTCATGAGAAAATTTTTATTGAGCATTGATAGAATTTTTGGTAGTTGGTTGTAAGTATTTTCTTGGACACAATTCATTCTTTCATTGCTTCCACATTGGTGAGAAATGGTCATTACAATTACTTCATGGAGATGACACGCATGATTATAAATGATAGTTTAATGATTGCATTGGGTTGGTTGCTTTAGTGTGTTCTAGGCCTTTCATTTGACACTTGGAGGTTAAGTATCTATGCTATGATTCATGATGGTGATAAAAAAATATTTCTTAGTTGGCATATTTTAGAGACATGGTTGTGATTAACTGGCCTCATACTTGTTGTAGTGAAGATTGGTATTATGTCTTATGGTTGAGTAGGGTGTCTTGTATTTTACCTAGGATCATGACGAATGGTGAGTTAGCTAATGTGGTCTTCTTTGGGTTACTTTGGCAAGGTATGTTCCATGACAATGATTCTAGTCCTCTTACGAATTTCAATTGTGGGTTACATGGTGTCTTCTGCACTATAACTTAAAAGACTAATGAATTCTCTTGCACTCATCACTTTAAAGAACCTATTTATCTAAGTTCATATAGTTTCAAGCATTATTATAGAGTTGTACACACAAAATTACCAAAACTAGCTAACATTGTTTTACAACACCATTAATGAATAAAGGTTACCTTAGTGATAGTTGTTTGAGGATGAGAATAGTGAGGTATCGAGGTTGAAGGTCCACCAGCAAACTATTTGTCTTTGACATCCAAAGCGTGTTATGAGACAATCTTTTATATAACGTTCAACTATTCACATGCAATAATTATTTCTTTAATAGTAGTTGCATACATGTGGACTCAACATTGTAAACATATGTGGGTCTGCAGGAATGGTGCATGTATCATCTACACTCTGACCCTGAATTTTCAATATATTCATTCTAATAATTTAGTTATTCTTACATTTCAAAATAGAATTTAATAAACAAAATTAAATGAACTTGTTGAATTTTAATTGAGTATCAATGTCGAATGTTTCATTCAACAAGGAATTTGTCATAACCATCTGCTCTGCAACTGTTGTATGTTGTGTAGTTGCATCTTGAGCACTCTCACCATCATACCTACAAACAACACCGCAAAAGGCACAATGGTGGGCTGGAACTCTGGGCCTATGAGTCTCTCCTACATTAGGCTCTATTAGAGGCCTCACACACTGTATAATGCTTTGAGTGAGTGAGCTAATCGAGTCCAACATGTCCACCTCAATACTATCCTTCACAACCAAAGGAACAATCACATGCTCCACCATGGGTTTGGCGAAGGGTCTCAGTGCCAACTGCGGATTACGTTGTGCACCTAGTCTATCATGTGTAGAGCCCCTACTTCTACCCTAAAAGTCTAAAATGTCAAAATAATTTGGCACCTTATTGAGGACAAACTCACAATAAAGTTTCTTCAAAAGACATTGTGGTACCTCATAGTTATTGCATGGAGGTTGGTCAAAAACCATCCACCACCACTCCCAAAACTTATTTTTAATTAATTCATGGTGGCACCAATGGATGGGGAACCTCCTGCATGCATGTGATAGAGGTGCATTAGTTCTTGGGTCTGTAAAAAGGGCACACAAGTCGGTTTTGCTAAAAAAAATTCACATCTGCATAAGAAAGTCCACTTGCATAAAATCGTTTTAATTCATCTCTCTTATTTAACCAAAAATTAATTTGCTCACTCATTTCTCCTACATGTGATACAATCGATTTGAGCGATTTGACAATGCCTCTCCTGTAAGGGTGGGTTGCAAATGCTCATTTAATCTTCCAATCAACAATTCGAGCTCTTTTTTGTTGTTTTCAATTTGATTTAAAATATTTTCTTGGGTTCCTTGTGGATGCCTACGAACTGAGGGAGGGGTTTGAGGTTCTTCTTGTTCAGGAGGGTCTTCGTGAGGGGGTGATTGTGAATTGTCAATGTTTGGAGGTGGAGATTGATTTCCTAGAAATTAAAAAAAAGTTTATTTAAAAAACCTATTTCAATCTACATTCTAATTCAAATTCGAAACTAAAACAATAGAAATGCATACCTTTTCGATCTCTTCGACCTCTTAGACGTCTTGGCGGCATCCTCGCAAAGAATCACAAGCAAAATTCGATCTCCTTTTGGCGAGCACGAGTTGCAAGGGCACAAAATGAGGGCTCAAGTCACGAGTTTGCAAAAAAAAAGGTTTCTAATGCCTATTTTATTTTAAACAACTTTAGCATTTAGTGAGCACCAAAATTGACACTCGCCAAATGCTAAAGTTGTTTGGCAAGTGCAAAATGCTTTATTTCGGATATTTTGCACAATGTGACACCTTTTTTGTTTCACAATTGATGCACACACCCGTGTTTGAAATTTTTATCATTTTAATTTATATTATAAAAAATTATTAATATTCTTTAAATTTATTTGTGAATTTAATAAAAAAATTAAGATTTTAATCATTTCCTATTTAAAAAACATATGCGTTTTACTTTCTCAATAACTTAAAAAAAAAAAAACTAGACTTTTAATTAATTAAAAAATATCTATTTCATGAAGGACAACTTTTAATTAATTAAAAATTATCTATCTCAAACTACTTTACAAATTATAAAAAACTCAACGCAAATAGAATTCTATTGTGTTTATATTCTTTATAAACAAAAGATTGCATATTTAACTGTATTTATTCATTAAATAAAAATCAAAATATAACTATTTTTTTGTTTCCAAAAGTGAATCCTAATGTCTTGGGTGTTTACCTCCCAACTTATTTGCTTTCTATTAAACGATAATATGACGACATTTATGACTTATTGATGTGAAACGTCATGAGTGACCTCAGTTTTTTGACAATGAGACCGTACTAATCCTTCAAGACTGCTCTAGGTGCATGCACCTGCTGTACCTACTCTTCCACCACCAAATTTCCACTATAAGTAGACAAAGAAGCCACCATTACATTCAAGGAAGACAGGTTGCTCCTTTCATGGTTTTCGACAATTGCCACAAACTATAATTAGCCAGGTGATTTAAATTGGGATAAACTATAGAAGATTATGTTCTGATTTTCTTAGATGTGCTGTGGGAGCCAAACTAAGAGTTTGGGATTTGTGTTTGCAGGAAGTTTAGTTCAGCAGTAATCTAAGAACAAAAATGGGGGCAGTGTAAGTATAACTAATCCATTCTACATTTTGTCTGCTTATACAAACATCCGTTTTCAAATGTCCAAAATCTGTATTTGTAAATGACCATTCAATAAATATGATCTGAATTGCATTGCAGCGATGCAATCCCTCCTGTTTTGAATTCTAAATCGGAACCTCCCCCATTGTTTGATGGAACCACAAGGTATGATCTGCAATAATGTTTGGCTTGGGAACATATTTGGTTTTGCCTCAATTGCTACTACAATTTTGGTGATCTTGATGTGTTTGATTGATTCTATTGGAATGCATTTTCGTTTAATATTTAGCTGTCCTTGAAAGTTTGTTTCTTGTGAACATGGGTTTTGCAGACTGTACATCAATTTGGCCTGCCCCTTTGCTCAGCGTGTTTGGGCTGCTAGAAACTACAAGGTGGTTTACTTTTCATTTGGTTTATCTTGCTTGTATGTGTATGGTTTTATTTAAGATGGAGATTTTCAGTCCTTATGATGAAGATTACCTTCTCATTAACAATAAGTAAAACAAACTGCAGGGTCTGACAGATATTCAGATAGTTCCAATAGACTTGCAGGACAGGCCCACATGGTACAAGGAAAAGGTTTACCCTCCTAACAAGGTATACAACTTATGTGTTTTCCTTTATCTAGATGTTTTCAATGTCATTCACTCAGGCCAGAAATTACTTCCAGAGCCATGATCTGTTACCTGGACTGGTTTGGTGTTGTTAATTATTGAATGGACTGCAGTCAATGGAGTTATTAATGTCTGGTTTAGGGTTAGTTTTAGAATGAGGGTTTTCCAACGTAAGAAACAGGCCATAATTTTTTAGCATTCTAATCAAGTAGGTAACATTAATGTTGTGAAAATTTGTATGTTAGTTTCATATAGTTAGGCAGGGTAGATTGGTTCAATACAAATGAGTCTAATATCAGCATTCAGTGTTGGAAGTTGAACCACAATCGTCAAGAGGGCCAGTAGCTCTTTGGTAGAACACCCCAGTACCAAATGGGAGGACCTAGGTTTGGATCAGAACTGGTATATGAAAAGTTTAACATGGTATGGGAGCCCAGATTAGTGGAGCTAGGCCAAGCTAGGATCCTTGAGCATCTGCAGTGTGGCTCGAGGGAGGTGGTAGAAAATGAGTCATACTTGAACTAAAGAAGGACTAGTCACCAAAAAGTCAGGTAGTTCAGTGGTAAAGCACCCCAACAACAAATGGAAGGTCCTAGATTTGACTTATAACTTATCCATGATTGGCTGGGGTAAGCTACTGCTGGAGTTCAAAGAAAATTATAATCATATATCTCGATGGATGTCTACATTTTTGTGACAGCAAGATATGTGTAAGAATAAAACTTCAAACAATTCATTATTTTTGTTTTTCAGGTCCCAGCTCTTGAGCATGATGGCAAAGTCACTGGAGAGAGTTTGGACTTACTGGGATATCTAGAGACCAATTTTGGAGGGCCTAAACTCCTTCCCACGGTATATGATGCCCCTGAAACTACTTGTTAATTTTATTATTATTCCATGTCACAATCTTTAGTAATCATATCAAAATGGCATGCAGTTTGGTCAAAAACTTAATCATGGTTACATTATTGAAACCTATGAAGACATTTTAGTTTAAATCATTCATCTACACTACTTAACTTGCTTTTACTGTTAAAGGTTTCAATGTTCTTTCCATTTCATAATGTAAATCGGCATTATCCAAATGGCTATGCATTTATGGCATGACTTTACTTAGCAACAAAAACCAGGGTAATATTTCACTTTTTGGGGAGACAGGGTAGGAGTAGACCTCTGGCTTTAATGCCTGGGCAAATACTTTATTTTTTAACTTTTTATGGCAATCCAGTTAAAACGCATGAATCCATTGTAATTGTCCAGGATACGGTGAAAAAGGAAGCTGCAGATGAGCTACTGAAGTATACAGACACTTTTGTACCTACAGGGTTCTCAGCATTGAAAAAGCCACAAGCTGAGATACCGGAAGCACTTGGTAAGGAGAACATTTCTTGCAGATACAGATAAGCTCTTGGTAGAATGCTTTTATCTTCATGATAAATTTGGTTGATAAATTGATCGTTTACTTTCCCAACTATGGCAGCGCCTACTCTTGATCATTTGGAAAATGCTTTGGGGAAGTTTGATGGCGGGCCTTTCTTTTTAGGTGAATTCAGTCTGGTAAGCCATCTGATTATGCATACTTATTTCCAGGACTTGATCTCTTATCCTTTTGTGTTAATTGCTTCTGACAATTGTGAGATTTTGCATGAAAATTTTGCAGGTTGATCTTGCATATGCTCCTTTTTTTGAAAGATTTCAGATTGCGTACCCTAGATATAAGAACTATGACATCACAGTTGGCAGGCCAAAACTATTGAAATGGATTCAGGCAAGGGCAAATTCTGCTGTCATTCAACCTGTAATTTCAAGGTGTAAAACTTTTTGTTCTATAATCAGTAGTTCTGTTGTGTGACAAAATATACTGGTTTGACTACAGGAAGTGAAAAAGATTGATGCATATGCAAAAACAAGTCCTAAACCAGAAGAAATTGTTGAAACATTCAAGAGATTTACGGTATCTCATCTCTGTTAATAAGAAGTTTTTGGATAAATGATACGCGCTTTATATATTGCCTAACTTCTGAAATCTGAGAAAGGAAAAAATGGGTTTCTTAAAAGACACATATTCATTATTTTTATCGTTCTGCAGGCTAATTAGATTGCTGGACACAAGTGAAATTGGAAAGAGATCGAGACTGGGCTTAAAAATATTGTTACTAGACGCTGTATGCAAGGTAGTCCTTGTGTTAGGGTGAAATAAGCTTAATTAGGATAGTATATTTTTATAAATAAAGTGTTGTACACACTGTAATCCTTGTAATGTTTAGACTTTTGGATGAAATACTCTGAATTCTAATAATACTGTTATTTGGATCTTCTTCACTGTATTGGTCATGATCTTTTTTATGATGCCACTTTTTTCCATTCAATTTTAAATTGGTAAGACTCTTGTTGGAGCCGAATTGACTAAGGGCGAGGTTCTCTGCAGGTGTTGGTTTATTTTGTTTTGTAATCATTATTTAAAATTTTATGATTTTTTTCTAGAGTTAGTGTTTCCCTAATTTTTTTTATTTTTCATTTATTTTTACTAACATTTAAAAACATTATTCATAAGTTTTGGAGGTAAAATTTAGAGGGAAATATTAAAAAGGGAAAGAGATGCTGGGCCGCTGGGCTGCTGGGCTGGGTCACCCTTTTGTATAAAAAAAAGAAAAGGGAAAGAGAAGTGTACAATCATGTCATTTTTTTATATTAGATTTTGACACATTAAATCATATGACTTTTATTCTATGGATATATATGTCTTAAGAAGAGGTGTCACTTTATTATGTCCTATCCTTCAACAAATCAACACATGCAAAACCTACATGTTATATATGCTTAGTTCAATTATCTTTACAATTCATAATGATCCCATGTCTTGTAACAATGGTGAGTAATTATTGAATGCAGAATTATAATATGATTCACTTATTTGTGACATTAGTATACTTGGTGCTGATACATTTCTAATATGTCATGATATTCATATATCCATGAGTTTCCTTTAAATGATTTACTTCATTTTATACATGGTGATGGGTAAAGTGATGATCATTATTCTATATCTTGTGATAAATCTATAGAGACTTCTCCTTACATATCCTTCATTTGCATGATCAAAGATGATTCCTTGATGATGCCCTTGGGTCTATTGATGCATTCTTACATGTGAAGTCATATTTAGTTGCTAATTATCAACACATAGATTATGGAATCTTATTGATTAGCGAGTTTAAATTATACCTAAGTGGTAGAGTTCTAGAATGGTTTGATTCATTTTGTTTTCTCTACACTTCTTGAGTTTGGTCAATTCTTTCATTGTATACTTTCTACACCTAATTCACATCATGATAACATGAACTTATAGATTACCACTCATAATCTATCGTTCCATCCTAATTAATCTATTAATATGGCTTATGTGTCTTCTATACTTTATTTTTATACCACCCCAAATTTATATGACTAGAATATAGTGTGGCACACTCATCAAAGGTCAAGAAGAGGACAAGATGTCAATTTACCACAACACATCCTACCCACTAATGAATTTAATTTTACTCTTCACCTCAACCTACATATAAAATAGACTGTGATATCATTCAATAGTTGTAATGTACTCAAGCTAAATCTCTCCATGGGACCAAGCATGTACACCATTTTATAGAGATGAAATACAAAGGGCTTGAGTAAAAATCCAAGTTGAATTTGACACTACTCTACAAATAGTAAAAAAATTTATAGTCTATTTTCCACAAAAAAATATGAAAACTTATGTGATAAAGTGAAATATAAAATACAGATTAAGAGATACACATATAAATTGGAATCAAAATCATATAGCAACATCCAAACATCACATATCCAATAGTTAAACAAATATACATGATAATTTTTCAACACACCAAATATTCAAATACATATACATGAATTGACATAAAGAGACTATTTCTTGTGGGAAGATTATCTTGATGATTCCTCCCTTGCATCATTCCTTCCACTATCACGAGTCCTCAATTGGGACTTCATGTAAAACCATCAATACCTCATGAAGATAGTTGTTCTCCTCACACAATGTGTTGATCTTTGTTTGCTACTCCCTTATGGTGGCATGCGCATGATCTAGTTGACATGTTAAGTATGCATCAAAATTAATATTCAATATTATCTCCCATTTAACAAGACTCCACTTCAAAGAAGCCAAATTACTAGCCCATACAAATTGTCTAGCAAGAGAGTCCAAATCCTTAATAAAACTAGGAGGAGCCACTTGAAGCATACACCTATAGTTAGGAAGAACTTGAACCATAGACTTCAAAAGTAGAGCACATCTCACAAATGACAACCATCTATGAGTCCAATGATTCACTCTCGCCTGAAACTTGTAAAAAATGCTTTACCAAGACCCCCTAGGGAGGGTTCCGAGAGAAAGAGGTATGCCCGAATATTTATGATTTGAAATTGGTGAATATGAGAAATTCGTTGGTATTGGAGAAATAAATGGAAGATTTACCTTCATTGATCTATTGGTAAGAAGTAAATAGATATATGTCCAACACCCGATGAAAACTAGAAGATCTTAGCCACACCCATAAAAGCAGTGTCATCGACAAATTGTAAATGTGTCTGCGGAGACAAACTATTACCCCAACTCCACCCTTGGAAAGAGCCAAGATTAACATGATTCTTGATGACTCTCCCTAGACCTTTTTCCAAAAGAATGAACAAGTAAGTTCATAAAGGGCCCCCTTGCCAAAGACCTATGGACATCCCAAACAAGGAGGAAGGCTCCCCATTAACAAGCACAGAGAAAGAAGTGGACATGACACAACTAATCACCCACTTCACCCACTCTTCATCAAAACCAAATGCACTGAGCACTTTTTGGAGGAAAGACCATTTGACCCTATCATATGCCTTAGCCATGTTGAGCTTGATAAACATAGCTTTTTCCTTTGAAGTTTCCATAGAGTAGATGGTCTCAACCACAATGACCACCCCATCCAATATTTTCCTATCAACAACAAAGCCTCCCTGTTCTTTAGAGATGAGCCTGCCAATCCACCTCTTTAGCCTCTTCGCAATCAGCTTAGATAAAATCTTATAAACCACATTGCAAAGACCTATGGGTCTAAACTGACTCTACCTATCACCCCCCTTGCAGTTGGGGATTAGAGAAAGGAAGGTAGTGTTCATGGCCCTCAACATTTGTTTATTCCCTCAAGATTCCTGCACCACCTCTTGTAAATCCCTTTTTATAATTTTCCAGAATTCTTACATAAGAATTCTATTGGAAACCCATCAGGACCAGAAGCTTTCCCTTTCTTCATCTAAAAAATAGTTCCCTCCAACTCGTCTAAGGAAATAGGACGCATGAGGTGCACATTCAAATTTCCAAAGAGATATTGAATGAATACAAGCTAGAATATGATTTTCTTACTCCAAAGCATTAGGAGAATATTCCTTGAACATAATACTGTGAAGCCTCTCTAGAAATCTCCCATCAAGAAGCTAGATGATCTCCCATGGAATACACAAGGGATGAGATCGAGTTCCCATGGTTCCTAGCCTTAACGAAGTTGAATAATAAAGTTGTATTTTTGTCTCCTTTGTGTAGCCACTCTATTCGTGCCTTCTATTTTAATAGATCTCCTCCCTCAATTCCCATTCCTCCATAGCCTTCATGGCCTTCAATTCCCCCTTAAGGGATTCTTTAGAAACTCTATTTTCTCTTATCTCATGGGTAATAGCATCCAATTTAGCTTGAGCAACTTCCTTAGCATGGAAGATATTGCCAAAACACTAACTATTCCACTTTTTTAGTTTTTGCTTCACATACTGCAATTTCTTAACAAAGAAATACATTGTTGTGCCAAATGTTGGTCTACCCCAGTGCCACCAATCAACCATTAGATACTAGAGATGGGGATCACATAGCTACATAAGTTGAAATTTAAAGGAAGGATTTTAGCGACATGAGACAATGAAGCAAATAGCTTAATTGACCAATGATCAGAGCCCCTCTAATCCAAAATCTTAGAACTATTAGCCCAATCACTACCAATCCAAAAGCAAGAAACCAAGAATCTATCTAGCCTTTCAACAATGGAGTCCTTACCACATCTATTATTCCACACAAATTAACCATTATTAGGCTTTATATCCACCAGATTTAAGGAAAAAATATTATCTCTAAGAAGAGTACTAGACGGTTCCAAACTTTGCAATCCTCCCCTCTTTTCCTCTAATTCAACAATGGCATTAAAATCTCCAGCAACAAGCCAAGGATATAAAGGAGCTAGACTTCGAATATACCGAATGTGAGACCAAAGATGAGACTTTCCAAGAAGATCAGTTGGGGCATAAACATTAGAAAGAATAATAGTCTCGCCAAAATCCAAACTCGAAGCAACCACAAAAATAAAAAACTTACAAGAGATCCACCAAAGAGGGATAATCTTTAGTGGATTCCATAAGCAAGCTATACCCCTCGCATTACCAAGAGCACCAATACATTGAAATTTACTTTTCCACCAAAGTAAATAGAAGCCAAATTATACATCCTCTCCACAACAAGTTTTGACTCTTGAATAAAAACCATATCTGGTGAATGGACTTTCACCAACTCTTGAAGTTTTTTTTGTCTAGGGCCATTGTTCAAGCCCCTCACGTTCCATGACAAAATAATCATTTTTGAGAGTTGGAGAAGTGGGAATCATTGGTTTTAACTAACCCTAACTTCATCAATGTCTCTCCCATCAACTTAATTTTATCCAAGTCCTTTCTTCCCACCCTAAGAGGCTTCTCTAGAACCCTTTCCTTGAGATTCTTTTGTTGAAGTCCTATGATAGGAGAGGCCATAATTCCTTTCTTTGAATCCATATCCGCCCTCCCCAATGGAGGTGAATTCTCAATCAAGACTGAATCCTCAACCCTTTCCAGAATTTCATTAACCACTCGAGCAATAGGAATCTCAAGGACCACATCTGTATCCATATGAGTGAAAACCATAGCCCCCTCTTGAACAACCTAACCCATACCAGACCTAGTTACCATCTGATCCACCTCTACGACCCCATTTCAAGGTGCAACATACCAAGATTCACCTCTTGCTGGCCTAGATCATCCAATACATCAAAGTTGTTAAATACATCTGCATCCTATCTATCCTTGAAAGTTATTTTTTTCCCTCTATTCTTGTTGTGGGCCTTGATTGGAATGAAACCTTCCTTATTTACAACTTCCCTAAAAGTAGGTGCCTTTCCTTTATCCTCTTTAGGGGGTTGTCAAGAAGGCTGGCTAGGAGGAGGCTCTTAATATCAGACCTTAAGGAAATTCTTTTGCAAATGATCATACTGATGGCATATCCGACAATGAAATGGAAAATCTTCATAATCTATATGTTGAACCCATGAAGAAGATATCAAACAAATTTCTAAAGAATCTAGAAGAGGGTTACTCAAATCAATTTCAATGCATATGTAGACAAAGGAAATTACCTTTTTATCTAATGTATGTTGTGAGGGACCCACTGGCTTACCTAGCAACAAGGCAACCATATGCAAAATATCATTTCTCCAAAACTCTAGAGGAAACCAAGGAAGTCACACACACAGAGGGAATCAGTTCGGGAGCTCTTCCATAGGGTTAAAACCAACATGTCATGGCTTAATGAACATGCCAACTTGATTATAAAAGTATGGCCCCTCTTTAAAAACTTTGTTACGATCAACCAAACAATTAAATACCACCATAAAATAGTTATTTTTTGTCATCATTAGATCCATCTCACCCTTAGGATTCTACATCCACCTTGCCTAGGATTCCAAAAAAAGGAAGAGAAACCTAAATCCCCATAAATTTGCAAATTAATGCATGATTCATCAGCTAATTAACATCTTCCACTAAATTAGGTTGAATCACCAAAACCGGTCTATTTGGATTCCTTTCCAAGTATATGTATTTTTGTCAGAATGCAAGGTCCCCCATTCAAAGGGAACCCCTCCACACCTAAAGCCTTATTCAAATGATCTCTTGCATCCACATGCATTGATGATGAGGGATCCTTCCCATGCAATATTGGCCTAAAATCCATCTTTTGATTTGGTCCTGAATCCACACCTAGAACCATAACCCACAAAACCAAAGCAAAAGAACACCTCTTAAAAACTTCCTTAAACCCAAAGATCCCACATAATGACCATCCTACACACATAAACCGCAAAAAGTGAGCAAGAAGCTCCCACATGCCTCCACACCGAATTATCAGAACCACAAACCCTCACAAACATCAAATACCCCCCCCAAAACACCCAATTTGCACAAAAGCAAGAGAAGCATGGCCAAGGCAAAGCCCTAGCCCACGCAGGAGGAAGAGATTGTGGCACATAGGTTTGCAAACACAACTCCCTTCATCGTTTTCGTATTCCTAATTATCCTAGATTATCATTTATTATTCACATTAGTATTATCATTATCCATGATTATTCATTTAATTAAATACTATTTAATTAATATAAACTAATTATCCATTTTTTTATTTTTATTTTTAGATTGCAGGAATCGAGTAGCCAGCCCCCCTATAAATTGTAGTGCACTTGGTAAAAAAATTTCATGTGATCAGTGATGTTGGCATGACACACCCTCTAGTACCACAGGGACGGGGGGAGACTAGAGCTCGTGACCTCTTGCCTGCAATAGGATGCTTTAGCCAATCAAGCTAGGCCCTCCACCCCACTAATTATCCATTTTAATAAACTAATAATTTATAAATATTTTCTCACAAGTTAACTCATTCATCAAATTAGTAACTTTCTCATCTAATTATCCATTTAATGAATTAACATAAAATTCATTATTATCCTCTCATGATTTCAAAATGACAAATTTCTTACATGATTTTAGGTAACTCATTCACCTCTCCAAGTTAACTCTAGACCTTTGATGGAATCTCCATCATCCATTTAATCTTCCAAAGGTCTATAAATTCATCATTCCATTCATCATTGAACACAAGTCTTTTATTCAAGATTACTTTTTAAATTTTATTATTAAAATATTATCATGTTATGTTACAGTTCTGTCCACTTCATTTATTGGCAAGTTGTTCTAGTGTGCTCAATCTTTAGGTTTGTAGTTGAATTTGAGAATTAAGACTTAGATTCCTTGTTATTTTTTAGTTCTTATTTGTGTTTCCATTTTTTATTTATGCAATTTGTTTGGATTTGTTGTTTATTCTTTGTTACTATTTTTCTATCATTTAGCTAAAATTTTACTAGATGTTTCAAGGTTTTAAATTTCTTCATAATCTGCTTTTACCCCTTAATCAAAAAAACATAATGGCTAGTTAAAATTGAGTCCATATAAGACCACATTTAATTTTGAAATTAGGCAAAGATGTTCTTGGCCACACTTGAGATCTTGAACCAGTCAAAGAAAATAATGATTTGAAAGCTTGGTTGATTTGAACATAGTTAAACAGATATTTTTAAGTGTAGAACTAAATCATGAATTAATGAGTGTGAAATCAATCATAGCCATTTAATAAGATCTATAATACACTTCCTACACCTATACAAAAATATAAAACAAGAAAAAAATGAAACAATATACTTTTCACCTATACAAATATAATCTCACTTTTTATTTAAAAAACTATTTTATTTATAAAACTTGCTTTTATCCCTTTTAAATTTGATTTGATTATAGAATTAATAATCTAAATGAGCTTAATGATCTTCACCATAAGGAGCCCACATAGTGGCTCCTCAATGCACCACATGATTTTCTTATTTTCAGCACTCCACATGTTACATACTTTACCCAACTTCAAATTAGACACGTACAAATTCTTAATGTTTATTCAGCATTCAGGAAGTATATTTGATGTATTTAATCAAAATTATATTATATATATTAAGTCTTAATTAATTAATAATTAATAAATAGAGATTCGATTGTATTTATTAATTCAAAATCAAAATTATATTCAAAATTATAGTATATTTTAAGTTTTTTAATTAATAAATACAGATTCGATCGTATTTATTAATTAAAAAACAGAATTATATTGTATTCTAAATCTTAATTAATTAATAATAAATACGGACAGATGTGAATCCAGAATTTTATATAGAAAATAAAGAAATCCTTTACCGACATCTGGAATAATTGTCGTGAATATCCAACAACTTGGGAACGTATATCGGCGGTTTGACGTCATTAATGACGTCAGCTACTTTGGACATTTACATTATATATTTTATGAGATTATTTTTAACATTTATCTTCTAGGAACTTCCAGGTGCATGCACCTACTACATCAGCAGTGACATACAAAGCAGTATAGCTTTTTAAGCTACAAATTTTATAATTTGCGGATCGTTTAAATTTTGAGAGATAAACCTAGGTAGAAGATAGTGTTCTCATTTTATTAGATGTGCAGCAGGAGCTAAAGTAACAGTTGGGATTTGTTTGCAGGAAGTTTATTAGCATTGTAATTTAAAACCCATTATGGGAGCAGTGTGAGTATAATCAATCCCATTCTGTTCATAAAAACACCCATTCTTTATTTATAGATAACAGTACACTAATTATGATTGGAACTGCACTGCAGCGATGAAATTCCACCTGTTCTTAATTCTCTGTCAGAGCCTCCTCCATTGTTTGATGGAACCACAAGGTATAATCTCCTTTTGTTTCTAGTTCTATTGATCTTAAATTGTTTGATTAGTTATATTGGAATGCATCCCTGTTTAATTTTGGGATTTTCTGATGAGTTTGTTTCTTATGAAATTGGGTTTTGCAGACTGTACATTAATTTGGCCTGTCCCTATGCTCAGCGTGTTTGGGCTGCCAGAAACTACAAGGTGGTTTGCCTGTCATTTGGCTTATCTCGTTCGTATCTGCCTGATTTTATATATGATAACCATTATCATTAGTGTAAACTGTAAAGGATATCTAACGCATGAATAAAACAAAATGCAGGGCCTGACTGATATTCAGATAGTTCCAATAAACCTACAGGACAGACCCACATGGTACAAGGAAAAGGTTTACCCTCCTAACAAGGTATACAATTTATGTGCAATTCTTTGAATTTTATGTTTTCATCTACTCGGGCTAGAAAGGGCTTTTTGAAACATAATCTATTCTGCATATCCTTTATTGAATAAACTACCAGTTTATGTTTAGAATGGGGGTGTGGCAATCTATAAGAAACATGCAACAATTTCTTGGCAAGGTAATGAACTGGGTCAAGTTATTAATTTAGTACTATGAAAATTAGTATTGGAGTATTCAGTATTGCTATCGGGGTTTCAAATAGCAAGCCAGGACACAGGGGAACTTTACATTTCTTATTAGTAGATTAATGGGAAGCAGCCCAGATTTGGCTTTTTTGTTTACATAGTCAGCTGGGGTAAGCTGCTGCTTGGGTTTGAAGAAGATTGTATAAATATATCTAGATCTGTCCCTACATATTGATTCACAGAATGTCTGGGAATGCAACATGCAAAAAAAATTATAAGATGCCTAGATATATCTGTTTTTCAGGTTCCATCTCTTGAACACAATGGCAAAGTCACAGGAGAGAGTTTGGATCTGCTGGAATATCTGGAGATCAATTTTGGAGGGCCTAAACTCATTCCCACGGTATATGATGCTTCTGAACTACTTATTTTTCCTTTACTGATGTTTCATGTCAGAATCCAAATAAGCGTTTCAAAATGGTTATGAAGCTAGGGTTTTGTTAATAACCTATTAATAGTCAAATTACTGAAACCAGTGTAGATATTTTAGTTCAGATCATTCATATAAACTACTTAACTTTCCTTTACCTCTACCGTTATAACATTATTCCATTTAATAAGTTTAATCACCATATCAAAATGGTTATGCACTTTTGGCTTGTTAATTGTAGTGAGTCAGTGACATTACTGAGCAGCGAAACTCTTTACTTTTAATGGCTATCTCGTTTAAACACCTAAATCCATTGGAACAATAGTAAAATTACTGAAACCAGTGAAGGCATTTATTTCGGATCATTTATATAAACTACTCAACTTTACTTTGCCGTTACTGTTATAACATTATTCCATTTAATAAGTTAAATCACCATATCAAAGTGGCTATGCACTTTTGGCTTGTTAATTGTAGTGAGTCAGTAACATTACTAAGCAGCGAAACTCATCAAGGCATTTCACTTGTTAAGGAGGCAGAGTAGAGGGTAGACTTCTGGCTTAACTACCATGTCAAATAATTTATTTCTTTTCTTTTAATGGCTATCTTGTTTAAACACCTAAAACCATAGGAGCTATACAGGATACGGCAAAGAAGGAGGCTGCAAATGAGCTACTGAAGTACACAGACACTTTTACAAAAACAGGGTTAACGGCATTAGCCAAGCCAGAACCTGAGGTGCCAGAAGCACTTGGTATGGAGAATGTTTCTTGCAAATATAGATAAGCTCAAGATATCCTATCTTGGACAGATCATAGTGAATTGACATTTTGCTTTCTCAACCATGACAGCCCCTACACTTGATTATCTGGAAAATGCTTTGGAGAAGTTTGATGATGGGCCATTCTTCTTGGGTGAATTCAGTTTTGTGAGCCATCTGATCCTGCTTAGTTATATCATGACTATTGATCCTTTATCCTTTTGTGTTTACTGCTTTGATAACAGGGAGATATTGCATGAAATTTATGCAGGTTGATCTTGCATATGCTCCTTTTGTTGAAAGATTTTATCTTGCGTTTTCCAGACATAAGAACTATGACATCACAACTGGCAGGCCAAAACTATTGCAATGGATTCAGGTAAGTACAAATTCTAATTTTATCATTTCTGGCTATATGCTGAATTGTGTTAGAATTCTAAAAATCGTGTACTATATACACAAAGCAAATCACAACACATGCAATTTTTCTGACTAGCAGTTTTCTTCTTGTATGACATAACATACTGGTTTGATTGCAGGAAGTGCAAAAAATTGATGCATATGCAAAAACAAGACCTGATCCAGAGCAAGTTGTTGAAAAATACAAGAGATTTACGGTATCTCGTCTGTGATACTAAAATGTATTTAGTATACATGATACATGCTTTTTAATTGCCTGGCTTCTCAATACCTGAGAAAGAAAAATGGATTTGTTATAAAACATGGTACTGATTATTTTCATCCTTCTGCAGGCTAATTAGATCGCTGGATGCAAATGAACTCGAATTGGATAGAGAGCTGGATTGTGCTTTAGAATTCTAGTACCGAGATAGTTGCTGCATAGAATTTACATATGTTCAAATAGGTGGGGAAACTTAAGGATACTGTGATTTCTATAAATAGGAGTGTCTTCTGCATTACTTTAATCCTTGTAAGTTCATGTTTGAAGCAATTTGCCAGACTACTTTATCAGTGTAAGATTCAACTATTATATATTATAATTCATGGGTTTTTTTCTTCAGTGCACTGAGATTTAACTGGGTTGGAGGGGGTGGCCCCTTGAATTTGATGGTCATCTATGGCCATCAAACCAAAACAATTGCTGAGTGTCAGGTGTACTAGTGCATACAGTTGTACTACTTATAGTATACTGATACAAAGTAAAGTAAGCATCACTTATTTTAACTGTTCTTATATAATATTTTGTACAAATTATATTTTTTCATATAATATTGAATGGATGGGGCAGGGAAATTTTTTTGTATATACTGTTCAAATCATGAAAAAGTGTAAATGGATAAACCTGTCTATAATGGTATTTGACAAAACTATGTGCTCATAGTATAAGCTTGTATTGGTGGCAGTGTGTGATCCACCATTACCTAAATGTTTGCTTGCCTAGAATTTGGATCTAACTTGGTTTCACATGTGCAAAATCTGTTCTCGGAGGTTTATGCCCACCTTGACATCAATGAAATGCTCATCACATCATTCTCTTTACAATGTTCACTCTGGTTGGTCCAACAGTTAACCCCTTTTACATTTCTTAGCTGGTGATACCTTTGTATACCTCCTAAAAAGATCATACAGGATGAACAAATAGATTTCTCATTTATCTTAATAGGTTTGATGAATCAGTGTCTAATCTTTCTTCATCAATTTAAGTTGGTTGGCTCATTTTGAGAAGATAGGATTTTCCAAATCTTAAAAAAGGGCTACAAAAGATTCATCATCAATGAAATGTTTGTTAATAGGAAATTTTATTTTTATATTCTTTAGTTATTTTCATTTCAACTTTTCTTATTCAATACAAATAATAAAAAATGAGAATGATCATATACTTTGGATTTATCTGTGAGCATGAATCAAAAAGAGCATCAATTTTGAAGTTCTTAGTATGTTTTTTGAAATGAAAAGACTCTAGTTACAACACATCCTTTTTAGATTCATTGTTATCCAAACAAGCCTCTTTATGAATTGAGGTATAAACCAACCTCTCATTCACATTGCAATTACATTTTATCTCTTGTTTAGGTTTGAAGGAAGTTATTGTATTCTTTCATTTTTTCTTGTTTTTTCAAAAAACATAATTTCCAATATATTTCATCTATATGGCTATAAACATTACAATGTATTGAATGATTTTAATTAACCTTCTTAACAAAAGTACTAGTAGACGTTTTCATTTACACTTTTATTTGTGTTTAGAAGAGAAAGATTAATATTTTTTGGTCTATTGTAAGGCAATAGACTTCAAGGCAAGGTCATTAATATCTTGGACTTTGGCATCAAATTTGCCTCCTTATATAACTATGCAAGCCCATATTTTCTTCATTATGATTTATCATATCTCTTGCCATTTCGATCACCTTAGAAAATTTGATCATGCATGCAAGTACTTTGCTTTAGATATTCTTGAATAATATATCTACTCTTTTTGTGGCAAATAAAATAAAATTCCCGCTTGATCAAAGTTTTGAATTCATATCATTTTCTAATTAGAGATAATTTTCTCATAGTTATAGGATGAACATTACTTTCAAACCATGTTAAATGTGACTACCCAGTTTCAATCTTGCAAAAGTAATTTATTGCTTCTCATTAAGGTGATAATTTGAAATATAACTCTAATCGGGAAATCCACTAGTTAATTTTTCAGCATGAAATTTACCCTTATATGGATGAATCTCTTATCTTAATTTCACCCTAAATAGCATAGAGCTTGGATGGTAGAGCAATGTTTTTTCTCAAGTTCTTTCTAGTCTTCAATTCTTCACTCATTTTTGGTATCTCCATAGTCACACCTAGCTTTCCCATGAGAACCTACTATATTCTTCACCTTTTCAAACCTACCCTTGCAATGAGTAATATCAGCTACATCCTCCTCAAACTTGTTGAATTAGTCTACGACATCAAAAGGTGTAGCACATTCATGATCTATGTTTATGATTTGTACATTTCGCTTCATGAATATATCTCACTAGAAGGAAACAAAACACCACCTTCTTTAACGCTAATTGGTATATGAGGTGAATACAATTACAAAACTATTAAGTACACACCACATAAAACATCAAAAGGAACACAAAATGATGGAATAAAATCCACACTATAGGTGGAGACTACAACTATGATACTCATATGATCGATACAAATCCAAACTAAAACAAAAAACACAATGAAGACCACTAGAGGAGACAACACTCATAAAAACATAGAATGCATATTTTTCCATTTAACCCAGAAGTATCATTTACAAAACTTTTATAATCATATTACAATATGTTAACAAATAGTTCTTCTACAACTATTTGGAGCTGTTGTCTATGACTATTTTTTGCGACTTTTGGAGCTATTGTAACTACTCTTTTTGGAGTTGAAATTGTTCTTGTTGTTGCATTACACTCTCTTGCTCGCTATCCTTTGTTTTTCATGAGCTCTATTGTTGTTGCAACATTCTCCTCTTCTCTCACATTGTTGCTGCTACAACTTCTATGTTCTACACACAAAACTTTGCTAATGCTAAAAAAACATTTTTTTCTCTTCTTGTCTCTACCACACAAAACTTCTACTCAACTCGAATCAAAACTCGCATGCTTGCATTTACTTCCCATCCAACCAAATAACTACTATTGCAAGCATTTGAGGGACAAAATGGATAAAGATCCCAAAAATGTATTTTTGATAGGTTGTTGTTTGAAAGGCTTATGATAACAATAAATTTCAACACTCCTTAATCCTAAGCCATTTCAACCTCGTATTGTATTTCTGGAGCTAATTCTATCAAATCCAGTACTCTTTGGAGTTCGATGTACATGAATTTTGAAGCTATTTTTGATGAATCTAGAGATGTATCCATGCTACCCTAACTGCTTCTTAGGTGTTCAAAACTAATTCTACTAAGTGGCTTAATAAAAATAATTGCATAATGTTGTTCAAACCTATAATACTTGACTTTGATTTCTCAATGTTCTACTAGTTCCCTTATGAAATGATACCTAGTCTCTATGTGCTTACTTCATCTATGAACAATTGAATTTTTTGTCAAGGCTATTGATGATATATTATCACAAAATATAGTTGTGCCATCTTCTTCTTCTTTCCAGTCAACTAGGATTCTTCATAGCCAAATAACCTAACATGTTGCATTTATTGCAATATACTTAGCTTTAGTTATGGAAAAAGAAATAATAGGTTGTCTCTTGGAAGCCCATAAAATGGATCTAGAACGTGTTTGTGTACGTTTTATCATCCACCGAACAAATAGAATAAAATGTCCAAAGACACTCTATCCTCTCTTGAACAAAATCACTGCGTATGCTAAGATTGCGAGAAGATCATATGGCAACTCCAAGGTGTCTTCTGTTAGCTCTTGAAATGTGGATAAGCTCAATGGTCGTTATGATATGCTGGCAATACACAAAGGGACTTACGTTAACAAATCTCTTACAAGCTAGGACTTAGGAAAGTTGACTAAAATGCTCATTTTTTTTTGTTTTTTCTGTTTGGGATTTCAAAAAAGTGCAAAAGGATAAGGGTCTAGAAGTTCTAATCTACTCCTAAGAATTCAAGACGGTAAAGATTAGGTGAAACTAATAACCACGCTTTGCTTCGCCTCACTAAGACAACTACACAAAGTGGGTGCAATTTTCAAGGGGTGTGCTTATGATTTTCATGTCACGAACAATTACCATCAAATCGAACAATACTCATCCAGACAAAAGTTAAGCATCCACAACTATAAGCTCAGGCTAACTTTACACATTGAATAAAAATCATCTATTCAAAGAAAGTATAAGAAAATTTTCACCATAAATCAATACTATCAAATCTTACATTCATCTAACATACATTCAAATCAAATTCTATTCTAGTTATAGTCTATTGTTGAAGGAGATATGTAACCTTGCTACCACTTGACAATAAGAAGGATTCAAAGCAAATCATGCATAAGAGCTTTTATTATTCAAAGTAGCTATATGCAACAATGTCATAAACTCTCTTCACCAAATGAAAATGAGAGAGCAAGAGTTTATATAGAGTTTCTGAAAGCAAATGAAAGGCCGAGATCAAAACAAATTAACAACCGAGATTAAGACATATAAACCCTAATTAGGTTTTCCTAAAATAACATCAACATCAATTACATGAAAGACAAGTGGCACTAGGAGCTATTTTTCAAGGAAGTGCATCTCTATCCTCTTGAGCGACAATGTGTTCAATGAACCTAGACACAATCAAGATGACCTCTTCCATCGTGACCTACAATAGCATGTTTACTTTGAATTCCAACCCGTCCAACTCCTCAGCACATTCGACAAAAGTATTTTCCCATTCCAATGCCTACTTTAGGAAGACATCTCGGATAGACAAGAAGTTCGCCACCTTAGTCAAATTTTGCCTTAGGATTGGTCCAGTGATGGTGGAGAAGATTTCTCGAGCTCTGTGCTTTATATTTTTTAGCTGCATGTTAATCTCCCAGATGATCTCCTTCTCAAGTACATCCACAACTATGAGGAAAATATTATTCTGAACCTCTTTAATTTATTCTTCAACTTTGACTCCATCAGACTTCACTCTTTCCAAGACCTCACTCCATGTTGTCAATGCCCAATACCAAGTGTGGAAGTCATAGGCGGTGCCTGCTGCAATTATCTTCCCATCAATCAACTCCTATTTTGGAAATCCCTTCAGAACTCTAAGGCATGGAATGACTCTATCCTGAACATCCTGGAGGTTGTCCCAAGCTTTTGTCATGGCAACAAGTCTAGAAAGCAATGAGGAAGCCTATCCATAAGCCAGTATCAATCTCTCCATAAATGTAAGCGCTCCCTCACTCTTACTCACCACCCACTTAGTTTCCTTAGTCATGACCATCTCTTCTTCAAAGCCCTTGGCCGCTTCTTGTGAAGAATTCAAAAGTGGAGGAGCTACGACATCGCCCTGATTGAGAGGTTTGGTTAGGTGTTGAATGTACTCCTTCAGGTGTTCAATATCCTTTTTATACTCTCTTTTCTTTGCAACTTCCTTTTCCAACCTTTCTTTGATAGAAGTGATCGAATTGTCTAAGTCTTCTACTTCTTGACCTTTTGTGGTTGGGCTTAAGTTGACAATGGTGATGGCATATTCTTGAGGAGCAATATCCTCCTTTGACTTATCTATTGTCGGTACAACAATTTGTACTATACAGAGGCCTGCTTCGTCCCTCTAGATGGTGGAAACATTTTGGCGGGATTCTTTACAACAACTATTTCTAACCTGGCCAAGAAATCAGTCATATCATCTTCCTCTGGAATGTTTGTTTGTACTTTTATCTTCAATCTCTCCTTCAACCAATCAGGAATAGTAGGCTGCTCTATACCTTCCTCTTCCTGAATATTCTGCACACATGGAATATCCTAAATCCCTTTAAGAGTGGAAATCATTCTGTCTTGGAATTCACCATCCAGGACATCCATTTCATTCTCGAACTCCAATATTTATGTGCCTGTGGGAGATGGGGGCTCATCATCCTCTATCTAGATATGAATGGGAGAAGGAGTCCTTATGTCACCCAATGACTCATCAATATCCAATATCTCATTCATATTCTCAGACATGGAAGAATGAAGAGGCTCTAATCTTTGCTTCTTTCGGGTAGGTTCCTCATCTACAGTCTTCTTTCCTTTTGCTCTTGTAGAGTCATTAACTATTCCCTTCCTTTTCCTCAAATGAGTGCTCTTGATTGGTTCATCACTTTAGGATGCACCTGCATTTGAAGAATAGGATTCTGCTTCACCCATTAAATTGTAAGTCAGAGTCACATTCCTTCATCATAACTCTTGGATTTGCTGATCTACCCACCACTGTGAATATTTGACGACTGGCCTCATCAAGGTCGTTAAATCTGCAAGCTCTAGTTTTGATCACTTTACAGGAGGAAGAGGTTGACTCTCATCAAAGCCTGGCCGAATATACTCTCCATCATCCTCAAGCTGATCTAGCACATGGAAGAGCTTAGTTGTCTTGATCAAGTTCACCGATAGTCTGGACCATAGTCTTTTTCTGACACCATACTCATCTACAACATTCACCCAGAAATCCTCCAGGTCTACCTTATGTTTTTACTTCCTTCCATTCACGGTCCCAATGTGGTGGTGAGGATCAAATCCATCTCTGGACAAGTAAGATGTGAAAGGGTACCATTGCATTTCTAACATGGCACTTTTAGTTGCCTGTGCTGATGGACAAGACTCTTGCATATTCCCAATAAAGAATGGAAAGGTGATGGTTTCCTTCTACTTTGTTCTCTAGAAGCCTTGGTATGTTTCAAGTTGCCTAAGTACCTCAAGCAAGACCATTCTATTGGTGCGATAGATCAGGAGTCGGTAAGGACATCTTGTGAATCCCTAACTCTTATGTAAGTGAATCTTGGAAACTAGATGAACCAGGATTCGTACTTGCTGATTAGGCTTTTAGCCTCATGGGTTAACCTTTGATGCATTCCACCTTTTAATATTCATGTAATGTACATTAGGAAGGCATCATGTGCTCTTTTGAAACGGGCCTTCTCATAGAGTTGCAACTAGGGATAGCAATCATATGACTTGAACTCGTTCTCTCCATTGCCCACCACCCCTCGGTAGATCAATCTCGTATATCTATAGGTCCTTGCCAAAAGATAGACAACATAAGAATTCATATAAAAGTTATAGTCCTTTCTAAATTTATTAGCTGCTCATGGAGATTGTCACTAATCATTCATGACCAATTGAACATCTTGACGCCTAAAGTGATCTCATCAATGAAATAATACATCCATGTCTAGAATGGTTTACCTTGGGGGCTGCCCATTATTTTGTTCAATAGCAAAATAATATCTCCATAATCTTCCTTGAAGTCTATCCGAAGCAATTTCTTTAGCATCTTTTTAATAGAAGGCCTTGGATTTACCAACCATGTCTTGTTGATGTTGGTTGCACAAAGATCCATCCGATTTTCATAAAGTCTTCTTGCATCTTCCTTGGTTCTGTATGAAGTTCGGTTGTAATTGGGTATGTCGAATGCTTCTTGAATAGCCAGTTCTCTGAGATGTGCCAATATTCTTCTGTCAAGCACAATGATCTGTCTCTCTTGTGGGTTGTAGTGTATGGTACATTCTACCATTAGTTCACCACATTCTACAGCTGAAGGAAATCCTGCTGCTTGAAGAATTCCATTCCACATCATTCTCTAAGCAATAGTTGTTGGCAGGAGTCCATCTTGTCTGTACATCCTTTTCTTGAATTTCTTGAAGTCCACATGTCTAAGGTTGGTATCTGTGATATTTTTCCACTTGGAGTTGATTTTCGATTCTAGTTGTAGTCCTTTGCTGGAAAACTTCATTTGGGCCTTTCTCGAAGGTTCTCCTTAGGTGGTCATCAACCTGCGAGAAACATAGAGAAAATATATTAATTTCAAGATTTTAATTTTGATTTTCTTGGACCTTTCTCTCAAAAATTATGACTTTCAGCCTATTAAAGATTACATTCTATGAAAAATCAGATTGAAAATAACATAATTTAGTTAATCACTTAGTAAAATTTCGTGAGAATAAAGAATTTTGTCAAACTTGGAATAAATAAACTTTGAAATTATACAATTTGATGACAATTCTGCCTTAAACTTTGAAAATTCTATCCTTGTCTCTAAAAAAGCACGCTACTCTTGGTGAATTCAGCTCTCCAGCTCCAGAATTTACTTTGTCCCTTGTTCTTCTCTTTGAAAAATCACTTAATTCTCCAAAATATTATCTCTTGTCACTTTAACATTGGAATAACTAGAATTTTCTCTCAATCGTCCTTGGGAGAGAATGAGTTGAAAATGACAGTTTATCTGCTTATAAATTTGAGAAGGTTGATTGATTAAGTGTGAAATATGTAATAACTTTAAGACTCAGTGTCAAGATACAATAGATGAATCCTTTTCTAGTCAAGTACTAACATTAACTTCAAGATACTTTAGAAACAATTAATCTAGGATTCTAAGATTTTCCACAAATATTTGTCCGAGGAACATTTTCAACATAACTTAGCAGGGTCATTATAGAGTTTGCATGTAAGAAACACTACCCTTCTCACAAATGGGAATGCCTCTTTATTCAAAACTAATCTAAGCAATCCAAACCTAAGGCAAAACGAAAGCAAACTAAACTAAACTGAAAGTGAAAGAAAACTAATCTAAGAAAGCAAAGACAACTAAACTAACAAAAAAAGGCAACCAAACTAAAATAAACCAAGACTCAAAAAATAACTACTCTAACTATGTACAATTAAGTCCCATCAAGGAACTCAAGATTGGAAGTAATGTTTCAAAAAATTCTCGTTAACGGGCAACAGGATGTCTTCCCCTGTCAAAGTCTTCAATCTGAATGCGTTCTCTCCCAATACCTCAGAAATCTGGTATGGTCCTTTCCATAGGCTGTCAAATTTATCATGGTCTCCTCTCCATTCATAGCTTTATCCAATTAAAGGACTAGATCATAGATCCTGAAGGACTTTGTCGTTGCACGTCTGTCAAACCAACGTTTAACAACCCCTTGATGTTTTGCAAAATTCTCGAGAGCTTGATCTCTTTGTTCTTCCAGTAATAGGAGCTGTAAAAGATGAATTTGAACTCTGTTTTCTGGGTCTAGGTACTCTTGCATGAACTTCAATGTTGGAATCCTCAACTGAATGGGAAAGATAGGATCTTTCCCATAAACTAAGTGATATCAAGAGGTTCCCAATGACTTCTTGGCTCTTGTTCTATTTGCCCATATAGAAAACCTGAGTTGAGAATGCAAGTCTCTTGGATTCTTCTCTAGTAACTTCCTGATCACATTAAGCAAATTCTTGTTTGTTGACTCTGCCAACCCATTACCCTAGGGGTAATAGTTTGAGGAAAACTTCAAAATGATCCCGTAATCGAATGCCCAATTGGAAAACCTCAAAGAAGTGAAAGAAGAACCATTATCACACACCAAAGTGTTAGGACAACCGAATCTAGTGATAATGTGCTCTTCCAAAAAAATGATCATTGCATCTGTCGTGCAATTCTTCAATTCTTGGGCTTCAAACCATCTGGTGCAGTAATCAATTACAGTTAAAATATATGTATGTTGTGCTAAGGACGGTGGATTTATCATGCCGATAAAATCAAGTCCCCACATTGCAAATGGCTTCACTTCTGTGATTGGTTGTAATGGCATAGCAAGATTCTTTACACAGGTTGCAGTAACTTGGCAGGTGTGGCAAGTTTTGACGTGCTCATATGCATCTTTGAAAATAGTGGGCCAATAATATCCCGCTCTTAGGATTTGATAAGTTGTGGTCTGACTTCCTCCATGACATGTTTTGAATTTAGAGTGGAAATGTTCCATGATTCTCTTAGCTTCATCTTTTCCTACACACCTCAAGTAGGTTCCTTCATGATTCTTTCTGTAGAGTATTGATCCTTGAAGTATGTAATGTTGGCACTTAAGTCTGAAAGCTCTCTTTTGTGTTGAGTTCATTTTCGCAGGATACTTGTGATTTGTCAAATACGCAGTGATGTTAGAATGCCACTCCTCTGGGGAGGTCAATACATATGTTTGTTGTATAAGGCCATGCCCTTCAATGGCCATAGTTTGGGTTAAAGCTTTCGCACGAACTAGCTTCATTGGTTGTAGTTCAATATGATACTCTTGGATAGTGGCTACCCACTTTCCTCTTCTCTCTCCTAGCTCATTCTGCATCATGAGTGTTTTAATGGTCATGTCGGGTACGATGGAAAAAAATTTACTCCTCATGATATAGTGTCTAAATTATTTGATGGCCTTCACCAATGCATAGGCTTGCTTTTCAATACTTGGGTACCTCAATTCTGCATCCTTAAGAGGTGAGCTCATGAAAGCTATGGGATGCTTATCTTTTTCTTTTGTTCGCTGAGTAAGGATTGTGGCACAAGAATGCTCTGATGCAAAGGAATATAGGTAGAAAGGATTTGTGTAATCTGGATTGACCAAGATATTAGCGGTCGCTATGGGTTGTTTGATTTCTTCAAAGGCTTTCCTTGTTGACGATGTCCATTCCATCTTGGCATCTTTCTTTAACATCTCATTTAAAGGTTTCACTATCTCAGCGAAGCCAGTGATGAATTTTCTGACAAAATTGATCTTCCCAAAGAAAGATCTCAATTCCTTTTGGTTAGTAGGTAAATGGATCCTTGAGATTTCCTCTATGCATTCAGGATCAATTAATATCCCCTTCTCAGTGATCAGGTGACCCAATAATTTTCCCTCGGTGACCCTAAATATGCATTTCTTTGGATTTAAGGAAATCCCATACCTTTGACATCTTTGAAATACCTTCCTCAAATCTTCGACATGGTCTTCTCTTCTCTTCAAAAATACTGTCAAATCATCCATATAGATGATTATGCATTTTCCAACTAAGTCTCTAAAGGCGATGTCCATGGCTCTCTGAAATGTGGCTCCTACATTAATTAACCCAAATGGCATTCTTTTATAGGAAAAGGTTCCCCATTTGGTCGTGAATGCCATTTTCAGTTTGTCTTCATATTCCACAAGTACCTAATTGTACCCAGAATATCTGTCCAAAAAGGACATCATTTGTGACCCATTGACAATTTGTAAAACCTCATCGAGTGATGGCAAAGGATAATTGTCCTTTTCAGAGGCTCTGTTTAAGTTACAAAAATCATTACATAGCCTAATTTCTCCATTTTTCTTCCAGACTGGGATGAGATTAGCAACCCACGTTGAGTGGCACACTGGGAATATGATTCTTGCTGATAACAATTTTTTGACTTCTTGATATATGAGAGGTTCCAATAATGGGTTAACCAACCTATGACGATGTCTAAACGACTTACTTCCTGGCTTGAGAGGAATTGTGTGCGTGATGATGGAAGTAACATAAGTTTTTAAATCTTCATAGCTCCAAGCCATGACATCAACAAACTCCTTCATGCTTTGAATTATTCCAGCCTTTTCTTTGGGTGTGCATGCTTTACCTATGTATACATTTTTAACGTCACATTCGGTTCCAATATTCACCTTTTCATATTGATCACCTTCAATCCTTTGATTCTTTGCTTCATTGATTTGATCCTGATCAAATATTCTTTCCAATTGTATCATCCCTCTTGGAATGATATTTGTCTTTAGATACATGATGCCATCAACATCAAATTTAGCTTCTTTCGTCATCTCATCTTCATCAATAATTTGTGTTGTAAAAACATTTGAACTTGTTAAAAACTCAAGAATGTGGTCATCATCTTCAAAAACTTGAAAGTTTGTGATATTATCCATAATTGACGGTATTGATGATAACTCCACTATGAACTGACTCATGCCATCCATGGCGAGTGGCTCTAATGAACAAGCCACTTGTGCCAAGGAATTCACAACTTGATTGTTTGATCGGTTCACAAATTGAATATTGAAAGCATCAAAGCTCTCAATGAGGTCCCACACTCTATTGCGGTAACGAGCTAATCTCTTATCATGAAAAATGTACTATTTTCTTATTTGTTTCACTACTACCTCTAAATCTCGAAAAGAGTGTAATACTTTTGCTCCTTTCCTTAGGGATAGTAGTAGTCCTTGAACCAATGATTCATACTCTGCGACATTATTTGTGCAGGGGAATTGCAATATGTGAGCTACAAGGTATGCTTCTCCATTTGGATTGATTAATTCAAAACCAGCTTCAGCTCCTTTCTTCGTCCAAGACCTGTCAAACCTTAGGGTCCAAAATTGTTCTTGTTGTGGTGAAAGCAGAGTCTATGGATCCATGTTTCCTTCTTGAGGATCTTGCTCAAATTCTATCTCTTGTATTATTATTGAGGTAGAGCCATCAATGTGATCCACCTCTTTGCTATTTGAAGAGCTCAATGCTTGTACAATTTTTCTCTGCACTTCTTCTATGGATTTCTAACACATCTCACATGTAAATTCAGAATGGGTAGTGTTGTTGATTCAACACCAATTCAAAATAATAGATCTGGGATGTGGAATTTTTTGCGCAATTCTTCCTTCAATTGAACACTTTTTAAGACAAAGTTCCTAAAATTTTCAAACATTCCTTCATTATCATCCTGGGAGCCTTGGCATTTTGCAATTGGTTCCTTGGTATAATCGACCATCTCGTTGATCTCCTGAGTCGATCCATGCAACATTAAGATTTTATTCACTCTAGGCTTGTAAGAGCGTAAGTTTGTTTCGAGAAATAATATTTCATTGTTTTCTCCATATTCAGTTATCAACAGTTTGAGCCTCGGTGAGCTATCAACTCTTATTTGGTTTGGGATCCCTTTCTATGGCAACCACATGTGAGAAAAATCTATATAAATATATCCATTTAGCCTACTTGACCAATCTCTACTTAAAAGCATGTTGTATCCATCGGGTATATCGACTATAGAAATGTCCATACAACTTTGCACTCTTGGGTTTGCTACTAGTTGCATGTGAATATTATTCAATTCTCCCATAATAGGGACTTCTGTTTTGTCTAACTGAGTGACTTTCTTATTGGTTTGTGTAGGAACAAGTCCTAATCTTTGGCAGATAGCTAAGGGAATCACATTTCTTAAAGCACTAGAATCCACTAGGCAGTTGTGTAACATTTTGCCAAATATTCTAACTGACAACAAAAATGGAGTAGGCTCATCTTTTCCCTGGTAAAAGACTACTGGGTGTTTTTCTCAATTGTTGATATCTTGATTCTTTTCCTTTTGTGCTCCTGGGACATGTTCTTTCTTCTATGGGGTTTGTGGTAGTTCATTCACCAAAATTTCTTCTCGAAATATGTCACTGTCCATGAGAACTTCTTCTGGTGTTATGTCTCTTTGATTTGAACTTCTGGACAATGTTTGGACAATTCCCACAAAATTAGGAGGTTGTTGTGGAGCATCAGACCCGTTTTCTAACGTTTTTGGATCATCTTGAATAACATTTGTGTTTGCTGGAGCATTGGGTACTCCTCTATTTGGCATGTTCTGTGAAGTGTTCCTTGGGACTACAACTTCAACCAAACTACTCAGAAGTGTTTCTTGAATCTCAAGGACTCTCATCAACTCGATCAAATGTAAACCGACCTTTATCTTTTTAAACTCTTCTGGAAAATATGAACTTAACCTTTTCAATTCTTCTCTAGGACAATCTTTTGTCTGTTCCTGAGCTTGCTCTACTTGAGGATTTGTTTGTCACTTTTGTTCCACTTGTGGTATAGTAGCTTGTCTCATCCCATTTGGTTGGATATTATGTTGACGGTATTCAAGTGAATCTCTAGGAAGAGACGACACATTGGTAGCATTTGGATTTGGTGGAGTCTTGAAAATTATTTGGTGGAATGGACATAGTTAAAGGTTCAATATGGTGAGTATTCCTCTGATATACCCTGAACATGTTTCCAAATGTCGGTTGGAGCACTTCTCTGGTTCCTTCCACCAATACACTGTTATACAATGGAGGGAAACTATAACCATTAGTTGTAGTTGAATAGTTTGATGGATCTTGAGTTTCCAATCCAACTTGATATTGTGGCACCTCCATTGGGCCATTTACAGATGCAGGTGGGAATCTTTGATTAGGCTCGTACGATGGGTATTCTTGGGATGAAAACTTGACATTTTTGATGACAAGAGCTTGATCATATCTCGGTGCGAGGAATATTTCATATCCTATCACTGGAGGATCTTCTGCCTTGAAATTCCTCTTCTCATTCTTGAAAATATTTGCTACTACTTGGAATTCATGGCAATGTAACTCAAAACATTGATCTGTGTTGTGCAGCTTGCACCATCCTGATAATATCACTTCGACTAGGAACACCTTGTCTGCAGGATGATTGTTAGTAGCAAGTTGATTATCTAAAGGAGGCGACATAGTACCATTATTAGGCCCGGTGTTCCATGTCCTCTTTTGGAAGTCTAGGTTATTGTTCCGAAAACCTTTATTATTCCCTTGATAATTTTGATTGTCTCTTTGGTAATTTTGGTTGTCTCTTTGGTATCCAGAGGAACTTTGACCTTGGTAATAGTTTCTTTGCATACTTTGTATTTGATTATTCTGATCTCTCAAATATGTAACTTCAATTAATAATTCCTTGACTTGTTTTGTCAATTCCTTTATTTTGTCCTTTTCTTCTTTAGTCAAGACTGAGGTTGTTGCATTTTGGAGATATATTAGCTACGATGGTGGTGCTTGGGACATAGGAACTCCTGGGTGAAGGACCAATTAATTATTCACATTAGTAATTGGTTTCATGATGGGCGTCTACTAAGCCAATGCTCAATTGATATCTTGAATTTGATTTTGAGTAGCGAAATTCCCTAAATAATTGAGTGGGCCTAGAGCAACACCTATTCCTAGATCATTGCTAACTGTAACTATTGCAACATATGCTCCCTTTAAGTCAGCTAGGGCCAGATTCTTTGACTTTACAAACATAGAGGTGAGATAATCCACGGCCGCATAATAAACTCGCAGTGCCGCAACATTATCCAAGTTGTAAGGATCTCATAACCTCATGTAGGCTTTGTGGAATCTGCTATTGAATGTGATAATTAGTTTGTGCTCCTACCTCTTTATTTCCACAAATTTCCTATACAAATCTATTGGGGAAATTGGTGCTCTGAATTTCTCTAAAAGGGATTCCTTCATTTGTTGCCTATTACAGATAGAGTCGGTTGACAAATGGATGTACCAATAGTAGGCCTCTTCATCAAAAGTGTAGGGGAACAACCTACAAGCAACATATTATTCTTAGATATCTCCATTTTGAAGGAGATCTTCAAAAATTTTGATATGTTCATCTGCAATGCGGCTCAGATCACCACTATTGAACTTGGAACAAAATTGCTCAAAATTATTAGGCATGTCATGATAGACAGGAAATGTCATGGGCGATGCATTAGCTAGACACCATGCCATTGGAGTGTTCACTTGATGTACTCCTATTTGAGTTTGTTGAGTAACTGGTGGCAGAGATATTTGAATTGAAGCTCCTAGAACTAGAGCCTTCTGGGCAGTCCTTGGAATTGAAACTTTGGGAACTGGTGTTTGGAACAAACTCAAAATATCTTCTTGTTCACTTGGTATTTCTTGAGTGGGTGGAACTACTTTAGTAGGGTTGATTGCACTTGATGTTCCTTCTTGTGATGTTTTTGTTTTCTTCCTCTGTTTGTTTCTATAAGGTGATAACTCTACAAATTCTTTGAAAGAACCTAGAGTTGATCTAGTAATTCTTCAAAATTTGTTTGGTGAGAAAGAACCAATTCGATCTAGCATGTCTTCCTTCAATCTTGTCAAGGATGCGTGACAACTGCTTCAGGAGCTAGTTGATTTACTTGTTGAGGAACTTGTTGATGAGCTTGTCGATTCTGTTGTCGTTGAAGGGCTTCAAACCTTTTTATAAGAAAATCTCTTTAGATAGAGGCCTCGATACGTTTGGATTTATCCTCTTCTTCTTCAAGGATAAAGCACATCTAAAACCAGTCAGGAGCATTTCTTCTTACTTTCCATGCTAGGCTATACAATTCAATAATGACGTCTTCTTTCTCATCATGAAAACCAAAGTTTGGTTGTAGTACTGGATTAGGATCTTGGCCTGGATTAGGAATGCTGCCTGGAAGAACCATTCTTCATTATATTAGAAAAGCTTGGATTTATTAAGGATTGGTCGGTGGTGATTGACTGATGTTTCGAGAGATCGATCTATCTCTTCAAAAGCTTGTTTTAGGCAGACAATTCTTTGTTTTATTAAATCCCTTTGAATTGCTTCTTCAATCTATCATCCATTTTCTTCTTCTCTAGCAAGAACACAACTTGTCTAAATTGAGTGTGGTTTTTCTATGACTTCTAAGCTAGTGATTACAATTGATCAATAATGTTTGTTTGTCCTTGTTTTGGTTTTTCAAAGGGTGTTTTAAAAGGGAACTCATGCGATAACACCATAATTCATCATGTCTACAACCTCAACTTGTAAGAACTTAGTTGTTGTTTCTTTCCCTCCTTCTAGCCCCAATTCTATGTTGGTGTACGTTTTATCATCCACTAAACACACAAAATAAAATGTCCAAAGACACTCTATCCTCTCTTGAACAAAATCACCACATATGCTAAGATTGTGAGAAGATCATATGGTGACTCAAAGCTTTCTTTTGTTAGGTCTTGATGTGTGGATAAGCTCAATGGTCATTGTGATATGTTGGTAATACACAAAGGGACTTACGTTAACAAATCTCTTACAAGCTAGGACTTAGGAAAATTTGGCAGTTTTGCTCTTTTTTTTGGGTCTTTTCTATTTGGGATTTCAAATAAGTGTAAAAGGATAAGGGTCTAGAAGTTCTAATCTACTCCTAAGAATTCAAGAGATGATAAATATTAGGTGAAACTAATAACCACACTTTTCTTCACCTCGCTAAGACAACTACACAAAGTGGGTGCAATCTTCAAGGGGTATGCTTATGATTTTTACGTCATGAACAATTACCATCAAATTGAACAATACTCATCCAAACAGAAGTTAAGCATCCACAACTATAAGCTCAGGCTAACTTTACGCATTGAATAAAAATCATCTATTCAAAGAAAGTACGAGCAAAGTTCCACCATAAATAAATACTATCAAATCTTGCATTCATCTAACATACATTCAAATCAAATTCTATTCTAGTTCTAGTCTATTGTTGAAGGAGATATGTAACTTTTCTACCACTTGACAATAAGAAGGATTCAAAGAAAATCATGCTTAAGAGCTTTTATTATTAAAAGTAGCAATACGCAACAATTTCATAAACTCTCTTCACCAAATGAAAATGAGAGAGCACGAGTCTATATAGAGTTTTTGAAAGAAAATGAAAAGCTAAGATCAAAACAAATTAACACCCGAGATTAAGACATATCAACCCTAATTAGGGTTTCCTAAAATAACATCAACATCAATTGCATGAAAGACAAGTGGTGCCAGGAGATATTTTCAAGGAAGTGCATCTCTATCCTCTTGAGCGGCAGTGTGTTCAATGAACCTAGACATGATCGAGATGACCTCTTCTATCGTGACCTATGACATGTTTACTTTGAATTCCAACCCGTCCAACTCATCAACACATTCGGAAAAAGTATTTTCCCATTCCAATTCCTTTTTTAGGAAGACATCTTGGATAGACAAGAAGTTTGCCACCTTAGTCAAATTCTGCCTTAGGACTAATCTAGTGATGGTGGAGAAGATTTCCTAAGCTATGTGCTTTAGATTTTCCAGCTTCATGTCATTCTCCCAGATGATCTCCTTCTCAAGTACATCTGTAACTATGAGGAAAATATTATTTTGAACCTTTTTAATATGTTCTTCAACTTTGACTCCATCAAACTTCACTCTTTCCAAGACCTCACCCCGTGCTATCAATGCCCAATACCAAGTGTGGAAGTCATAGGTGGTGCCTGCTGCAATTATCTTCCCATCAATCAACTCCCATTTCAGAATTCCCTTCAACACTCTAAGGCATGGAATTACTCTATCCTGAACATCCCAGAGGTTGTCCCAAGCTTCTATCACAACAAGTCTGGAAAGCAATGAGAAAGCCTACCCATAAGCCAATATTAATCTCTCCATAAATGTAATCGCTTTCTCGCTCTTACCCACCATCCACTCCTTAGTTTCTTTAGTCATGAGCATCTCTTCTTCAAATCCCTTGGCTGCTTCCTATGAAGAGTTCAAAAGTGGAGGAGCTATTGCATCTCCCTAATTGAGAGGTTTGGTAAGGTGTCAGATGTACTCCTTCAGGTCTTCAATCTCCTTTTTATACTCTCTTTTCTTTTCCACTTCCTTTTCCAACCTTGCCTTGATAGAAGTGACTGAATTGTCTAAGTCTTCTACTTCTTGACCTTTTGTTGTTGGGCCTAAGTTGAAAGTGGTGATAGCGTATTCCTTAGGATCAATATCTTCCTTTGACTTATCTCTTGTCAGTACAACAATTTGTATTGTTTGATGGCCTGCTTCATCCCTCTGGATGGTGGAAAACATTTTGGTGGGCTTCTTTACAACAACTATTTCTAACCTGGCCAAGAAATCGGTTGTATCATCTTCCTCTGGAATGTCAGTTTGTACTTTTATATTCAATCTCTCCTTCATTCAATCAAGAATAGTAGGCTGCTCTAGCTTCCTGAATATTCTGCACACATGGAATATCCTAAATCCCTTTAAGAGCGAAAATCATTCCCTCTTGGAATTCACCATCCAGGACATCCATTTCATTCTTAGACTCCACTATATTTTTGCCTGTGGGAGATGGGGGCTCATCATCCTCTATTTGGATATGAATGGGAGAAGGAGTCCTTATGTCACCCAATGACTCAGCAATATCCAATATCTCATTCATATTTCGGTTCATGGGAGAATGAAGAGGCTCTAATCTTTTCTTCTTTTGGGTAGGTTCCTCATTTGTATTCTTCTTTCCTTTTGCTCTTGTAGAGTCATTAACTATTCCCTTCCTTTTCCTTGAATGAGTGCTCTTGATTGGATCATCACTTTGGGATGCACCTGTATTTCAAGAATAGGATTCCGCTTCACCCATTAAATTGTAAGCCAAAGTCACATTCCTTCATCGCAGCTCTTGGATTTGCTGATCTACCCACCACTGTGAATATTTGACAACTAGCCTCATCAAGGTGGTTAAATCTACAAGCTTTGGTTCTGATAGCTTTACAGGAGGAAGAGGTTGACTCTCATCAAATCCTAGTTGAATATACTCTCCATCGTCCTCAAGCTGATCTAGCATATAGAAGAGCTTAGTTGTCCTGATCAAGTTCACCGATAGTCTGGACCATAGTCTTTTTCTGACACCATATTGATCTGCAACATTTTCCCAAAAATCCTCCAGGTCTACCTTATGTTTGTAATTCCTTCCATTCACGGTCCCAATATGGTGGTGAGGATCAAATTTAGCTTTGGACCGGTAAGATGTGAAAGGGTACCATTGCATTTCTAACTTGACACTTTCAGCCGCCTGTGCTGATGGACAAGACTCTTGCATATTCCCAATAAAGAATGGAAAGGTGATGGCTTCCTTCTACTTTGTTCTCTAGAAGCCTTGGTATGTTTCTGATTTCCTAAGTACCTCAAGAAAGACCATTCTATTGGTGGGATAGATCAGGATTCGGTAAGGACATCCTATGAATCCTTGAACTCTTATGTAAGTGAATCTTGGAAACTCAATGAACTAGGATCTATACTTGTTGATTAGGCTCTTAGCCTCATGGGTTATCCTTTGATGTGTTCCACCTTTTATTATTCTTGTAATGTACATTAGGAAGGAATCATGTGCTCTTCTAAAATGAGCCTTCTCATAGAGTTTCAACAGGGGATAGCAATCATATGACTTGAACTCGTTCTCTCCATTTCCCACCACCCCTCGGTAGATCAATCTCGTATATCTATAGGTCCTTTCCAAAAGATAGACAACATAAGAAATAATATTAAAAGTTTTAGTCCTTTTTAAATTTATTAGTTGCTCATGGAGATTGTCACTGATCATTCTTGACCAATTGAACATCTTGACATGTGAAGTGATCTCGTCAATGAAATAATACATCCATGTCTAGAATGGTGCACCTTGGGGGCTGCCCATTATTCTGTTCAATAGCAAAATAATATCTCCATAATCTTCCTTGAAGTCTGTCCAGAGCAATTTCTTTGGCATCTTTTTAATAGAAGGCCTTGGATTTACCAACCATGTCTTTTTGATGTTGTTTGCACAAAGATCCATCCGATCTTCATAAAGTCTTCTTGCATCTTCCTTGGTTCTGTCTGAAGTTCGGTTGTACTAGGTATGTTGAATGCTTCTTGAATAGCGAGTTTTTTGAGATGTGCCAATATTCTTCTGTTAGGCGCAATGATTTGTCTCACTTGTGGGTTGTAGTTTATGGCACATTCCACCATCAATTCACCACATTCTACAGCTGGAGGAAATCCTGCTGCTTGAACAATGCCATTCCACATCATTCTCTGAGCAATAGTTGTTGGCAGGAGTCCATCTTGTCTGTACATCCTTTTCTTGAATTCCTTGAAGTCCACATGTCCAAGGTTGGTATCCATGATATTTTTCCACTTGGAGTTGATTTTTTATTCTGGCTATAGACCTTTGCTGGAAAACTTCATTTAGGCCTTTCTCAAAGGTTGTCCTTGAGCGGTCATCAACCTGCGAGAAACATAGAGAAAATATATTAATTTCAAGATTTTAATTTTTATTTTCTTCGACCTTTCTCTCAAAAATTCTGACTTTCAACCTATTAAAGATTACATTCTGTGAAAAATTAGACTGAAAATAACATAATTTAGTTAATCACTTAGTAAAATTTTGTGAGAATAAAGAACTCCGTCAAACTTGGATTAAATAAACTTTTAAATTATACTATTTGATGGAAATTCTACCTTAAACTTTGAAAATTCTATCTTTGTCTTTGAAAAAGCACGTTACTCTTGGTGAATTCAGCTCTCCAACTCCAAAATTTACTTTGTCCCTTGTTCTTCTCTTTGAAAAATCACTTAATTCTCCAAAAATGTATCTCTTGTCACTTTAACTTTGGAAGAACTATAATTTTCTCTCAATCGACCTTAGGAGAGAATGAGTTGAAAATGATAGTTCAACTACTTATAAAGTTGAGAAGGTTGATTGATTTTAGTAAATCCATGCTTTTTTCTTTCAAATTCATCGATATTGGACTTGATTTCTTTTATCCACCATGGCGATCTTTATCTTCAAAACAAGTTTCTAATTTTCCCAAGGGGCCATCCTTAGCCAAATCTTCAAGATTTTCTTTTGAATATTTTAAAAATTTATTTAAGTGTTCAATATTTTTCTAAGTGTTGGAAAACAATAAAAATATTCCAAGTGTTAAATTTTCCAACCTCTTCCAACCCTTTAAATCATTTAAATATGGCAAAATTGAACTTACCCATGGCTAATTAATTATTTTCTATGTCATTTTATTTCTCTCATTTGGCTAGGGTGAACTTTATACTTGTCTTGCTATTTTTCCTTTATTGGGGCGAACTTCACACTTGTGCCATTTTTCTCAAGGTGGGGCTGAATTTGGAGTTAGCTAGACATTTCTCCTTGGTGGGTGTACTTTATGATCTTTGTGCCATGATTTATGTTAACTTCATTTGGGGCAGACTTGGAATTGCTTTTTCCATCTTCATGTTAGGCTAGGCAGAGTTCAACATGTGTTTGTCATATTCTCTCCTTTGTCATTTAACCATATTTTGCCAATACTTAGCCAATTTCATGAAATTTTCTTCCCAAGGTATCAATACTTTGCCAAATTTTGAGTTTTCTTTCCTCCTCTAGGCTAGGTGGACTTCATCTTTGTCTTTCCAAGGTAGGGAAACCTTCAAGACTTCCTTTCCATACTCCTTTTTAGCATGGAACACTTTGCTTATGTTTGGACATGCTCCCTTCTTGGCCAAGGGAAAACTTCATCAAGTGTTTTCCATCTTTCAAGCAGACTTCATGATGTTCATTCCATGCATGCTTAGTGTTGGGAAGACTTCATGATGGTCTTGACACTTCCTTCTTCAAGCTAGGGCAGACTTCATGATGTTCATGCCAAGCTTCTCCAAGGTTGGGCAGACTTGGCTTTGTGCTTTCCATCTCCTTGCCTAACTTGTAGGCTCCCTAGACATTACTCTTCCTTGGAAAAATTTCATCAAACTTATTCCATTTCCTACCTTGGGAAAACTTGAAGGTTGGCCACCATTCTTGACACTTAGACAAACTTCTTGCTAGTACCTAGATCTTTTGGAACAAAACCTTTGCCATGTGATTTTTTTTTCTTGCTTTTTATGATTTTTCCTTGCTTTTTATTCTCGGAGGTGTAAAAATTTGATTCTAAAGATAAAAATGTTAAATCCATGACCTATAGGACCCTAGCACTTTCTAAAAATAGAAATTACTAAAAATAGAAAAAAGCAAAAAGCAAAATTTCTAAAAATAGTAAATCCCAAATTGGTCCAAAAGTGCCAAAAATAGAAAAACAAAAAGCAAAAAAGCAGAATCCCTAAAAAGTAGGAAGTGTCAGAATTGACTGAAAGTAATGGTGTTCTTTGTCCTCCGGACCTTCTGAGCACTTTGACAATGTTTATGCACAGTTTTGGACTTGAATTTTCTAGTTGGCCTAGATGGTTCTCCAAAACTCTAACTCTATACCCTCAAAGCAATGATTTATGAAATTGTAACACGAAGTAAAAAACCTAAAAAGTAAACTACTGGGGGTCCCCATTTGCAATGAGGTGATGTGTGAAATAGGTCACAACAGAACCCAAGTGGAACACATATTTCAATGTGTTTTTTCTACTATCTACACTCCCTGTCAAATCACTATCAATGTGTCCAACTATCCTAAACTCATTTGTTGGAGTATAAAAAATACCATATCACTTGGTGTCATTAAGGATTCTCTTCACTGCTTGCCAATGTGTGTCCTTTGGTGTCTCCATAAGTTTGGAAATTGGAATTACTACACACATTATACTAGGCCTTGTTGTTGTCAAATACATTAAACATTCAACCATGATTTTGTATAGGGTTGGATTTATATTGCTATATACTATTCCTTAACTTCACACCTATGGTTGTTGGTGTTGGTGTAGACTTATTATTCTGCATTCAAAACCTTTTCAAAATCTCTACTACATACTTTTCTTGAGAGAAAAAATACTATGTTTTATTTGTTTTACCTCTATGTTCAGAAAATACCTTAACAGACATAAATTTGTCATAGCACTCATATTTTAAGGCCTCTTTAAAATTAGCAATGAGAAAATCATAATTTTTGATGAAAACTAAATCATCTACATACAAGACAACAATAAAAATCTTACCATCACTTAACTTGATGCAAAGAATGGGCTAACCATCACTTTTGCTAAAACCATTTCTCAACATATATGAGTCAATCATATTATACCATGCTCATGGTGCTTGCTTCAGTTCATAAAGAGCTTTCTTAAGCATACATATTTTTCTTTCTTTCCCTATAACCTCATATCCAAATGGGTGCTCAAGATACACTTTTTTCAACACTCCATTTAAGAAGGCTAACTTCATGCCCATTGATACACCTTCCACTTGTGTTGAGATGATAATTCTAAGACTACCTACACAATTTCCTTCCTTACAACTGGAACCTATATCTCATCATAATCTCTTTTAGGTTTCTGTTTGTATCCCTTAACAACCAATGTTTTTTATGGGTGAGTACACCAAGATGTGATACAAAAAGGGGGTCTTAAGATCCCACTTTTTTTTCTAAAATCAGTAAAGTTTGAAATTTGATGAGAAAATGAAGATAGTTATGTTCAAAATTTGAAGATGCAATAGAACAAGAGTTGTAGTGCTCTGAATCTTCTTTCTAGACTACTATTATTTTTTGAAAATTGTGAAGATTAAGGGTTTCAAAAATAGGGGAACACACAAAGTGGTCTCGTTTTTTCAAAAAAACATAACATAGCGTCTAGTGTGCTCCCCCTAAAATGTTAATTTTTTTTTAGAATTTCAAAAATCGCTTTGGTGAGAAATTAGCTAACACTATGAAGTTTATGTTGGATTTTTTTGTCTAATTTTTTAATAAATATATGATTTTTAATTATTTTTCGAAGTGGACATATCCTGAAAAATAGAAATTTGAGTGTGCTCCCCTTTAATTTTTTGAAAACTAATCAAAACTCTTTTTTTTTCAATACGTGTATAATGAAGTCTAGTATATAAAAATGTGATTTGTTTCAAACTTCAATGAATAAGTAAAAAAATATACCCAAAATACCACATGTTGGTTTTTGACAAAAATAGACACACTAACAAAATAAATTAAAGATGAAAACTTAACATAAGAAAAATGTCAAAAAAAATTATGGTTAGATAGCTAAGAGAGAGAGCTTAGTGTCATTGTGATATTTTTATAAATTTGCATTAAGACACGTATAAACTTGATGGAGAGCACGACCAAAAATATGTGATTTTTTTTTACCTTTTCAAAAATACATGTCGTTGGCATGAAATGATCATCCAACCCTTTCGGTTGGATGCCCAAGGAAAATCCAACCCAAAGCATTGGTATTTCCCAATAAAAATCATTTGGCAAGCACCAAATTTGACGCTCGCCAAATGAAAATGCATTTTTAGAATGATAGAGCCAAATGAGAGAGAGGGAGGGGTAGGCAGAGAGAGGGAAAGTGTAAAAAAAAAATGAAATAGATTGAATAATCCAAGGAACTTTTAAAGAGAAAATCAAAGTTGCATAAACTAGAAAAACATAAAAATGCAAACCAGGACTCCAAGAGATTATGCAATGTTGATGTGACAATATTGCATTAAGAGCTTCCAAGCTGAAAAGATACAAATCAAACATGCATGAATAATGATTGCATGCATCAAGGTGCATGTATGCAAAAGTATGCAACAATGCAAGAGAATGAATGGATGCAAATACAAGCTAGGTAATGAGTTTATATAGAACTTAGGAGAGGAGGTAGGTGGAAAATCCAACCAATAGGAATCAAACCCAAAAAGTGGAGATGGCCACCAAAAGTGGAAAGTATGGACCACCCAAAGTGGAGGATGCCGCCAAGAGTGTAATGTGTTCCACCCTTTAAGGAAGGTGACACCACATTCTTATCTCCTAGTAATAAACTCACTTTATTATCCTAAGCAAGCTTAATTAAGTGTAGGAAAAACTTAGGACTAAGAGAAAATAAACTAACCAACTAGGAAAATAAAAACCTACACTAACACCCACCCTTAAGCACAACTTAGGAGGATGCAAAAGATGATAGGTCCCGAAAAATGAAACCATGTTAGGTACCCATGTACATATAAAATTCCCCCCAAAAAAAGAATGAGTTCCATCCCACATAAAGGAAGTATGCCGCCCATAATAGAGAGAGAAATGAAGTGGAAAGACAAAGAAGCCCCCCAAAGAGATCCAATGGTAAATGCTCGAAACTGGATGTAGAAGATCGCCGATGATCATTGAACAACATTCCTCCCCTTAGGAAGAAACAAAATTGAAGGTGTATGTGAGCTATCTCCTCACTCCTAAAAGGAATATGTAAGGAGAAAACTCAAGTTGTATGGAGTCTTTGAACTTGGCTCACATGTCCCCATGTTGATGCTGGAATCTATCATAATCAAATCAAGCATTCTAGGCAACACTGCTGAAGATAACAAATTAGAATCTCCTAGAGAATGATAAGCCAAAGACTCCAGTATCTCATCTAAAGATATATCCTCCAAATTTTGATCCAAAGTATCCACACTCATGTCAAACTATGATGAATGATCATGTAGAGATTGCACAAGAGGGTCAAAGTGTTCCCTCACAACAACTAAAGAAGAATCAACTTCATCAAAGAGAAGATGAATATAATCAATAGTGTCTCTAGAATTGGAAATATGTGTCTCCATAAACAAGTCTAAAATACCCATCAAGAGATCATCCCAAGTTGAATTTGAAAGACAATGTATGTCTTGCTATAAAGAATCACTTGAAACTTTAGAAGAAGTAACACTAGAATATGAAGTAGCAACAATAGATGGTCATGGGGTATCAATGAATTTATCATCCACACAAGATGGGAAAACACAAGTCTCAAGATCATCCATAATATCCTTGTTCTCCAAGGAAACATCACTTTCAGATGAAGATCCAATGTCTCCATACAACTATTGAATGATGGTCCAAGCAGTGAAAGGACACTCAGTGTGCTCTACATGATGTAGAATATCCTCAGAAATAGTAAGACATATTAGCCCATAGACAATGTCATTAATGTTAAATCATGCATTCTTCTAATTATAGTCACATGACTTAGGAACGAGTCAAAGGAGATAGGTAGTAGATATTGCTCAAGGAAATGATTCTTTATCCCTTGTTTCCAAGACAAATAGTTCTCTAAAGTTAGCTTGACAACAAAAGGATGGAAATGATTTTTAAGAGACATGCTTAATTCCCCCATAAATGGAACTTTATCTTAGTCTGTGATTAGAAATTATTTGTATAATCCTACCAAGATTGATACAAAAATGTAACTTTAAGTGAATGCAAAAAGAGACATCAAGAGAAACCCCCCCTTTCCACTAGTATCATAAATAACCCCACCCCTAAGATATTACAATGTTGGCATTTATGATTAGTGCATTTATAAAGCCTTTTCCAAGATACAATGCTTAATAGGCCCACAATGACCAAAATTATAAATTCTGATACATAATGAATATGAGATAAAATGTAGGAAAATTAGCTTTTTAGCTCTATAGTTCTCTTCAATACCTTTCCAATTCCTATTTGTTTCCTAAAAATGGAGCTCTAAGGTGAAAGTTATGGCATGTTGAAGAAAAAAAGCAACAACAATTTCAACTTGCAATATCTAATAGAAAATGGGAAAATTTCTTTTCAAAACCTTTGTAGATGGAAAGTTCTTCTCTCCAACTTTCCAATGATATCTTGTTTGCAGAAAATGGACACCGTGGTGAAAAGTTATGAATTTTTAAAAAATAGGATGAATTTTGCCTGTAGTGATGACCCCTTGGCAATTTTTTTTGCCAAAAATCAAATTCATCTAAAATAGACAAATTTTATATGAGAATAGGGGTTTTGGGCCTTCTGAACATAATGGAAAGGTCCGTTTGGCTTGAAAATGCTCTTGTAAAAATTTGTTCACAAATATGAGCTTCAAACCATGTTTGCAACTTTGTCAAATGATCTCCAATTTGGATGAAAAAAAAACCAAATCTATCTTTTTTGAGCCTTCTGCACACATTAAAACATTAAAAAATGATGTCAGTATAACCATAAATGTTGTAACCACTTGGATCTCACAAAACATATATGCAATATGAAGAGGTTATTAGATCATTGTAAATCTTTTTTTATTCTCCAGACCGTTTAAAATGTAAGAGAAGAGTATACTGTAATTTACAAGAAACTCAATCTCTCAATTAGGTATCTAAGAACTTAGATTTCTCAAAAAAAAACTCTGATACTATGTTAGAAATTTGAAATAGATTGAATAACCCAAGGAGCTTTTTAAGAGAAAATCAAAGTTACATAAATCGAAAAAACATAAGAATGCAAACCAGGACTCCGAGAGATTATATAATACCGATGTGACAATATTAAATTAAGAGCTTCCAAGGTGAAAAGATACAAAGCAAGGATGTATGAAAATATATGCAATATGAAGAGGTTATTAAATCTATTGAAAAATGAGGTGTTTTCTTAGCTTAATACTCTGTAAAACTTTAATATTGCTGATCTAAGTAAGTCTTTTCTTTGTTACATATATTCTTTGTGGGTGATTGTCTTGATTAATCCATTTTATTGTTGTAGAATGTAGAGAGAAGTTGATATAAGAACTAGACAGGATATTAGAAAGATTACACAAGATGTACCGTGGAGAAACCCTTTCAGGAAAAAACTCCACCAAGAATTATTCTATTATTCAATCTCTGAATTACAATAGCTCCAATTCTTGCTTGATAATGCTTCTTCTATCTTTACCAATCTTCTTCACACTTGCAATAACAATTATAAAAACTCTATTCAACTTGAATGAGCTATAGAGACAATATGCAACCTTGTAATCTCCAAATGGTGATAATTACAATGCATAAGCTCAAGCCCTTGAAAAGGTATGCCATATTCCTTCAAGTTGAGTTATTCAGTGAAGCCTAAAGCTTACAACATGTGCTTCATTCATTTGGGTTTCCCAAACTGAAGCTACAACTTCTCCTTCAATTCGATGATAATTCCAAAGCTCTTCCTCAAAGTTGGTGCCCTTAAGTAAAGCTACTTAACCGAGCCTTTAGAAATATCTTATCATGCATGAGAGGTAAATCCAATAAAGAATCTTGGGTGCCCAAGCTGGCTTCAAGTGCTTTATAGTTAACTGAAACATTTACTCAGCACCATTCCCAAAGAATGGTCATCCCTTGTTAACTGGAGGTAGTCCCTGTTATCAGTCATACAACTCAATGTTATTAGCCATGCATTACAAGTTAATTGAAGCTAACTACATGAAACTCAAAATAACAAACATGCATGCAACATGCATGCAACATGCAACTGAAGATAACTAAACCAAACTGAACTGAACTGAACTGAACTGAATTGAATTGAACTGAATTGAACTGAACTGAACTGAATTGAACTGAACTGAACTGAACTAAACTGATTCTGAACTGAACTGAACTGAACTGAACTGAATTGATCTGAACTAAACTTAATTGAACTTCAAGCATGTAAACATCAAATCCTAACTCCTAGGATCTTTACATGCATTCAGAAGTGTTAACTATTACTTCGTATAGTTAACTAGACACAAGGTGAGTTTCACCTTACCATGTGAGTGTCCCATGTGCCCCTATTATTTAGGAACTCACTATGGATGCCCTCACATGATTCTTACATTTAGAGTTAATTAAAAATGTCAATAATCATGATTCTTTCATCAAATATTAATCTCATCCTAATCTTAGTGTTATTGAACACATTCCAAGAATCTAGGAGATACATGAAATAATTAATGTTTAGGATTTGCAATTGAATGGCAACCTATTTCCAACATTCTCCCACTTGAAATTATACATTGCAATTATTCTAAACAAGGAATAATAAAACAAGTACAAGACTCAAGGCCAATCGCCTTCTTGCACTAACTAATCAAACCATGCTAACTTCAAATGCAAACTGCATAATCATGAAGCTTCCGAGCAAATGATTAAAACCAAGAGAACTTATCTATATGGTTTCATAAGTTAATCTGTAACATTAATTAAAGTGTTAAATTTTTTAATTAATACCTTCCCATTATCAACCAAACCATTACCTTTCCCAAGCCTCTGTAACCAAACCACCTCTTTAGAGGCATGCTAAACCATCGAGTGTGTTGAATTCACATTCAACCAAGGTGTAGACTCCTTAATCTTTTCTATTGAAATTTTTCTTACAAGTAACCATTCCAACAAATGTCTCTTACCACAAGAGAATTCTAGCCTCACCTATTTCTACAAGTATCCATGAGAACCTGTAACCAACCAATCCATGCCAAACTCCAAATGCAACACAACACTTTCATGAAGTAATCAAACAAATGATTAATGTACTCAATAATTAAGAGAAACACACAAGATCAATGTCAAAGCTCCAATCATGAATTAGGAACATAAACATGACATACATGATCTAACCATCTCCTCTTAGGAGATCACATGCATCATAACATACTTATACATCCTAGTCTCAAGAGAACCATTTAATATGCCAAACTCTAAATGCATATCAAGAGTAAACCATGACATCCATAAAAAATATACTCTAAACCAAGAAACCATATCTCTAATCACATGGAGATAACCTTACCAATGATGCATCCAAGTCACTACCAACAACTCCCACTGAACCATGGTATGGAGTCACACATGGCATCGTGACTACCATCCTCTTCATGAAGATCACTATATCCTACCAAAGCTCCCACTGAACTATGATACCAAGCTATACATGGTAACAAGATAAACATCAAACCATTACTTTCAAAAGCATATGGAATTTCAGATATTTCCTCATGATCATAATTATCATAACATGTATTATGCCACAACTCTAAACCGCTAATCAAGAGTATACCATGACATAATAACAAAACCATCCTACAACCAAGGATCCACATCATTTCCAAATGCTCCCATTGAACCATGATAGTGAGCAATCCCATGGCATCATGATGCACATAATCAAAACCCCATTTTTGTCATAAGCTCACACCAAACCTGTGAATCCAAGTTCTCACTGACCTTTGTAACAAACTTATTTTCTTCAAAATCAGCAATAGCAAAAAATAATAAAAGCTCCCTACTAAGCCCAAAAAACCTCCAATCTTTTAAGAGAAAGGCATCCCAATACTTTACCCAACCTCCGCTCTGATACCAAATGTTGAAAAATGAGGTGTTTTCTTAGCTTAATACTCTGTAAAAATTTAATATTGCTGATCTAAGTAAGTATTTTCTTTGTTACATATATTCTTTGTGGGTGATTATCTTGATTAATCCATTTTACTGTTGTAGAATGTAGAGAGAAGTTGATGGAAGAACTAGACAGGATATTAGAAAGATTACACAAGATGTACCGTGGAGAAACCCTTTCAGGAAAAAAATCCACCAAGAATTATTCTATTATTCAATCTCTGAATTACAATAGCTCCAATTCTTGCTTGAGAATGCTTCTTCTGTCTTTACCAATCTTCTTCACACCTGTAATAACAATTATAAAAACTCTATTCAACTTGAATGAGATATAGAGACAATATGCAACCTTGTAATCTCCAAATGGTGATAATTACAATGCATAAGCTCAAGCCCTTGAAAAGGTACGCCATATTCCTTCAAGTTGAGTTATTCAGTGAAGAATAAAGCTTACAACATGTGCTTCAAGCATTTGGGTGTCCCAAACTGAAGCTACAACTTCTCCTTCACTTCGATGATAATTCCAAAGCTCTTCCTCAAAGTTGGTGCCCTTAAGTAAAGTTACTTAACCAAGCCTTTAGAAATATCTTATCATGCATGAGAGGTAAATCCAATAAAGCATCTTGGGTGCCCAAGTTGGCTTCAAGTGCTTTATAGTTAACTAAAACATTTACTCAACACCATTCCCAAAGAATGGTCATCCCTGGTTAACTAGAGGTAGTCCCTATTATCAGTCATACAACTCAATGTTATTAGCCATGAATTACAAGTTAACTAAAGCTAACTACATGAAACTCAAAATAACCAACATGCATGCAACTGAAGATAACTGAACTGAACTAAACTAAACTAAACTAAACTAAACTAAACTAAACTGATTTTGAACTGAACTAAACTAAACTGAACTAAATTGAACTAAACTTATCTGAACTAAACTTAATTGAACTTCAAGCATGCAAACATCAAATCCTAACTCCTAGGATCTTTAAATGCATTCATAAGTGTTAACTGTTACTCTGTATAGTTAACTGGACACAAGGTGAGTTTCACCTTACCATGTGAGTGTCCCATGTGTCCCTATTATTTAGGAACTCACTACCCTCACATGATTCTTACATTTAGAATTAATTACAAATGTCAATAATCATGATTATTTCATCAAATATTAATCTCATCCTAATCTTAGTGTTATTGAACACATTCCAAGAATCTAGGAGATACATGAAATAATTAATGTTTAGGATTTGCAATTGAATGGAAACCTATTTCCAACAAAATCATTATAAATCCTTTATGATTCTCCAAATTGTTTAAAATGCAAGAGAAGAGTATACAAGAATTTACAAGATCTTTACAAGAAACTCAATCTCTCAATCGAGTATCTAAGAACTTATATTTCTCAAAACAAAAGCTTTGATACTATGTTAAAAAATTGAAATAGATTGAATAACCCAAGGAAATTTTTAAGAGAAAATCAAAGTTACATAAACTGGAAAAATATAAGAATGCAAACTAGGACTCTGAGAGATTATAAAATATCGATATGACAATATTGCATTAAGAGCTCCCAAGCTGAAAAGATGCAAAGCAAAGATGTATGAATAATCATTGCATGCATCAAGGTGAATGCATGTCAAAGTATGCAACAATGCAAGAAAATGAATGGATGCAAATACAAACTAGATAGTGAGTTTATATAGAACTTAGGAGATTAGGTAGGTGGAAAATCCAACCAATAGGAATCAACCACAAAAAATGGAGATGGACCACCAAAAGTGGAAATGGCCACCAAAAATGGAAAGTATGGACCACCAAAAGTGGAAGATGCCACCAAGTGTGGAATGTGTTCCACCCTTTAAGGAAGGTGACACCACATACTTATCTCCTATTAATAAACTCACTTTATTATCCTAAGAAAGTTTAATTAAGTATAAGAAAAACCTAGGACTAAGGGAAAATAAATTAACCCACTAGAAAAATAAAAACCTACACCAACATCCCCTCTTAAGCACAACTTAGGAGGATGCAAAAGATGATGGGTCCTGACAAATGAAGCCATGTTAGGTACCCATGTACATACAAAATTCACCCCCAAAAAAATAATATGCATCCCACATAAAGGAAGTATGCCCCCCCATAATAGAGAGAGAAACGAATTGGACGGACAAAGAAGCCCTGCCAAAGAGATCCAATGGTAGATGCTAGAAACTGGATGTAGAAGATCATCCACAATCGTCAAACAACATTCCTCCCCTTAGGAAGAAACAAAACCTAAGTTGTATGTGAACTATCTCCCCACTCCTAAAAGGAATATGTAGGAAGAAAAATCAAATTGTATGGAGTCTTTGACCTTGCTGAGAAAAAGATGTTTCAAACTTACTGGTGTAAAAGACATCGACCAAAAGTTCATCGTGTTGACAAGTGAATTTCAGTGAGACGAAATGGCCAGTCTCTTTGACATACTGATGGATTTCAAGAAGAGACATCAAAGGGATAGGTCAATGTTAGAGGGAGTTGTTTTGGCCAGTCCCTTCAACACTCTAATAAACAACAGGAAGGTAATTTTTGAGGAGATAGGAGGATATCGGTGGGACCTAAGATGTGGTCCCTTCGATATTCTGATGGACTTGTATTAAGGAGACAATACGATATTGGTAGGACCTTGAGGCTTGTCCCTTCGATATTTCGATTGGATGTTTGCAAAGTTGGTGTACTAGTATCAAAGAGACATATCATTATAGGCATGACAACAATCGAAGTCCCTTTGACATTTTGATGGGACTTCATCAACAAGACTTCGTCATATTGGAGGGAGTTGCTACTGTGTCTCTTCGACACTCTGATGGAACGATAGGCGTATCGGGGTGACATTGGGAATTCAGAGAGACATGGTTTCATGTCCCTTTGACATTCTAATAGGACTTCATCAAGGTGACGGTTAAGGTTGTTTGTGACCATTTGTCTAGTATGGTATTTGGAACGTCAATTTTCTGGAAACGCTTGAGAAGTTTGAATCGAATGTCATAGTACATTGGATTGAGAATAGGAATGGTGAATGAAGATCAAAGTGAATGTAATGAATTGTTGTTAGACTCATTTTGTGAATTAACACCTGAAAGAGCATAGCTTTGTAACTTGTATGTAATATTTTTTTTACTGTAATACAAGAGATCTCTACTTTCGTGTGTGGGTTTTTCCCTGAGAGGGTTTTCCCACGTAAATCATATGTTCATTCTTTATTGTCTATTCTATTATTCATGTATATGCATCTTTATGTTCTGTAATTACAAGTTTTGAAAGATTTTTTGTATCTCTCTCCTAAAGATTAGTATTAGGGAGGAATTTTCTACACTTAGCTTTCCTTTCAATTGGTATCATAGCTTGGCCAAATTTTTTATCCTTGTGGGTAAGACAGGTTTTTGTGCTAATCTTGTTCAATGGGATTTTTGCAAAAAATCAAGTTTATAACTTATTATAGATTTAAGATGGTGAGAACATCTAGATGAATAAAGATTAAGAATTTCAATAGTGGCAATTTTGAGTTATGGAAACTCAAAATGGAAGATTGAGAAGGCCAAGGAGGCCCTTGTTGTTCGAGGTAGATCAAAGGAGAAAGGAAAGAAGAAAGACAAGAAGTCTAAATCCAAGTCAAAGGGAAGATCAAAGTCTCCTGGTAAAAAGTCCAAGGTGAAATGCTAGAACTGTGGGTAGACTGGACACATATAGAAAGATTGTAAAGAAGAGAAGAAGAAGAAAAAGAAAAATGGTTCTTTTGAAAATGAATACTCTTAGAGTGATGCAAATGCCTTCATAGCAGCCTTGGAAATTTAGTGATTAGAAGATGTTTGGTTGATTGAGTCAGGTGTATCCTTTCACATGACCTCTCATAGAGGCTAGTTCTCAAAGTACAAAAAAGTATGTTGGTGGAAGGGTGTATCTGGGTGATGGTTCTCTCTTGGATATTGTTGGTCATGGAAGAGTCATAATTCAGTTTCCTGATGGAAGAGTGAAGGGAATCGATGATGTAATGCATATACCAGATTTGGCTCAAAATTTACTTTTTGTAAGTAAGTTGAATGATGTTGGTGTGCAAGTCTCTTTCTCGAATGGTGTTTGTAGAATGACTAGAAGCTATATGGTGTTGGCTAAGGGTGCATGAATTGGAACCTTATATAAGCTGGATGCATGTGTAGTTCAGTGTAATAGTGCTTCTACAAATTCAAGTAAATTTGATCATGTAGAGAAATGAGGTGTTGTTCCTGAGGGAGAAAACTATTGGAGATGAAGCTCCCAGCAGAGAGAACAATGTTGTGGCATCAAAGGCTTGACAACATTGGTGAAAAAGGATTAAAATTCTGGTTGAAGGGCTCGATGATTGTAATCTTGAGTTTGATTTTTGTGAACACTGCATAAATGCAAAGCAACATTATGTTTCATTTTATTCTAGTCCTCATAAATCTTCTAGAATTATCGATTATATGCATGTTGATGTGTTTAGTCCAATTAATGTTCTTTCACTTTCAAGATCTATGTATTTTGTTTGGTTCATAGATGATTAATCGAGGACATTTGTTTATTTTTCTGAGAAGTAAAACTAATTTTTTTAGTCGGTTTAAGGAATTTAAAACCTTAGTTGAAAATCGAATTGGTATAAAGATTAAGTGTTTGAGGACAGATAATGGTGGTGGGTTTTGTTCAATTTTTTTTGATAAGTTTTGCAAAGACCACATAATTAAAAGGCACAAAAAAACTCCTTACACTCCATAGAAAAATGGAGTTGCAGAAAGGATGAATTGAACATTGATGGAAAGGGTGAGAAGTATGTTGAGTAGTTCTGGGCTGAGGCTATAGCTACAATATGTTATTTGATTAAAAAATCTCTCACTTCGATGACCATGGAAAAGACACCTATGGAAGCGTGGTCTGGTAAGAATCCTTCATTGAGACACATTATATTCTTTGGTTGTGAGGCATATGCATATTTAAATGGTGAAAAAAGATCTAAACTAAAGAACAAGGTTGTAAAGTTTATCTTCATCAGTTATGGAATTGGTGTGAAAGGGTACAAGCTTTGGAACCCAATTACAAAGAAGGTGTTGTATAGAAAAAGTGTAATCTTCCATGAGCTGAAACCTTCTATAGTTGATCTATAGCCAAAGGTGAAAGAAGAAAAAAGAAGGAAGTATTTGAAGTTCCTGTTACTCCAAATAAGGATGAACTACGTACTCTTGGTGGACCTGTTAGTGAGGAGAGCTCAAGCAACTCTAAAATTTTTGAACAAGATGAAGAATGTTAGCCTCAACTTTTGAGAAGGTCTATGCGTGCTAAGCGATAACCTAAAAGGTTTGGATATTCTATGTTAGATTCCAGTTGTGCCTATGCTTTGATTGCTAACACTAATGAGCCTAGGACTATTAGAGAGGCTATGGGTATGTTTGATTCAGATTCTTGGTTGGAAGACATGAATGAAGAAATGGAATTATTGAAGAAGAATGAAACATGGGATCTAGTACCTTTTCCTGAAGGATGAAAGCCTGTTGGATGTAAATGAGTGTTCAAGAAAAAGATAGGTCTTGATGGTAGTGTTGAGAAGTATAAAGCAACGTTGGTTGCAAAAGGATATTCTCATGTGGAGGGGATTGATTATGGAGAAATATTTTCCCCTATAGCTAAGCTAATGTCTATCAAATTTTTGTTGTCACTTGCAACTGCATATGACTTAGAAATCAAGTAGATGGATGTAAAGAAAGTGTTTCTTCATGGTTATTTGAAGGAAGATATTTACATGTCCCATCCAGAGCACTTCATTGAAAAAGGTAAGGAAAACCCATTTTGCAAATTAAAGAAATCTCTGTATGGTTTGAAGAAGTCGCCTAGAATGTGGGACCAAAAGTTTGATACCTATGTGTTGTCTTTGGGATTTTTGAGATTAAAGCCTGACCGTTATATTTATTTTAACACTGAAAATGGTTTTCTTCTTATTATTTCCCTATATGTAGATGATATGTTGTTCATTGGGAATAGTAAGGGTATGATTTCTGAATTAAAATCTCAATTGTCAGCACAATTTGAGATGAAAGATCTAGGTTCAGGTACGTATATTTTGGAGATGGAAATCAAAAGGGATAGGGGAAATAGAAAAATTTGGCTCAGCCATAGAAAGTATATATATTTTTTCCTAGAGATGTTTAATATGGTGGATTACAAATAGTTAGTTGTTCTAGTGTTGCAGGGAACGGAGCTTTTTGTTGAAGATTGTCCAAAATCCCCTACTAAGATGGAGGACATGACCAAGTTGCCTCATGTAAGTGTAGTTGGCAGTTTAATGTATGTAATGGTTTGTACTAGGCCATACATTTCCTAAGCAGTGGGAGTTCTTAGTCAGTTTATGGCTAATCTAGGAAGACCGCATTGAGATGTTGTGAAGATATTTTTTAGGTATTTGAAGGGTATTTTTGAGTACGCCTTATGTTATCATGGTTACTCTACTAGATCTTAGAGTTCAATTAGCATTTTTGGATATGTGGATTTTGATTGGGCAATGGACATTGACAGCAGAAGATCCACCAGTGGATATGTATTCATGTTGTTTGGTGGTGCAGTTAGTTGGATGAGAAAATGGCAGACTATAGTCACTTTATCCACTATTGAGGCTAAGTACATGAAAGAAATTCATGCCTGTAAGGAATCCATTTGGCTTAGAAGATTGTGTTTTGAGGTTAGTTTTGATGCAGGGCAGATTTTTATTTGTTGTGATAGTTAGAGACATTTTTTTGGAAAAAAATCCAACCTTCCATGCCAAGATGAAACATATTGATGTGTAGTACCACTTTGTTCGTGATATGGTGGAGGATAGAAAGGTTAGTCTAGAAAAAGTTGATACTTTGGCAAATGTTGTTGATGCATTGATGAAGCCTATGAGCACGGATAAGTTCAAGTGGTGCACCAATTCGATGGGCCTTGGGGCCTAGAATATTCATTGAATTCAAGCATTGGAAGGAGCCAGTAATTTCTTCATCAAGTGGAAGAATGTTGAGAAAATGATGTCTCAAACTTACTGGTGTAAAAGGCATCGATCAAAATTTCATCGGGTTGATAGGTGAATTTCAGCAAGATGAAATGGCCAGTGTCTTTGACATACCAATGGACTACAAGAAGAGACATAAAAGGGACAGGTCAATGTCAAAGGGAGCTATTTTTTAGTCCCTTCGATATTTTGATGAATGACAGGAAGGGAATTTTTGAGGAGACAGGAGGATATCGACAAGACCTAAGATGTGGTCCCTTCAATACTACGATGGAGCTGTATCAAGGAGACAATATGATATCGATGGGACCTTGAGGCTTGTCCCTTCGACATTCTGATAGGATGTTTGTGAAATTGGTGTGCTAGTATCGAAGAGACATATCATTATCGGTAGGACAACGGTAGGACAACAATGGAATTCCCTTCAACATTTTGATGGGACTTCATCGGTGAGACTTTGCCATATCAGAAGGAGTTGCTATTGTGTCTCTTCAACACTCTGATGGAACAATAGGCGTATCCCAGGGTGATAGTGAGAATTTGAAGAGACATGGTTTCATGTCCCTTTGAAATTTTGATGGGACTTCATCAAGGTGACAATTAATTTTGTTTGTGAACATTTGTCTGGTATGGAAGTTGGAACATCAATTTTCTGGAAATACTTGAGAAGTTTGTATTGAATGTCGTAGAGCATTGGATTGGGAATAGGAATGGTGAATGAAGATTAGAGTGAATGGAAAGAACTGCTACTGGATTCATTCTATGAATTAACACTTGAAAGAGCATAGCTCTATAACTTGTATGCAATATTTGTTTTACTGTAATACAAGAGATCTCTACTTTGGTGTGTGGGTTTATTTTTGAAAGGGTTTTCCTCGTAAATCCTATGTTCATTCTTTATTGTCTATTATGTTATTCATGTATGTGCATCTTTATGTTCTATAATTGCAAGTTTTGAAAGATTTTTTTGTATCTCTCTCCTAAAGATTAGTATTAGAAAGGTGTTTTCCGCACTTTTCTTTCCTTTCAAGACTCGGCTCAAGTGTCCCTGTGTCGATGTTGAAAGTTGTCATAATTAAATCAAGTGTTTTAGGCCACACTGTTGAAGATGACAAATCAGAATCTCCTAGAGACTGATAAGCCAAAGACTTGAGTATCTCCTCTAAAGATGTATCCTCCAAATATTGATCCAAAGTATCCACTCATGTCAAACTATGATGAATGATCATGTAGAGATTGAAAAAGAGGGTCTGTTAGCTCTCAAAAATGTAGGTAAAGATACCTCAAGAGGCTACCACTCTCTTGATACATTTTAGGGTAACAGACAAGGTTGAAAGAATTCAACCTTCTACTCTTCAGGTGCTACTAAACCTAGGTGTGTGTACCAATCTGAATGAAGTAGACTTAACTTGTGATTATTCTTCTCGCAATAATTTGTCCACAATGGCAGATGGAAGTGAACAAACGAATTCAAACTTGATAGCAATAACAGTCTTCTGATCTAAATCCTAAAGTGCTCAATTAACCAATGTAAAACAGATGTAAAGAAACTGAATGAATCCAAATGATGAAATTGCAGAGACTAGTGCCTTATTGGGTATGCAGAGTCAAATGAAACAGAAGTGGGCAACTTATTCTGGTAGAAACTCAAATTGTCAGCATATGATCTGTTTATAACTTGTATAAACATGCAAGACTATGACTACTGAGCTCTACTTTAATAATCTAGATGAATCTCCCTAATTACTGTGATCAACTAAAAGGATTTAATCCCTTCTTGAGAGAACCAGTTAATTAACCACACAGATACAACAAATTGCACTGATAAACTGAAAATAAGCTTGTTATATCAATTTAAACAACTAGAAAGAATCAACTTGGAGACAACTTAGCAATACTTTTCAATAAATTCAACAGACAATTGACACTAGAAATAAACTACCACACTAGTTGAATTTCATTGAAATTGCCATTTGAAAACATGCAACATAGTCTCTAGAATGAGAACTTTACTCTACTGTGTCCATTCCTAATCTACTATATCTATTCTAAGATCTCTCCTTATTTACAATCGGGAGTGCATATTTATACACCAGCATCAGGAAATATATCGCTTCAAATTCATGTCAGCCAACTGTAGTATTTAGGCAAATTTCATGTTGGCCACAGTGTTTGAATTTTTGTTAATCGCTAATGGAACAGTCACTGAGACAGCCTTAGAAGTATGCCAAAGGAAATTATATCGCTGTTAGTCGCCCCATGTTCCTTGTGCTTCGCCATGACCCTGTGATGTCGGGAAGACCTCCTGTAGACAAGACTTTTTTTTGTCGAGAGCCCCCATGATCAAACTTGTCGTTGTAATTTATCGCTCTCGAGGAGACATCACATAGATAATACTTCGTTATACCAAAAGTCACCCACCATCTTGTGTGTCGCTGAGACAAGTCAGATCCTACGCTAACAAGGTCCCTTTTGTGTTCCATCGGCGAGATCGGAGGTCACTCGCCAAGACCTCACGCCAATATCGCTTACTCTTACTGAGATGTATACCCTTATGTCATCGGTCGACAAGACAAAAAGACTTTGCTAGGACCTCACCCAAATGTATTAACTCTTGTCGATGTATCTTCACATGTGTTGGTTTTATGTTGGTCGGTGAGACCCCTTTGAATTCGTTATGACCTTTCACCGAAGCCATTAACTCTTACTGATGAGAATCCTTCCACCACCGGTTGGTGTGACATTATAAACTCGCCAAGACCCTTCATCGAAGGAAAAACTCTCACCGATGCCTCTATACATTGCCGGTCAGGGAGACATAATGAGTTCACTAAGAAATCATTTCAACGGTACAACTCATGCCGATATGATTCTTTTCTGTCGCTAAAACAATGTGAATATCTCGCTAATAGGTGCTTGGAGACAGATCCCGATCGCTGTGACAGTAGAAACGTCTTGCCGATAGGCAACACAGACATTTATCATTAGAAAATACAAAATGGATCGGGGGGACCTTGATATTGTCAAGCTGATATAGACCATGATGTGAATTATGCAAGACCCAATGGAAACAATGAGACCACATGGCAAGAAAAGGGAAAAATATGCACACGGTATGACCAATCTAGAAATTTATGAGTGAAATCAATATGTAGAATCATCAAATTTTTACAGTTCTAATAGTGGCTCCCTCTAGGGATGAATGATAGTAAGATCATTGCAAGGATCCAGATCTTTGGGTGAGTAGACCAAACACAAAATGATGAGCAGTGAGCGAAATGGAAATGGACATGAAGCATGATGGAATGAATGGAAAAAGAATGCAAAATGGAGATGAGCAAAACCCTAAACTACTATGCATGGAAAAGAATTTTAAAGAGGACCATCAAGAGTTGTCCATGCACTGGCAACCCTAAATCCTCTATGTTTCAACTTCACCTGTTCTGAGCTATTACGATTTGAAACTCAAACCATACTTTCCCCTGTCAAATACCTAGTTTTGTCTCAAGTTCATCAGATTCTTCTTGAAGATACTCATGCAATCTTTCCTGTCACTGTTATTAAAAGTTCTTAGAGAATCATCATGCTCGGTTTGGCCCAACATCCCAACACCATTCAGTAATTCGAATTCTTCATCATCATGGGACAAATCCCTGTTATTTTCAACACACAAAATGCATGCATATTCAATGCAAAATTCCTCATTATCTATCTCACCATTATGTATTATGAAACATTCTCCCAATTGTATTGAAAATTGACCATCAAGGTGCTTCTCTTGAGAATCAAAAATTTCTGTCATATCAACTCTATCTAGAACAAGCAAATTTGAAACCTTCTGCACCTCTTCCAAATTGTCATTTGGAGACAATACCTGGGTAAAAGCACAAAATTGTGTCACACTTTCGGCCAAATAAATAGTTCTGAGCGAAATATTTTTGGCTGGAAAGGTTTCGACCGAAACCACATGGCCTATTACGTGGCACATAGGTTTCGGTCGGATCCCAAAAAATCAAAATTTTCCTTTTCCCACTTTGAAATTGGCTTTGAAATTGCATTTTTTAATGTGCAAGGTTTCTATAGAAAGGGTTTCGGTAGAAACAGTTTCTATAGAAAGGGTTTCAGCCGAAACCCTTTCTATAGAAATTGTTTCTACTGAAACTATCTATGTGGCATCCTAGTTGGCAGCCAACTCAGCTTTTTTCAGAATTTTCTGAAACTTTCAACTTTAGCTAATAATTTCTTTATTTAGAATGATTTTTCTACAAAAAAACAAAAATACCCTTTTGTAGAGCTTAGAGTGCAGAATCCAAATATATAAATTTTTTAATAATTTGATTAGTTTTAATATATTTTATTTTTAAAATAATGCAAGTAGGTTTTTAAAATGAAAAAAGAGGTTGATTACAAATTAAAAAAATTATAGTAAAAATTATTAAAAAAATTTAAATCTTATATGGTACAAAAAAGGAGGGAGTCTTCTTCAAAAGGGTATAATTGTTTTTTTGAAAATGATTAAAATTTTTGAAAATAGTTGATGGCCCATAAAAACTGTCAAATTCTGACATGTTTGACTTTAAAACGTTATTACGAGAAAAAATTACATCAAAATTTGAATTTTTTTTTTTACATGCACAAGATATTGAAGTTACCTATTTGGAGAAAAAAAATTAGGGAGAAATGATTTTTTTTTCAATTTTTTTCTTAACGGCCCCTAAAGTCACTCTTTTCTAAAATTTTCAGCATTCCAAAATCTGACCTTAAATTGATAAAAACATAATGAAAACAATTTTTTTTTAAATTTTAAAAATTACAACAATAAAATTCATCAAAAGTTCTATATTTCATTAGTTTACACCATTTTGAAATTCAAAACATAAAGACCACTTTTATGTGCTCGAAGTTCAGAATTTTTTTTGCTATTGGCCGATTCCTTTATAAAGTGTGACACAGGTTTGTGCTTTTACCCACCTGATTATGACTCATATCTCCAATATCATACATATATGAACCAATCAAATCTGGACCTTTATCATCCTTGGCATGAAAATAAACATCTTCTCCATATGAGCTAGGAATTTCAAAATCACATACCTTATCCTGAATGGACATAGACTTTTGATCAACACCAAAGGTTTCACCATCATTCCAAGAAATGCATTGGGAGTCATAAAAATCTTTACATAAAGATCTTTCACTGTCAAAAAAAATGTAAGTAGGGCGCACAACTTCAAAATCACCTTCATGTGCACATCCCTGGTATTCAAGAGTTAACAAATCTGAAATCTGTTCATAGGTAAGTGAACAAGTCTCCACATTTTCATCACTACAGTTGCATTCTTCACTTTTGTCATCATCAAAAAGAAGTCCAAGATCATCAGAGAATGAGAAATCAGAAACATTATCACCACAGTCATTTATGCCATAATTACTTTGTTTATCTGAGATCATCTCCTCTCTATCATAAAATGGATTTGAAAATATTTGAAACTCATTCATGGGCATACCTCCGCAAAATATCACTTGAACTTCTTTCAACTCTTCATCATACAATGGGTTTGAAAAAGTTTGGAAATCACTTTCATATGTACAAACCTCTTTTTTATCGAATGTGTCTTCACAGCTTTTAACTGCAGTTGGAAGTATTATATGCTTACTATCAAATAAATCAACATTTCCCATCACTTCTTCACCCTGATCTTAATAAGAGGTAGAAGAATCCCCTGACTGTAGATCAAAATCCTCGGGTTCACAATCTGAATACTCACTAGATTCCTCACAACATGCACTGCTTTCCCTGTAACAATCTGTTATGCAAGAGAAATCTCTTGTATCATCCTCCTCCTCATACGGGCTAACATATGAGTCATTCTTACTTGCACATGTCTCATCATCTCCTAGATTGATCTCCTGATGCTCATCTATGATATCACCATCATCTTCATACCTTTTCCCATGGGATAACGCTTGAATGTAGTCAAAAGAGGAGCCTTCTGCCTTAATCCTTTTCTTCTACTCCAATGTTTCTCCTTTGTTTCCCTTCTTCTTATCCTTCATAAAAATTCCTCTGAGGACATCCTCCTCATTTATTGTCCTATTTCTCAACCAGTACTTACGCTTTGTTTCTTCAACTGCAGCAATAGTTAGTCTCTATGTCTCCTCTTCGGTGAATCTCTTCATACTGCATTGAGTAGGCTCCTCAACAAAATGTAGCTTTGTATAATCTTCATCAGAATAAAAAAGAACCTGCTATTCAACCATATGGACATTATATTTCTGATTTGAAATATCATACTCATACCCTTCATCTTCTAAGGATGAGTACCTTTCCACAACGTGGTGAAAGGTATTTGAAGTCAGATACACTATGTGATCTTCTCCATTATTTCCTATCAACATTCCCTCTTCTTGCATCCTTTGGGCTACAACACAATAGTTTGGGGAATGTGGCTTATCACAAACTTCACAAAAATAATTGTTACTTACCATATAGGTTTCCTTCTTGCTCAATGGATCAGGAGTCTTTTTGCTTCCAAGCCTAGCTCTTATAGGTTTTTCGTCCTTCCAATCTGTATTATAAGGCATGTCATGCAACCTCAGCCTTTCATTCTTGTATGTATTCTCCTGCCTGTACTGATAATTGTTGCTTTGCTGAGGAACCTTAGGAATGTCTCTTTTACTGACTATCCCAACAGCCTTCCTATTGTTTTCAATTGTTAGTGCTATCTTCTGAGCTTCAACCAAATCTCTTGGGAATCTATTTGTCAATTCATACCCTGTTTTAGGATCAAAAGCATTCAAATAAACACTCAGTGCTACAGAGTCCAAAAACTTTGATCCAGGAGGTGTTTTATTCTGCAACTTATTGAATCTCTGATTAAAATCAAAGTTTTTTCATTTTGATCTTTCTGAATGTGTATTAATTCATGAAGAGCAGCATTTGGTGCACTTAGATTCCCATATTGCTCGAGGAATTGATCATGAAATCCTTGGAGAGAATTAATAGAAGCTGTTGGTGGGCTATTGAACCAATCCCTAGCATCTTCAATAAGTGATATCATGAATAGCCTCATGCGTAAATCTTCATATGGCACATCCAAATCTTGGATGAAAGCATTGAAACTTCTTAAATGTTCCTCAGCAGTAATTGCATTACTCCCTATAAATTTTGGAACAAGACTTCTCCAACTGCCATCCATTGGATAAGGGGATAATTGAATTCCTGCCAAATCAAACTATCTGATCATTGTTGTGTAATGATGAGGAGGGGCGCTAGGTGGGTACCAATACTGGTACATCAGACTATAGTGTTGTGTATAATGATGTGGCACATACTACTGACCATAAGGTGGCTATGGTGAGTATGTATTCTGTTGTGCATGATATGCATTGCCTCCATTGTGAAAATTTCCAATTGTACTATCAGGCATTTGAGGGGTCCAATGCCTACCTGCATTTGTGTATTCATTATTGTCCAATTGTAGTCCTTTCTTTTCCAATTCTTCAATTCCTCTTATCAACTGCTGCTTTTAAAAATACTTTTTTGTTCTATACACAAATTCTATTCTTCATCAAATTTTTTTAGAGTCGTCACCTACTTTTCCAAAAAGTAGGAAAATGATTCTTTGAAATAACTATTTCTGATCTTCTCCCAGTGGAATAACCTTTCTGAACTTCTCAAATTACAAATCTTCCTTCACTGACTCTATATGATTGTCTTCAACTGAATTTTCTGATGTTTGTCCCCAGTAGAGTCGCCAATTTGTTAGCTCTCAAAAACTCAGGTAAAAATACCTCAAGAGGCTGCCACTCTCTTGATACGTTTTAGGGTAACATACAAGGTTGAAAGAATTCAACCTTCTAATCTTCAGGTGTTGCTAAACCTAGGTGGGTGTACCAATATGAATGAAGCAGACTTAACTTGTGATTATTCTTCTTGCAATAATTTGTCCACAATCGTAGATTGAAGTGAACAAATGAATTCAAACTTGATAGCAATAACAATCTTCTGATCTAAATCCTAAAGTGCTCAATTAACAAATGTAAAACTGATATAAAGAAATTGAATGAATCCAAATGATGAAATTGCAGAGACTATTGCCTTATTGGGTATGCAGAGTCAAATGAAACAGAAGTGGGCAACTTATTCTGGCAGAAACTCAAATTGTCAACATATGATCTATTTATAACTTGTATAAACATGCAGAACTATGACTACTGAGCTCTACTTTAATAATCTAGATGAATCTCCCTAATTACTGTGATCAACTAAAAGGATTTAATCCCTTCTTAAGAGAACCAGTTAATTAACCACACAGATACATCAAATGTGCACTGATAAACTAAAAATAAGCTTGTTATATCAATTTAATCAACCAGAAAGAATCAACCTGGAGACAACTTAGCAATACTTTTCAATAAATTCAACAGACAATTGACACTAGAAATAAACTACCACACCGGCTGAATTTCATTGAAATCTCCATTTGAAAACATGTAACATAGTCTCTAGAATGAGAACTTTACTCTACTATGTTCATTCCTAATCTACTATATCTATTCTAAGATCTCTCCTTATTTACAATCGGGAGTGCATATTTGTACACCAACATCAGGAAACATATCACTTCAAATTCATGTCAGCCAACTGTAGTATTAGGGAAAATTTCACGTTGGCCACAGTGTTTGAATTTTTGTTAATCACCAATGGAACAGTCGTTGAGACAGCCCGTAAGTATGCTGAAGGCAATTATATCGCTGTCAGTCACCCTGTGTTCCCTGTGCTTCGCCGTGACCCTATGATGTTGGGAAGACATCCTATAGACAAGACTTTGTTTTGTCGAGAGCCCTCGTGATCAAACTTGTCGCCGTAACTTATCACTCTTGGGGAGACATCACATAGATAATACTTCGTTATACTGAAAGTCACCCACCATCTTGTGTGTCACTGAGACAAGTTAGATCCTATGCCGACAAGGTCCCTTTTGTGTTCCATTGGTGAGACTGGAGGTCACTCGTCGAGACCTCACGCCGATATCGCTTACTCTTACCGAGATGTATACCCTTATGTCATCGGTCGACAAGACAAAAAGACTTCGCCAGGACCTCACCCAGATGTATTAACTCTTGCCGATGTATCTCCGCATGTGCTAGTTTTATGTTGGTTAGTGAGACCCCTTTGAATTTGTTATGACCTTTCACCGAAGTCATTAACTCTTATCGATGAGAATCCTTCCACCACCGGTTAGTGTGACATTGTAAACTTGCCAAGACCCTTCATCGAAGGAAAAACTCTCACCGATGCCTCTATACATTGCCGATCGGGGAGACATAATGAGTTCGCTAAGACATCATTTCGACGGTACAACTCATGCTGATATTATTCTTTTTTGTCGCTGAAACAATGTGAATATCTCGCCGATAGGTGCCTAGAGACGGATCCCGATCGCTGTGACAATAGAAACATCTTGCCGATAGGCAACACAAACGTTTATCAGTAGAAAATGCAAAATGGATCAGGGGGACCCTGATATTGTCACACCGATACAGACCATGATGTGAATTATGCAAGACCCGATGGAAACAACAAGACCACATGGAAAGAAAAGGGAAGAATATGCACATGGTACGACCAATCTAGAAATTTATGAGTGAAATCAATATGTAAAATCATCATATTTTTATAGTTCTAACAGGGTCAAAGTGTTCCCTCATAACAACTAAAGAAGAATCAACTTCATCAATGAGAAGATCAATATCATCAATAGTGTCTCCCAAATCGGCAATATGTGTCTCCATCAAAAGGTTTGAAATACCTAATAAGAGATCATCCCAAGTTGAATATGAAAGACAATGTATGTCCTGCTGCAAAGAATCACTAAATTTTTTTGAAGAAGAAACACTAGAATATGAAGTAAAAACAATAGATGGTGATGGGGTATCAATTAATTGATCATCCACACAATATGGGAAAACATAAGTCTCAATATCATCCACAATAGCCTGGTTCTCCAAGGAAACATCACTTTTAGATGAAGATTTAATGTCTCCATACAACTGTTGAATGGTGGTCCAAGCAATGAAAGGGCACTCAATATGCTCTACATGATGTAGAATATCCTAAAAAATAGTAAGACATATTAGTCTAGATAGACCATGTCATTATTGTTAAACCATGCATTCTTATGATTATAGTCACTTGGCTCAGGAACGAGTCCAAGGAGATAGGGTAGTAGATCCTACTCAAGGAAATGATACTTTATCCCTTGTTTCTAGGACAAATTGTTCTCTAAAATTAGCTTGACAACATAAAGATGGAAATAATTTTTAAAATACATGCTTAATGCCCCCATAAATAAAATTTTATCGTAGTTTGTGATTACAAATTGTTTGTATAATCCCCCCAAGAATGATACAAAAAGGAAACTTTAAGTGAATGCAAAAAGAGACATCAAGAGACACCCCCCCTTTCCACTAGTCTCAAAAATCACCCCCCGAGATATTAAAATGTTGGCACTTTATGATTAGTGCATTTACAAATCCTTTTTTCAAGATACAATGTTCAATAGGCCCACAATGACCAAAATTATAAATTTTGATACATAATAAATATTAGATAAAATATAGAAAAATTAGCTTTTCATCTTTGTAGTTCTCTTCAATACCTTTCCAACTCCTATTCTTTTCCAAAAAATGGAGCTCTGAGACAAAAGCTATGGCATGTTGAAGAAAAAAAGAAACAACAATTTCAACCTAAAATATCTAATAGAAAATGGAAAATTTTCTTTGCAAAACCCTTGTATATGGAAATTTCTTGTCTCTAGCTTTCCAACATTATCTCGTTTGTAGAAAATGGACACTGTGACGAAAAGTTATGAATTTTTTAAAAATAGGTTGAATTTTGCCTGCAGTGACGACCCCCTGACAAAATATTTTTTTACCAAAAATAAAATTCATCTAAAATAGACAAATTTTATATGAGAATAGGGGTTTCTGGTCCTTTTGAATGCAATGGAAAGGTCCGTTTGGCCCAAAAATGCTCTAGTGAAAAGTTATTCACAAATCTAAGCTTCAAACCCTTGTTTGCAACTTTGTCAAATGATCTCCAATTTGGATGAAACAAAAGCCATATCTAGCTTTCTTGAGCCTTTTGGACGTGTTGAAACATTCAAATTTTTTGTCAATATAACCAAAGATGTTGCAATCACCCGGATCTCACAAAACATATATGTAGTATGAAGAGGTTATTAGATCATTGTAAATATTTTCTGATTCTCCAGATCGTTTAAAATGCAAGAGAAGAGCATAGAGGAATTTACAAGAAACTCAATTTCTTAGTTAGGAATCTAAGAACTTAGATTTATTAAAACAAAAGGTTTAATACCATGTTAGAAATCCGAAATAGATTGAATAACCCAAGGAACTTTTTAAGAGAAAATCAAAGTTACATAAATTGGAAAAATATAAGAATGCAAACTAGGACTCTGAGAGATTATGCAGAGTCGATGTTTCAATATTTCATTAAGAGCTTCCAAGCTAAAAAGATATAAAAGAAAAGATGCATGAATAATGACTGCATGCATCAAGGTTCATGTATGCCAAAGTATACAACAATGCAAGAGAATGAATGGATGCAAATACAAGCTAGGTAGTGAGTTTGTATAGAACTTAGGAGATGAGGTAAGTGGCAAATCCAACCAATAGGAATCAACCACAAAAAGTGGAGATGGACCACCAAAAGTGGAGATGCCCACCAAAAGTGGAAAGTATGGACTACCAAAAGTGGAAGATACCACCAAGAGTGGAATGTGTTCCACCATTTAAGGAAGGTGATACCGCATACTTATCTCTTAGTAATAAACTCACTTTATTATCCTAATCAAGCTTAATTAAGTGTAGGAAAAACCTAGGACTAAAGGAAAATAAATTAACTCACTAGGAAAATAAAAACCTATAGCAACATAAATGAGAGATAGTTATAAGGGAGAGGTAGGTAGAGATGTGGAGGGGGGAAATAGAGATAAGGGTAAAAACACAAACCTATGTCACACTTTATAAAAGAATTGGTCAACAACAAAAAAATTATGTACTTTGACCACATAAAAGTGGTATTTATGTTTTGAATTTCAAAATAATGTAAACTAATGAAATGTATAAATATTGATGAAGTTTATTCTTGTAATTTTTTTAGATTTTAAAAGAAAAAAATATTATTTTTTTATCAATTGAAGAGCAGATTTTGGAATGTCGAAAATTTCAAGAAAAAGTGACATTCACTTGACGTCAAGAAACAAATAGAAAAAACCTTCATTTTCCCCTAATTTTTTTCTCCAAATAGGTAACTTCAATATCTAGTGCATGAAAAAGAAATTAAAATTTTGATGTATATTTTTCTTGTAAAAACATTTTAAAGTCAAACTTATTAGAATTTGACAATTTTCATTTGACGTCAACTATTGTCTATTTTTTAATCATTTAAAAAATAAAAATTATACCCTTTTGAAGAGGACTCTCTCCTCTAATGCACCATACATTTTTAAAAATATATATATTTTAAAATATATATATATATATATTTTACTATTTTTTAAAATTTCTAATCAGCCTCTTTTTTAACTTTAACAACCTACTTGCATTATTTTAAAAATAAAATATATTAAAACTAATCCAAATATTAAAAAATTACATATTTGGATTCACCATTCTGAGCTCTACAAAAGGGTTTTTTTTCTTTTTTTTTTAAATCATTCTGACTAAAAAATTACTTAGTTGAATTTGAAAGTTTTAGATCATTCTAAAAAAACCTGAGTTGGCTACCAACTAGGATGCCTTATAGATAGTTTTGGTAGAAAGTGTTTCGACCAAAACCCTTTCTATCGAAACCCCGCAAATAAAATAAGCCACATTTCGATGTGACAAAGCAAAAAATTAAAATTTTATGATTTTAGGCAAAAGGGTTTCGCCTAAAACTCTATGTGTCACGTATAGGCCACGTGGTTTCAGGAAAAACTAGTTTGACCAAAACTATTTCACTTGGAAATATTTATTTGGATGAAAGTGTGGTATAGCTTTATTCTCACCCAGAAGTAGAGAGGGAAGGATAGATGGAGGGAGAGGTAGGGACCAAGAGAGAGGTGAGAGAGAAAGGTTGTAGAAGTTGAAAAACCAATTTCACAGTCCCCAAGAATCACTTGCATACAATCACCTATCACATGCAATAGATATTTAGAACAAAAAAGAAGAGGTGTTCTATAAACTCTTAGAGAAGATATGTCCAAGAAAAAACTAGAATAATGATTATTGAATGTAATTGTTTTACAAATAATACAAAAGCCTTCAAAAAGGAAATCATGCAAAAAATCAAGACATGCACAACCCTAATCTTATCTTGAGCAAAAATATAGCTCAACTAGATAAGGATTATAATTAACCTAGGAAATAAAATATGTCTAAGTAAACTTATGCTAAAGTGTAATTAAATAATTAATTACACCAATACCCCCTCATAATTATTATGCAAAGATGAGTCCCGACAACAAGGCCTGATCAGGTACCCATTTACAAATGCAATGAAAACTAAATCAAATGGGGTAAAGGAGAAAACCACATGGGAACAGAAATCCTCCCCAAAATAGAATGCAAACTAACTAAGTGATGAAAGATGGAGGTCTGAGATTTGTGTAGAGCATTGAACTAGCTTTCCAATGCCTATTTGTTTTCGAAAAACGGAGTCAGGATGCAAAAGTTACGCCTCCCGGAGTGAAAACAACTTCTGACTTCAGAGGTAGAAAAAATCATCAAAACTAAAAAATAAAAAATTCAAACCACCACCACTACGAAGTTCATCAAACCAGCTTTCTGACAATATCTCATTTTCGAAAAAAGGCCTAAAAAAGGAAGCTCTAGCACTAAACCGGAGCAAAAATACAACACCTTCGCCTTTAGCTCCCAGTCGCACATATGACCGCCGGCTACAGGGCTGGAAAAAAAATCATCGGGCTGGTTGGCACAACTCTTGTTCCTCCAAAGGATTGCGACCTGGGGCTTAGAATCCCTATAGGGGCTTGTAGGTAGAGATGACACATTCACCTTTCTTCATCAACACTTTGTATCCTCTTTGGGCCAACTATCTAACATTCAAGAGGTTGTGTTTAATACTTGGGGTAAAATATAAATTCTTTATTTTTTTGTCACCATGTTTGGTGTAGATCATAACAGACTCTTTGCCCACAATTGGAACTATTCCATTGTTCCCCAGCTTTATCTCAGACTTGACATTCTTGTCAATGAATATAAAAAGGCTTTCATTTCCACTCATGTGGTTGTTGCATCCACTGTCCAAATACCACACCTCAAATCTACCTTTCTCACCAATGTTGCACATGATGAAGACCTTTAACTAATCAACTTCAACCACTTTTTCATTATCCACATTTGCATTTTGTTTTGATTGGCCAGGTTGCTTCTTCCATAATTTACTCACATAATGACCATATTTGTAAAAATAATAACACTGCGCATTAATTTTATCATACCTTTGGGTTGAGCTACTTCTATTCTTCTTGGCTCCAAAGGTGGACTAAGAGCTACTTGCTCCCTCTTGGTTGTTTATTCATCCAAAATTGTCTAGTCTAGAGCTGCCCCTTCTTGAGTTGATCCTACCTCTTCCTCTTAAGCTCTATTTAGAGATATGTATATCTCTCCTCTACCTCTTGGATTGGCTTGAGCTCTAAATGTCTTCTCTTGTGAAGAAGGTGCAAAAATGTTTAAGTGTTGCTCATTTGTTTGTACGAAACACATCAAATCATCCACTATCAACTGTGAGAGGTCCTTGGTCTCTTCAATTACAATTACTATTGCATCAAACTTTGAGGGTAGTATTCTGAGGATTTTCTCAACAATCCTCTACTCTTCCATTGTCTCACCATTTGTCCTCAACTGGTTTATCAAACCAAAAACTCTTGTGTTAAAGATTGAAATAGACTCAAAATCATTAATTTAGAGACTTTCAAAATCTCTCTAGAGTATCTGGATTTTCACCAAGCTCGCTTTATTAGTCCCCTTATAACTATTTTAGAGGATTTCCCAAGTGTTCTTTTCATAAATAGTTGTTTCTATTATTAGAAATTAATCTTTGCTTAGGTGAAGATCATTTATTATTTATATTATTTAAATACTTGTAGGAATATTCCAAAGGAATCCCTACAAGTCTTTTGTCCTATTTGAGTGATGATTCATTTTTATAATTCTTTTTGGAGGAATATTAAGGCTTAGACCTTGTAGTGTCCTCCTTATGGGAATCTTGACACCTTGCACACACATAGGATGAAATGTGGCATGCATAGAAATAAGAGTTACTTATTGTTACCCCCATTTTTAATCCTGAAATTTTTAAACAAAATATTCTCAAGATGTCAGTTAGACTTGTGGTGGTGGTGCAGATTTGTTTTCTTGTTGTCTATGGGTTATTTATTGATGTAAATTGATCATTTTGAGCAAAATTTCTTTTATAGTTGGATCATAAATATGCTGAAATCTATGAGCAACTACAATGTTTGCAAGTTGGAAAATTTAGCTTGGAAGATGAGGGAAACAAGATATTTCCTAGTTCAAAATATTTACTTTATGTTGTGGAAGCATACACATGGCCAGTTTGCTGATGAGGAACTTTAAAATTACAAATTGGAAGATCCTCCTGAAACAAAGGCTAGTCAAAGGTGAAAGTAATTAGCCTCAATATTTCAATGTCACACCATGAATATGCAATGGTTCCTATTATATGTCTCATATCGGTGGGCCTATTTGCACTGCAACACTTTAACATGCATTGGGTGGGTTTTATGTTTGCACCAATTGTCCTAGCATGGCTAATATGCATCAATGCCATTGGAATCCCCATGTTTATCAAGCATTCTCTCCATATTACATGTACATATTTTTGAAGAAGACACTAAACGAATGGGAAATATAGTTGGTTGGTTGTCATCACTGTAATGTTGGTGACAACATCTCTCATGTCTTTAGTGATTGTTTTGTGCTAGCACAAAAGTGCACTTCTGTCTTTATGCTTCATTCTTGGAATTAATATTAATATGAGAGGATATGATATGAATGATAACTTTTATACCATCAACATAGGATATGTGTATGCAATCCTAAGTGTCTAGTAGCTATAATAATTATGAGAGATCACACAAAACTTCTACGCCATGGAACTGAAATTTTAGTCAAACGGAAAAGAAGTGGTATTACAAGGAATAAAAAATAAAGCATCAAGGGTTGTATTGACCAAGAGAATGAAAAGGATTTTTTTTCATAAACAATTTATATGGGTAGCTCAATGTTTGGTAACTATGACAAAAATCTCCAAAGGAAAGAAGGCATATTATGTGCATATACATAGCATCTTGGATAATCATGGTAAATTATTTAGTAGCATTCATCTAGGGAGATCATTGGATGGAGGATTTGATCATGTCATTGAGTTGGAGGAGGGCACTAAGCTTGTCATCACTACTCCTTATTGTCACCCTAGGAGACATAAGGATAATATAAAAAAATCTATTAGGGAATTTTTGGAAAGGGGCTCACTAAATCGGACTCAAGCCCCTTTAATTCCTTTCTAGTTTTGGTGAAGAGGAAATATGGCATAATGAGAATGCACATTGACTATGGAGCATTGAATAAGAAGACTATCAAAAATAGATGCATGTAATCGCCGAAAACAATGATTTGATAGATGAGCTTCATGTAGTTGATTATTTTTCAGATATCTAAAATTGGGCTACCATTAGATTAGATTTCAAGAGGAGGATATCCACAAGAAAACATTTCAATGTTATTATAGGCATGATGAACTTTTGGTTATCTCATTTAGCCTAACAAATTTAGGACTAGCCTCCCAAAAGGACCTTCACACAATTGTGGGAATTATTCAACCTTTGTAGCTACTATAAGAAATTTGTTAAGGGATTATCCCCACCATCCATTCCCTTAATTGACAAAATAAATAAGGGATTTTATGTGTGGATTGATAATTCACAAAAAACATTTGACATACTAAAAGAGATAACAAGCTCATGTCATGTGTTAGGGATTCTAGATTTCATTCTTCTCTTCACATTAGAATGTAATGTATTAAGAGAAGGAATCGGGGTTGTGCCCATGTAGAAAAAGAACCCAATTTCCTTTGAGAGCTAGAATAACATAGAGATGTAAAGATATTTATCCATCTATGATAAGGAAATGCTAGTCATCGTGCACACATTGGTCAAATTCAGACAATTTGGTGGGTGGTTTATTTGTGGTCAAAATTGATCATAAATTTTTGAGATATTTTCTCAATCAAAATTATATAAATGAGAAGAAAAGAAATTTGGGTGAGAAAACTCCAAGCATATGCTTTTTATATTGATTATTTCAAAGGAAAGAATTTTTTTTGTTGATGCACTTTCTAGGTGGCCAAATCTATGTTCCATGTCTTAGATCTCCATGGATTGAAATAATTAAATCATAATTTAGCCGATAGGCTTCTTATTGTGGACTCGCCAGTCCACAAGAGCCCAACATACCTATCTCACACTTGGAAAACCATTTACCCGTACCTGTAAACCATCTGAGGCCAATGACAAACTAGTCTTTCATACTCTGTTTTTGAGTTTTTCCAGGGTCACTGCCGATGAGGAGATTGAGAATGATTCACTCAATTAATGATTTACCTAATTACTGATGTTTACAGATTTTATTTTCCCTTAGAATATTTTCTCATCAATGTTTTCATGTTTACAAATTTGGTTTGCCCCTTCCAAATAATTTATCATCAATGCATGCCTTGCTGTGAATTGATTACGGGATATGATTCTGCAAGTATTTTGAAGAAAGCTCATGACACTGTGCTATGCTTAGAGGCTATGAAGAAATATGTACCTCTTCCAGCTGCCGATTCTTGAGGTGATTTGGTGGCCTCTGTTGCTTTAGCTTTTGTGCGCTACAAGTACACAAAGTGTGCTTTCCTTCTGTGAGGTCACGATGTGGTTATGCTTTTAGTGAATAGGTATAATGGCCAGTAGGAGCCGCGACCAGGCTAAGAAACTGACATGAACACAGATGGTAGGGAGCCTGGCTATCAATGTTGAAGCAAAGGTTTCTAGCTTATCACCATGCCCTCATTAAATGCAAGAACACTGCAAATACGCCACCGTCCAAACACTTTCGTGCAAATTAATTTCTCAATCTAACCTCCACTTATAAATAGACCGTGTTGTTGTGTTACAGAGATATAGTGCTTTGGACTGAGGCGTGATGTTTATGCAACTTCCTGGGTAGAATTGAAGCAAGGTTCATCTTATATTACCTGGGAGAACTCATTTCTAGGTCTGAAACTTTTGTATCTACTTTGATATTGTTGTAGCATTAGTTTATGGTTGCAAGTCTAAGTTCAAAGTTACATCTATTTGGTGATGTGCACTCAGAAAGAGCAATACCTATTGCTGTAGCATTATATTGTTGCATATTTTATGATTCTGAGTATAGGAAAGAAGTGTCTAAGCTGTTGTAGTTTCTTAGAGTCACTTAATTTATTGGTAATCTGCTCATATACTGAAATAATCTACTTAGTAAAAATCCTTTCATTTAATGTTGTTTAATTGTCTCTGCACTTTAAATATGGCATTCGATCTGTTGGATATGTTTTGTATACTTTATATGTTTTAGACTTCATACAGGTATTTTTTTGGTCCATGGTTCTATGGCCATTGTATTGTAATACTGCATAATGGTTTCCTATAGTGATGTGCCTAATACCTATGAATTATTGTACAGTTACATGGATTAGGGTTAAGCACAAGCAAGAAATATCTCATTGTATTGTGAACAGTTGAGTTAAGTTAATATTGTATGTGAGTGTTGTTTATGCTGGGTTTTTCTCGAGAGGGTTTCCAGAGTATCTTGTTATGTTCTGAGTGTGTTGTTGTTTTTTCTATCACATGTAATATTTTGTTAGTATTGTTTCTCCTATACTGGTTTGTCAGTATTATTTCTCTTCACCATCTTTTTGCTAGCTTCTAAAATGCAAGAACTAAAGTTTTATGTGGATGATTGCTATTTTTTGATCTAAAAAGAGCAGCATTTCATGCATTTGATGTGATAAGGTTGTTTTTTCTTGACCCAGGGGGCAGTTATGGGGTCATGTGGAGGGCTAGTTGATCAATATTTGTTATTTTCTATCATTATTAATTTGGAGGAAGTATGTTATTGAAAATACAATGGTTGGAGCAAGACAGTTGCCAGAAAGAACTAGATTGATGGTTTAGTTCATTTCAAGCATCTTTTTTAAAGAAATTATTTGTACCAAGACAAATTTAATTGGCCATCTTCGGGTAGAAAAATCCCACCCAAATACCCATGACATGGTCTAGACCTAGTTTCCATATTGCCTTCAGTACAAAATATACTTTCACTCAATTCTAGACCTATTGGGGATTGATGGATGGGTGCCCATGTCTATTAGGTTCTTCCATTATTCTCTTTTGAAATACACTGCATGCATGAATAAGTTATTTCATTGTAAGAGCAGCATCTACCTTTCATTTTGCTTGAATTCTGAAGACATATAGGGATCATTGTTCATGTCAATTCAGGCTTGTATTAAATATCTACAAATTAAGAGGATCTTCATTGAGTGTTTTGAATCTTTATATTGCAAAGTTTATTGGATTTTCATATATTACCTAGTAAAGTAGCCTTTGTCGTATTAGTCTCCACGATTTGAATCTGTGAATATATAATTGTGGTGTTGCCTATTACTTAGGTTCCTTATTTATTTTGTCTCTTAAGTACCAGTTACAACCACAACATATAAAAAAATCCCTCTATCCTTCATGCTTTGGTGGATGTCCATACCCTGTTCCAAAGCTCCCATTTTGGCACAAGCAGGGAGGATGCTGGCAAAGGTTGTGGAGTCTGGCTTTACACCTACCAATTGCATTTGCTTGAAAGCTTCTAAAGTCTTCTCAAAAAGTTCAATTTGTGTGTATCCTACAATCATTGCATTCCATGAGACCACATTTCTTTGATGCATTTTGTCAAATAGTTCACGTGCTTTGTCTATGTTCCCACATTTTGCATACCTGTCTACATTTTGCATACATTTTGCATTTTGTGAATTTTGTTGATGAGCTTTTTCTATGCTTCCACATTTTGGATTTTGTCAAACACTTCATGAGATTATTCTATGCTTCCACATTTTGCATACCCAATAACTAGTTCTTGGAGAATGCTAATTGGGATTCTGTGATTGCAGTTTATCTCAAAACTCTCCTCTTTATAAGGTGTATTACTTAAATTTTCATATTTTTGCTGAACTTGTCTTATATACACCATCATAATTTATTGTTCTTCACTCACATGTGAACATCATCTAGTAATAATATGTATTCTCATTCATTGCAACAAACATTTTTTATGTATACATTGTTATATGCATTTCTCCACATATTTTACATACTATCTCAATGTTTCTCTGGTTATTATATAGAAAATAGGAATAAATGTAAATTGTAAAAAAAAATTATGATTGTTCTATATTTTTGATGTAACAAGGAACTGTATATCATGTTGTAGCTTTTGTCCAGACAATAATAGCTCATTTTTCTTCCAATTGAAACATGAATTCATTATCCAAGGCCTCTACAACTGTATCATTTCCTTTTAAACAACTCTTTGCCACATAGTCAAATGTTTGATCATTACAACTCGAGCATTCCTCTTCTTTTGTTTTTTTGAATTATATTAATGCACATCAACAGTTCAAAGAATTAGCTTCTTTTGGTAAAGGAGATATGCACATTTTAAGCATTTCTTTGCAAATCTGATATGACTGATCTCATGAAAAATTATATATTTAAATTATAAGAAAATTTTCAAAGATTTTTTTTTGGATTAGATAGATATATAATCTTTGTTTTAAAATTATAGTTAATTATAATAGTTTTTTTCCTGGATTAGATAGGTATATAATCTTTGTTTTAAAAATTATAGTTAATAATAATAGTATGGAGTATATGTTTAAAATTTAGGTAAGTTGTCCTCAATGATGGACATGTTTGTCTTTATATAGTGGATCATAACATTATAAAGGAACATACATCTAAAATTATAAATTTATTTTTGACCAAATCACTATTAATAAGGAAATAATCTTTAATCTTTATATTTTGGAAATAACATTAAGAGTGAGCATATATTTAACTCATAAATCTTCCTTTGATGAATATGAAAATAAAATTTAGTTTTTGAAATTTGAAACTAACGTTACCTATATCTAGGAGAAAGCTATTTGAAGTTCATGGAAGTATGTTACATCTAGGAGATAGCTTTATGATGCAAAATTCCCTTAGTCTCTAATTCTATCAAATATTCCAATAAATCTTCATAAAGAAATTCTTAGATTCTTATACATTTTTTCCATATCTTATAGGTGTTCATATGGAATTAATTAAATGTAAGATACGTTTTATTATATGTTTCTTTGGAATGTTTTTTTGTACGTATTGCTATTAGTTAACACTAGGTACAATCTCAATTTTTTTTTAATTTAGGAATGGCAAACCTTGGACAACCTGATGACATCATTGACATATCTAGTAGTGACAGCTCATCCTACACTCCACTTGCCTCACCTCCTTCTATGAATTCGGGTGGGCCTCCTCCAAGGGCCATTCAAAGATTTGCATGTGAAATCACCATCAATTGCTTTGATATTGTGCAGAAAATGCAATAGCTTGTTCCATATATACATAATGTGCAAGCCGATGAGATATATTCAATGCAAACAACACTTGAAGACTTCCATAGGACTTGTGACACATTGGCTTCATTTTGCACTTTTTTGCGTGAAATGTGCACTGATGCTCACTACAGACAGGGCGGCGCTCCATACATCCAGCTTGCATTTCTGAACTATTTGAACAATGTTTGGAAATAATTTTGTTTCACATATGTCATATGTCATCAAGTTTTTTGTGTATACGAGCACTACCAACTATGTATATCTTGTACTTTTTTGGTGGAAGTTCCTATGATAAATGATCTTTTCCTTGTACAAAAATGACTTTTTGCCTTGCACTAGAGTTTCATTGCAAAAGTCCTTCACTATGATGTATTTTGTATCTAATCCATATCTATTTCCTTGTACAAACATGACTATTTTCCTTGCACTAGAGCTGCATTGCAAAAGTTCTTCTCTACTATGTATTTTGTATCTAATCCATATCTATGTAAATTGTATGTGATTTTCTAATAGAATTATGCCCTTTATTAACTATCATTACGTTTGATTTGCACTTGTAACTTTTTTAGTTTGAAATTATTGTTACTTTCCTTCCATTCTTCATTTTTACACTTAATGTCGTCGAGTGCCAACAATGTTTCATTTCTACAACTAGTTCTCCAAAAAAATCTTAGTCCTCTATTTACACATTCTCATTATTTCTAATACAAGTTGGAACAAAAGAGACAACTACTTTCTTTTATTGTAGGTATGCATGTGTTTTTTTTTCCTCTCTTAATACATAAACATGTTGGAGTTCTCTATTAAAATGTATACATCTACTTTGTCAATCAATATTTGACACCCTTACATGTATAAGTTTTCAATGGTTCATCTGTTTGTTTTGTCGATGATGTGTTCTCACTACCTTTTTTGTGCTTCCTTTCATCCATAGGATCAAATTTGTTTCAGCCAAATAAATCTGTGTACAAACTACAATATAGTCATTACCTACAGGCCTGTTTACCTTCTCTCGATTATCCTCAATCACCTTCACTCTATAAATTGTATGTGACGCTTTTGCATGTATTTAAGTATTCTTTCTGGCAAGGATAATAAAACCAAGAAACCTTTATGGTGCACACATCTCCTTTTTTTAATAGTTTATCCATTTTATATATAAGGAAAATTGCATGCTCTGATTTACTTCATGCTTTTACAAAGGAATCCAACTTTCAATTTGTATATTTTTACTTACAAACCATACCATACTTATCAACTCATTGGGATTTATAGGGCTACTTCACCTCCCTTTAGCTATGTCTATCTCTTTGACACAAAATGCAATCACATTGATAAACACTAGCACCAAAGACATATATCCACATCTCCAAGTCTTCAATATTTCAACATTTTTCCATGGCGACAAATCAACCATTAGATAAAAATCAGATTTGTTTGATGGAGTGCATCTTCAAACAACAATCTTTCCAAGAAAGTATAACCATTTTTTAACTTCAGAGCTAATTCAAAAGGGTTCTATCATACAGCTCACTGAATACACATGCCCTACTATTTGTAACTCAAGGTGAGCCAACCACTCCAATGTTGCTCTCAAATTGAACATGTCCATCTCTATTTGTTACTTGCATTACTAAAAGTGCATTTTGCTTTATTTACTTATAGGTTTATTGTAATTTCTAAATTGGAGATTGCATGCACACAACATGATGTCATTGGGGATCCCACCTTCCTCTTCAAAGAACCAGAGCAATATATACATGAAAGAGTAGGGATTTCATCTAACTCATGCACAAATGTTGTTGAGAGTGTCACACCCATGCAGCCAACCCCAAAAAAAATGATGTTTGGGATACATGCATCATTGCGCAAGAAAAGTGATACCTCAACTATCACTCCTATTAAAAGTTTGAATCCATTTCAGACAAGGTGGACAATAAAAGGTCGTGTAACTATGAAAAAAGAGATTCACCAGTTTGACACAAAGAAAGGGACTGGGCAACTTTTCAGCTTTGATATTGTAGACAGTGAGAACACTGAAGTGTGTGTCACTTGCTTTAATGAAGTTGCAGACCTCCATTACAGAAATGTTCATATTGGCTCTGTATATACAATCTCTGGTGGGACCATCAAAGATGCTAATAAGTTTTACAATAAGTTGAATAGTCAAATGGAAATCACTTTGATGGATGATTCAAAGGTCACTCTTATTGATGATGACCACTTAATTCCACTACATTAGTTCTCTTTCACACCCATTAATGAGATCCTGAATACAAATAACAATTCTTTGATTGATGTAGTAGGAGTTGTTATATGTGTGGACCCTACCTCTACAATAAGAAGAAGAGATGGCACAAAGGTTTGTAGGAGGAGCCTCAAGTTGCTAGACATGTCTACCTCCACTATAAATGTGACTTTGTGGGGACGAGTGTCTCAAAAGGAAGGTGCATAGCTCCACGAACTGTACCATGCACAAAAGTCGCCTGTGCTTGCTGTTAAAAATGGTTGTGTTACATAATATAATGGTAAGGTTGTGAGCACTTTAGTTACCACCTAGTTGTTTATTAACCTTGAAATCGAAGAAACAACACAACTATAGGCTTGGTTTTTGCAAGATGGGAATGGTCTTCTCACATCCACAAAAAACCTTCTAGATGCACCCCCACTTCTTGAATGGAAGACCATTTCCAATGTTCTAGAAGAGTCTTTGGATACAACAAGATTCCTCCAGTGCATTGTAAAAGCAACAATAGTATTTATCAAATCGAATTCATTTTGTTATCCAGCTTGCCCCATTAAGATTAAAGGGAAACAATGTAAGAAAAGAGCTCTACAAAGTGATGACAAAAAATGGTATTGTTCAAAGTGTGAAGTTACCTTTGAAGATTGTGATTATCGATATGTTCTTGAAATTAAACTTCAAGATCACACAAGCAATCTATGGGAAATTTCTTTTGAAGAAGAAGCAACTAAACTCATTGGCGTGCCTGCAAAGGAACTATACATGATGCAGTTCAAGCAAGATGCTATAGAAAATAGTGAAGAGGTCATTCATAATTTACTATGCAAATACTTTCTCTTCACCTTGACAAGTAGATATGAAACCTACAATAATGAATCACGAGTGAAATCTACAGTCCTAGAAGTTGGCACACTTGATTTTTCAAATGAAAGCAATCTTTTTTTAAATCAAATTGCTGACATGTGCAATGTTTATGAAAAGTAGACTACATAAAGTTGTAATTATCCACTCTTGTCTGTTTTCCCCTGCCTACTTGTGTTGTTTTTTGTCCCAATCGCTATACAATTGAGAATTTTCCTTGTACAGGGTTTCAGGATCCCTTCAAAACTTGTTTTATAAGTTTATTGTAAATACAAAGTAGAGTGCACATGTACACTTCAACATATTTCTTTCATATGTACACATGTTTTCATTTTTTATCATATTCATCTAACATATAAGTCAAGCAAAATGGATTTTGTAATTTTCACATTTTAGTGGTGTTGCAATATACACATATTTATTTTATCTCTCATTTATATTCCAGATAATGGACTCCACTATGGAAGAATTAGAAAGCCAAACATCCAAGACTAAAACCAAAGCCCTAGAATCTTGTAAGAGAAGTTTCTTGTATTATGCTCATCATAGAGAAGAAATAAGTGTTCATCATAGCATGCAGTGAACCCACCGCTTGCTAGAAACACCAGATCAACCAATACCTAACCACACACAAGATTCTACAAAAACATGTATTCCCACTGGATCAATTAGTTCAAATCTACAACATTGAAACAAAAAACAAAATGAAACACGAATGCCTTAAAACATGAGTTCAAATAACAAGGGAATGAGGTGGTCTGCTAACTTTATGGAGGCATCTAAAAAATTCTGCCAAAGAATAGATGCATTGTCAAACCTAAACACATGTTCTATATGTAGGGAACGGTATCCTGGTATGCATCTTTTTTCATCAAACAACAATCATACATGTAGAAGATGTGGCTCAGAGAAACGCATACATCGATTCTCTTCGAGTAATAATATGGACCCAAGTGAACAACCACATGTTTTGCGCATTCTCACTCAGGTTGAAAAATGTTAATTGCATGTGTCAATCCAATATTGCAAGTTACTCATGCTCATGGTGGACAATACAAATATAGTGGCCACACAATTAGCTTCCCTCAAGATATCACAACAATAACAAAGTCTTTGCCACATAAAATCAAAGACTTGGACTTATTAATTGTTCAAAGAACTCATACACATGGGAGGAATTACGATTGCTATGTTAGTAGAAGTTGCGTTCACAATGCATTGGCCTACAAAATACACTACGACCCATACTACAAAGATGTTGAGATCAATGCTGATGCATTGTCCCTACTCCTTGATTGTACTACAGACATTTCAGAAATGCTTCATACAATTCAAAGCGACAATGAAGAACCCATAACAAAAGACAATGAAGCTGCTAATAGTGAAGATGATGTAGAAAGTGGAACGGAATATTCAACATCATTTATGGTAAGCCCACCAAATAAATGTCATGAGTTACAAATCATTAAGGAATCTTTACAGATAGAAAATGAGAATGATACCATCATTAATTGGCTTGAGATAAGTTCAAATCCCATAAATGAGTACACTACCGAGGGGATTTTTGACATGGCATTTCCCACACTTTTTCCAAATGGAAATGCACTACCTATGCAACCTCGAGCAAGGGAAGTGCAACTGCATGAGTATGCCTTGCATCTTATGCAATATCATGATAATAGATTTGGGCAACATCAACACTTTAGATACTTCCTACTAAATCTTATGATGAGGCATCGTAGCCAACCAACTGCTTCAATATTCATCAAAAGAAAATTTGAAGACAATATTCCTACAACTATTGAACATATTTGTGCTCACCTACAAAACCTCCTGGATAAATAATTGGCTGAAGAATTGATGCATTTTGGCTCGGCCTTGCATGGGACACGAGCTTATTGGAACAAGTGTCGTGCAGATCTAACAAACATGATCAACCAAATAGGTTCCCCGACTTTGTTCTTCACACTAAGTGCAACAGACACTAAGTGGCCTACATTGCATAAGCTTTTCCCAACTGACAATACTTCCACTATTTCTTCCAACAAGCATCGTATAGATAATGTGATTAGAAACCCCCACACCACATCCCTTTATCTACATCACCGCTTCACAATATTTTGTGAAGAGGTCATTGAGAAACTCTTGCATGCAACAAATTATTGGTATAGGTATGAATGGTAGCATCAAGGCTCTGCACACGTGCATGGGTTCCTTTGGCTAGAAAATGCACCAAACACAGATACCCTCAACTAGGGAGACAATTCGCAAGTGGGTAAAGAAAAAGAATTCTTTGATAACTATGTCATTGCTTGGAACCTTCGCTCTAAATCTGAAATGAGTAATATCATACATAGAACCCCAATGGATGATCCATGCTTGTTAAACACATTTGAGATATTCTCTATCGATCCATCCATTGATTATGAAGAGTTAGTTAATCATGTGCAAAGGCACACTAAATGCATAGAGCGCACATGCCTACGCAAAAAAGGGCATCATGTAGAATGCAGATACAAAGCTCCATGGAAAGAATGTAAGGAATCCACTTTATCATATGATGGATCTGCAAACAAATCTTATGAACCATCAAGAAATTATGATAGGCTAAACATTCATAATGCAGAGATGCTCTCTATATGGAGAGCTAATGTAGATTGCCAGCCCATCATCTAACGCCTTTTTGTACTCAAATATATTGCCAAGTATGCATTAAAGCTAAAAGAAAATCAGAAAGTTGTGTTGCTATGTTGGAAAGAATAGCTTCAAATGAAAGATTGGAAGATCAAGCATTGAAAGCATATCAAAAGTTCATGGCCGAGATTGTTGCTGAACGAGATATTGGAGCCCAAGAAACATGCCATTTGCTACAAAAATTACCCCTTGTTGTTTGCAATCACAATTTTGTGTCATTGAATGTAGGCCATAAAGTATTCCACCGCCTTAAAAAAAAAAGCGATGGTGACCAGATATTGTCTAACTATATACAATCCTACATGAACCGGCCATGTCACATAGAAAATGTATCACTAATTGAATCAGCCAGATCCTTCACATTTGCCGCTTCTCGAAAAGGATGCAAATGGGTGAATAGAAAAGAACAAGTAATTGTGCAGGTGTTTCCGCATTTCCATACCATTCCAAAAGAAGACTCTAAAAACTTTGAATCCTTTTGTTGGAGTAAGTTGCTTTTGTATAAACCTTTCCAAAAAATAAATGAAGATATAGGCCTTACCAAAGAAGAAATCATCAACAACTGGAAGCAAATGAATACACAAAAATACAATCCATGGCATGTTAATCGCACTAAACATACTGAAAATGTTCTTGAAGACAAAAATTCTTCTGATGATGATATGGATCAACAAGCAAATGTAGAAATGAACGAATGGGAGTTATTATCTCAATTGGGCCTCACTGATAATCTAAACTTGAATGAACTTGATATACTAGGTCGACGTGATTTTGATAACAATCACAATTGGGAAAATCATAATGTCCCTACAAATCTACATGATGTTGTTCAATTTCTGCACACAAACAAGATGTCTCAACAAGATTTGCATTCCCCTTCAAATATGAACCACCACAACTATACATTATCACCCCAACAACAACTAGCACTGACTATAATAACAAACCACTCAATGGAGAAATGCTCTAACCAACTGTTACATATGGTCATACAAGGAACTGTTGGCACTGGCAAATCCTATCTAATTCATTGCATAAGAAATGCACTCCAAACTTGCATACCAACAAGAGTAAAGCCCCTCCTTTTTCTTGCTCCAATAGGAATTGCAACATGTAATATACATGCCTCAACTATACATGCAGCCCTCAAGATTCCAATTAGAGAAATGAAACCATTACAAGGACAAGCATTGACAACATTCCAGGAAGACATGAAGAATATACAATACATTCTTATTGATGAGATGAGCTTCATTGAGCCAAAAATTCTATTGAAAATTGATAGTAGGTTATGTAAAGCATTCTCCCATCAACAACAAACTTGCTTTGGTGGCATGTCTATAATTCTTGTAGGAGACCTTGCACAACTCCCCCTGTTATGGATAAACCTATCTATGCATCACACACAATTGCAAGAAACCTATGGCACAAATTTAATATAGTTGTTACATTACAAACAATGTTTAGACAAGAAGGTGATGATCCAATTCAAATACAATTCCGTCAAACATTACAAAACATTCGCAATGTAGAACCGACAAAACAAGATTGGGACTTATTGATGACTCGCACCAACAAGCAACTAAAAAATACTGAACAAGAAGATTTTGACCAATCAATACACTTATTTGCTACAAATGAGCTAGTAACATTGCACAACAAAAAAATGTTGAAAATACTAAATGTGCCTGTTGCACTAAGTCGTGCAAAAAATACACAGTCTAAACTAGGTGCCGATCATAGTGACGAGCAACTTCCCCAAGAAGTATTACTAAGCAAGTGTCAATGTGTCATGCTGACAACAAACCTATGGATCCAAGAAGGACTAGTAAATGGATCACTTGGTCAAGTCAAAGATATTGTATATCTTGCTAGATCAAAACCACCTGCATTTCTTGCATATGTTACGGTCACATTCGATAACTACACTGGTCCACTGTGGGATGAAACAGACCCAAAAACTATACCAATACATCCAGTAACACGTGGCAATCGTAGACAAATACCGCTAACCATGGCATGGGCTATCACTTTACACAAATCACAAGGCCTTACACTAAATAAAGCCACAATCAATATTGGTACAACTAAAAGACAAGGCCTTACCTTTACAACAATTTCCAAAGTCAAAGCCATAAGTGGCCTTTGCATAGAGCCTGCATTCTCTTTTGATCGCTACTCCAAAATGAAAAAAAACCCATACAACATTATCAGGAAGAAAGAAGAAGCTCGCTTGCACTTGCTCTCACAACAACCTTCTTAGGTATGTACAATTAATTACACACTCTCTCAAAGTTATACATTTTTTATTATCCCCTCTTTGAATAGAGTATCAAAACTAAAACTAATCAACTACACAATTTTGGCTTTTGCAGGTGGTCAATCACTACTAGCAATCTTCTACGTCAGTGCTTGTTCAAGGAAATCTAATCAACATAGTCTTTCACTTCTTAGACATTGCATGTCTTTAAAAAAGACGTATAGATGCTCTTGTGTAAATTTGACTTGTGCAAACTTGCTATAAATTGTTCAAAGGGATTTTGTTGTTTATAAAGAACAAACCCAACAAAAAATTGTACCTGCTTGTACTATACAGTGCATATCTCCATATAAACATATTTTACTCCCACCACCCGTGTATTAAAACAATTCATTCATGCTTCTTGTTCATTTTCCTATCAGCGTCTCCCTTGAACCCCCATTGGGTGCAAGTGCTAGTAAAGTAAACCAAGAATGTTTATGCAGATAATGTGTTGGAAGGAAAGTTGTTGGATGATAAGTACATATAAAATGAACTCATTCTCTAAAAGGGGATATTTTTCTTAATTTAAAAATCAAGAATGAAGGTGTTGTTTCCCAAGTTGTGTTCAATAATTTCTAAAGAATTATCAAATCTTATGCTTAATTTTTTTGAGAAGTTGGTCAAAAAATGAGAGGGGTCCTTAGATTTATCTCTCCTACACTTTTGGCTCTACAAACCAAGGTGGGAATCATTTTGCAATATTAATTAGAGATACATTCAATAATTATATCACAATGTTAATCAAATGTAGGTTTTCATAACTCATGAGGGTATGTGTAGGATCATCATGGAAAAAATAGGCCCTTAAGTGGCAATGAAAATTCAGAAAAATAAAAGTTAGGCAACTTGATGTAAAAATTTGAATAAGTTATCTATATTATTGCAAAAATATGTAAGAATAGAATATGTAGAAAATTGAATGTAGTTTCTAAACTACTAGGTTTTTTTTTTTAAAAAAAAAATATTTGGTGAAAATTTGAAATTTCAATGCAACAATACTTAAATTTCAAGGAAAAATTAAGTAGGTGTTTGTTTGACCACCCTAACCACAATAAAATAATAATATTTTTTTATAAGATTTTAGATATAAGTAGAGGACTCATTTTCCGATGTGATGCATATTTTTTTCCAAGTAAATAATTAATTATTATTTTATTTTTGGCGAAAGTGGTAAAGCCACTATTATATTTTATTATATATTAAATAAAAGGTTACAAAAATTGCTTATGGGGAGTATACTAGTAGGAAAGAACCAGTAAGAAAACCTCTAGTTATAGCTCCAAGCACGAAAAAATAGATACAAATCATTTGTACAAAGAGAGCTGAAACTTCAAATTTCAGCATTATCCCAATCTAACCTATGACACTAACTGAAATGACCTTCCCAAATTATAAATTTTTTATTACAACTTTTTAAAAATATAAAAACTCGTATGTCCGACCACCTTAACTTCGCCAAAACTTCATGAAATTCTTTTTTTTTAATCCTATAGTATGTGAAGCATAGAATGTGACACATGTTTTGGATTCAAAAAATGTGATACCATTTGAAAGCTATAGATGTTTTTCAATCAGCCTATCAATCAGGACTTTAGTCATAATTCTAATAAAAAATGAATAATAATTATTTATTAAATTCAAAGTAAAGCATAATTTATATTGGTGGAAAGCTGAGAATCTCCTTTAGAAACCCTTTTTGTTTCATCAATTTTGGGTAAAAAATGTTGTCAGCCACATGGGCGAAATCTAGAAAAGCCTGTTAAACACGTTTTTTTTGTTGACTTCTTAAGATTGGCATGTCCTAGCAAAATTCTAAAGCAAGCTTGAGGCTAACCCCTAGATAGTAAGGTTTGTGCTAGAAATATCAGATATCTGATATATTTTATATATGATTTAAAAAAATATAATATATAATTTAAAAAATGCAATAAATAGTTTATAGTTTATTTTCATATATCTATTTTAGAATATACAATATAATTTATAATTTAATATATAATATACAATTTATGATAATCTCTTACTAAATTATGTATTATATATAATATATTATATTATTATGTATAATATTTAAATATTATTTTAATATTTTAGTTAATGTATATATATATATTACTAATATATAAAATATTTAAATATTATCTCTCTCCCAAGTCTCTCATTTAATCACTCCTATCTCTCTCCCCTCTACCCTCTACTCTCTCTCTCTCTCTCAAGTCTCTCTCTCCTACCCCCTCTCCCTCTCTCAGGTCTCTCTCTC
>VDFB02281492.1:126491559-126562942 GCA_007258455.2 Sequoia sempervirens
ATATATATATATATATATATATATATATATATGATTTCATTTACATTCAACTTGACACAAGTATAGCTCATCATCTAGTTCAAGAATTCTTTGCATGCACATTCAAATGAACATGTGTATTAGATTATATGGAATTAGATTAGGTTCATGTATAGCATGATATATGCACAATTTAAATGTATTTAACCTATACTGACTTTAAAAATGAACATTTAGAGCTCTAAAGAATTCAAGAACTATCATCTATTTCCAATTGCATTTTTATGTTCTACTTTAAAATATAGCATTAATCTGAAGCATATTTGCATTCATTTTTTTCTATTTCTTGACCTATTTATTAAAGAAAAATTCATTTGAACTATTTATTTAAATTAATTACATGTACATGTCCATCTTTTTAAATTTACAAATAGCAACCATTAGATAGTGGAGTCCAACATTTTGATTTCACGATGTAAATTTAGATATGTACAACAAGTGCATTTGAACAAACCATAATTTAAATTTAAATAAAGGTACTTGTTCCTTGCTAAATAAATAAAACCATAAACTAATAATGCATGATGTATTTATAGATGTAATGTAAGTGAACATCAAACCATAATAATGCACATATATAACAAACCTAGATTCAAACCATAAAACATAAATGTATGAATGTGACATGTAAATCATAACAAGTATATATATGTATACCATAAAACATAAGTACAACACATGTGCAAATGTTCAATACATAAATCATAAAAAGTGTCTCCAACATGTAATAATATAAAACAAATCTCAAAGAGAGGCATGTTTGGTATGAATAGAATAATCAAATCTCTGGCCCGATCTCTCCCTCGATCTCTCCCTCGACCTCTCCCTCAATCCATGGCTCGATCTCTCCCTTGACCTCTCCCTCGATCTCCCTCGATCCATGGACCGATCACTCTACTGATCCAAGATGTGTGGATCCATGTCCCGATCTGTGTCTTGAGCCTCGTCCCAACCCTTGCATGTGTCCAAGTACATATATGTAAAATTATCTAAAATTACAATGTACTTGAGTTCAATGTGTTCAAACTTAAACATCAAGTAATTAATTTATTTATTAAATTTAAATGTACCTCATCTGCATACTGCATGGGATCGCCATCATGCTCCAAATTTCCAAAGTCTGGCAAATCACCATACTACTTAAAATTTTCAAGTACACAATTTCAATCAGGAGTTAAACAACTAGAAGTTTTTAAAATTCATTACATAAGTTTTTAGAACACAATTTTATATATGTATTTAAATTATAGATTGAAAGTACCTATCGTGCCTGCTCGATGGCTCTACCAATGTCACTAAGATCACGAGAATGTAAAGACATCGCAGGGGGCTCTGTAGCATGTACAACATCAGTGGGAAAAAGAAGTTGACTATATGTCCCATGGACAGGATCAGGTGTCGCAGTAGCCTCAACATGACTTGTAACATCTTGATGACTACTTGGACAAGCTAAAGGATCAATAGATACATGATGTGCATGGGATCCTGTAGGCTGATGTGGAATATCCTAAGTTGCATTTGCCACCCTGTGCTTTGTATGTTATGAGGATATCGTTGTCTAATAAAGTCTGGTACCCTGTCAAGAGAAATCCCATGGTCCTCACTGATAACCTGATATGTTGCTAGTAAATCCAAAATTGAGAGTCTACACGTATTACGCAGAGTCGTGTGGGTCATATGCTTGACATCTGCAAGAGTAGGTAGATCGACACTAATAAATGGATCATACGATGCATATGTAGCCTCAATGGGAGGAAGGTTGATCTGTGGACGTAATAAGTATCTACCAACTCAATTAGATGAAATTTGATCAATCTGAGTCGTAATAGAGGCAATGTTATAAAAAATATGACTCTGAGTGAAGCTTGTTGTTGCCTCCCCTGCTGTTGCCAATTCCAACGTTTTGGTAAAACCAAAAGGTTTGGGCCAACTAATGCCCTCTTGTCCACAGGCGGTGGAAAATTTGAAGGTCTAAACTGTGGTTTGTCAGAAAAACGGCCTTTACCTTGGCCAACATGCTCAGGATAAGATGTGTAGTCCACCTCTATATGTAAATGAAATTCTGCATATAACTGTTTGAAAAAATACAGTGGCAGCACGTCATTGTGAGGCCATCTATGATGTGCTACCAACCATCTAGGGTATATGAATGGTGCAACAAGAGGATCTTCACACCTTGTAACCACATATCCTCTAATTTTATTTTTTCCTCTATAAAATGGGAACTTGGATAACACATTTTCACCTGAAACTAATTTGGCAACTTCTCTATGTTTCACTGTGCCAGTAACACTCCTGGCAAGAGAAAAATAAAACTGCTCAATGTTGATTTCATCATAAGGATTGTATGATCAAATTGTCTTGATCATCTTAATAATCTCCTGTCTAATAGTGACTAATCTATCTCGATTAGCCAAATTGGGGGAGTTGTGAATTTTTTTCTCTAAACATTTTAGAGCATTGTTCAATCTGGCAATACTATCCTGAAATATATTTGATCTAGTTTGAGCTTCTCACTCAGAACGAGGGGAATGATGAGATCCCTCATCGACCATGATATACATAAATAGATAAAGATCTGCATATCATTAAAAAAAAATTACATGATGAACTAAACAAATTTAAATTGAATTTTTTTCAAAACTAAAATAAATAAATATTTAAATTAAATGTAAAATTTTCAAGTTTCAAAACTAGAAAACATTTTTAAATTTAAATGTACATCTAATGAGATCTAGTTAAAACTTTATATCTATCTCTATGTGAACCTATTAAATCATAGATGCATGTAATATGCAACCAAGAATAAATATGAAAAAAATATATTTATCCTTTCAACCACTCTATACTAAAATTCTGATCAAAATAAAAAAATACTCTTCATTACAATTGGTCACATATATATAGACTTTCTTTGTAATCAATTATTTTTTAAATCAAACACTAAATAAAAAGGTTAAAATTTCCTTAATTTTTCGATCTAACTTAAAACATATTAAAGTAATAACTAAAATTCTTTGAAATAAATTCCTTAGGAATAAAATACAAACATTGTACACATGTTTTGTAGGCACAATATCTCCTTTGATATCATCTTTTTCTTTCATGAAAGATGAATTGAGGCCTCGGGAATGCTATGTTTGATTAGAAACCTTGGCCTTGTAAGCATGGAATGACCTTTATTTCATCATATAATTTATTTTCTTCTTCAATGAACTTAACTCAATAGTTCACCTTTTGTAACAACTTAGATAACATAAGAAATTTGACAACTCCAAATCTAAGACTTTCAATACATTTGTGTATGTACATATATATGCATTTATATGTATGTATGTATGTACACATGTATGTATGTGGGAGTGCATGTGTACATGTATATATATGTGTATGTGTGTATGTACATATGTACATGTGCATATATTTGTATGTACATGTATGTGGGAGTGCATGTGTGTACATGTATATACATGTATATATATGTGTGTGTATGTGTGTATGTACATGCATATATATACGTGTATGTGTGTATGTACACATGTATATATACATGTATGTATATGTATGTATGTCTATATACATACATGTACACACATGTACATATATATATATATATCTACATGCACGTGCATACATATATTTATGTACATGTACATACTCAAGTACATACATACACACACACACACACACACACACACATATATATGCATACATACATGCATACACACATACACATACATATCTAATACATACATACATACACACATACACATATATGCATGTACATGTACATACACACACACACACACACACACACACACATATATATATATATGCATACACACATACACATACACATACATACATAATTTACATACATACATACACACATACACATATGTATATATAATACATGCATATACATGTATATATATGTACACATACATGTACGTGCATTATGTACACATGAATGTATACATGTACACACATACACATATATATGTACACATGCATGTGCATACATATATGTACACATGTACATACATACATATGGTGAACTAAAAATTAGTGGTTTTCAATTTTGAATTTATAGAAATGTAAATTTAGGCAAAATGTATGTATGTACATACACGTATGCATTTATATATATTGTGTACACATGTACATGTATGTACACTCAAGTGCATACACATACATGTCCACACATACATACATATACACATGAGTATATGTGTATATTGTAGTTATCATACTAAAATGTATGCTATGCTTCTTGTGTACTCTATAACTTTTCAGTATAGGGTGAACTAGCTTAAATCTATCCATAATTTCTTAAATCTCTAGGATTTAACCATTGGAATCTAACAAGATTAATGATGTAAGTCTTATTGTAACTATCATTCAAATTATGAAATTTTACATGGGTGTCTCATATGCCTAGTAGGTATGTTGATTAGGATGGGAGCTAAAAAGTTACATTTAGCCAATTTATGAGAACATGAGCTAGCTTAAATCTATCCACAATTTCTTAAATCTCTAGGATCTAACCATTGGAATCTAACAAGATTAATGATGTAAGTCTTTTTGTAGGTCAATTAGCAAATCTCTAGGATCTAACCATTGGAATCTAACAAGATTAATGATGTAAGTCTTGTTGTAGGTCAATTACATATGCAATCATTACACAAGATTAACCATTGTTTCATGTTGTGATTATGTAACCACCATTTGATTTAAATATTTATTCCACACCCACTTAAGAGTAGGAAAACACATTACTCTAGTTAGTATGTTTGTTAAGTGCAGACTACAAGTATAGATGAGGGTAGTGCTACAATTTTGGAATTTTACATGGGTGTCTCATATGCCTAGTAGGTATGTTGATTAGGATGAGAGCTAAAAAGTTACATTTAGCCTATTTATGAGAATAAGCTAGCTTAAAAATCTATCCATAATTTCTTAAATCTCTAGGATCTAACCATTGGAATCTAACAAGATTAATGATGTAAGTCTTGTTGTAGGTCAATTACATATGAAATCATGAAACAAGATTAACCATTGTTTCATGTTGTGATTATGTAACTACCATTTTATTTTTATTTATTCCACACCCACTTAAGAGTAGGAATTTACCCATATAAGTAATATGTACACATTACTTATATTTGAGCCATTTTTCTCTTTATTTTCAACTACATGTTAGCTTTCAACTTAAGAATAGGTTTCATGGCCCTTTTGTTTATGGGACAGCTGTCAAGTATCTGATGGTTAGGGGTGTATTTATGCTTTTGTGCTTTTGTTTCAGCATGCTTGCGGGAGACATCATGTCTTGACCAAAAAATTTTTACGAGTATTAAGCTTTCAGAGGTTGTGTCTGTATAGTTCTCATAAGTCATGGTTCTCAGAGGTGTGAATTTTCTTTTGTACCATACAATTTGTACTTTGAGGTAATTTTTTCTGCATAATGCATAACCTTTTTAGTTTTTTAACATGTAAATGAAATCTGGCAATGCAAGCCTTTTATATGAAACAATTGGTTGCCTATGCTAGGATTTTAAGAGGAGGCGGTAATTTTATTTTACTGTAGAATTCGTCATGGTGTTTATGAAAATAGGTAATTCTTTAGCAAAATATGTGATTGAATCATGCAAATATGTGATGAGTATATGGCTATCACATGTTATAGTTCATTATTTTGAAACCTTGAATGTGGACAAATGCCAGATAGACACTTTCTTTTGTGGGATAATAAATTCTTGATAGTAAGTTGAATTGTGTATGCTAGAAATTGATAAGACATAGGAATTCATTACATGAATTCACATTGATAGAATTGATGTGCAACTGTTGATGGAGAAGTCTTACTTATGTTGATTTGTTGAGATTAATTTCCATCCTATTTAGTCTTATAGTCAATATAGTTTATATGTTGTTCTCTAACAAGATGTGTATATACAATAAAGTATAAACATTTTATTTCACTTTCATCTTTAATCTCTTTTCATTCTTAATTAGATCATGCCATATTTTCATGTCTGGGTCATTTCTGATGGTTATTAGGATTTTCAAGGATTGGCACTTTGCTCTTGACATTTTCTAGTTGCATGTTTTTGAATTTTTCTGTTGCAAGAAATGATAAGTGGTTTGGATTTCACACTAATAGGGAATCTCTTTGATCATCAACTCATACTTAATAGTGGTGATAGTCCAAAGCATAGCCAATGAGTAAACTTGGTATGTTCTGAAGCCCAAATATTTCAGAAAATCAAGAATTATAGCTCTATCAATCTTATTAATGAATAAATACGAACATGGCTATCAAAGAACCTCAGGCGTGTAAGGTAAGAGCCCTGCTTATTTTACAGGTTTTTAAATGTCTGGCAATGGCCATTGCAAATATGATCTTTGTTATATGATGTTGACATTTTCTGAAGGTGGTGCAGTTGTCTTATTTCCATGACAAGATAACTTTCCGCTACAACTTCTACCAAACTTGGCTTTGTACTGGTGACTTCTGTCCAAAATTCCAAATACATTTCTATCTAATCAGGAGCAAGTAAGACTTGACATATAAAGGGTAGGTGTGGAATACATTACCATGGACATTAATGATTGATTTCTTATGTTGGTAGGTGTGAAAAACTACAAAGTACAAACAGATCTATTCTAAAGCGTAAATAGATAAAACAATAGGTTGGAAACCAATTTCATTGTTTGCACTTGCCTTCTCTCTGATGACTCCTCTTCTCAGAGTATTGGAGGGCTTATTGGTCACGTTGTGTGTTACTGAATGGTACAATAATTAATATTCAAAATAATCTATTATTTATTTTGACTAAAATCAAAATTTGAAGCTGCTTGGCTCTAGTGACATTGGTGTGTGGTTTTATTTAATATTTTTGTTTTCAGTAAAGAAAATATTGTGTGGCATGGAGGTATTTGATATTAGCCAACATATATATATATGTTGGATAATATCAAATTCCACCCAAATATATATAGTATGGATGAATTTGACAATTAGGTCATTGATTGGAAACCAACATAGCAAGATAAATCAGTAATACCCATGAACTAGATCTGTAATATCTCACTTTTCTCACAAAACCCCAAATTATTAATCCACTAGAGCAAACTGTTTAAACATCAAAATCTAATAATGTTCCAAAAATCACAACCAAATCTATGTATTTCCTTCATCAATATCGCAAACAATGCAAACTTTCATATCTTTCAGCCAATAAAATTGATGAGAAAAATTTCTTTTAACATATCAATGAAACCTTAACATAAAATACATCGAAAAAATCTCCCAAACGAAATAAAACACGCATAACATGAATCAAAGAATCCAACAAATGACCTCAAACAGAACCTGGGTGTATATGGGTGTTGTTGGTCTTGACCTCGACCGACGAGCTCTCGCCCTGAACCCTTTTGCCTGAGCATTCAAAATGGTTGGGCTGGTTTGTTTTTTTGATTTTATCTCGATATTTTCGGTCGACACATTTTCGGCAGAGAAGGTTTCAGCCAAAAGAGTGGTGACACGTAGGTGCCATGTCACTGCCCCGTGGCTTTGGCCGAAACCCTATTGGCTGAAAAATGGTCGGCCGAAAGTAATCTGGTCAGATTACTTTATTTGGCCGAAAGTGTGACATAGTTTTGTGCTTTTACCCTTATCACTATGGAATTCCTACCATCATTGTCTTAGAAAATGATACATCATTTAAAAATCGTGAATTCCACATCCTCTATGAACACTTTCATATCTAACACTACTAGTCAACCCCCTACTATCCATAAACAAATGACTGAGCTAAATAGATAAAATAAACCTTGATCAAAATCCTTAAGAAAATCATCAATTCTACTAATCATGATTGAAATCTCCATCTTTATCCTATCTTATGGGCTTACAACATAAGAATCTACACTCCTATCAGTGTTGCCCCATATTCTTTAGTCTTCGGTGTTGAAGAAATCTTGATGATTGAGATTGAATTACCATCATTGTACATCTCTTTGCATGACCTTTTTGATGATGATGAATATAGGATTTCCAAAGAACATGAGCTTGAATTATTAGATGACTGGAAACTCAATGCCTTATCATTTATGAGATTATTAAAATAATCTCTATAGAAGTTATAACAAAAAAATTAAAAGTTTATAATTTGAGATTGGTGATCTTGTCCTTAAGAAAAATCATTGGAACTCTATTCAAGACCATGAAAAGAAAGGATAATTTTATCATAATTGGCTAGGACCAATTATATTATAGTCATCAAAGGATCAAGTGCATATCAATTAGCTACTTAGGATTTCCAAATGCTTGATAAAATTTGAATATCATACATATCAAATGATTATATGCTTAGTCTATAGATTATTCTAGTAAAAAATAAAAAATAATAAGAAAAAAAAAGGGAAAAATATTCTCTAGAGAAAATCACTTTTGTGGCATCTTGGACAAGTACCATGGTGAAAAATTTCTCAAAGGAACTATGTGTATAGTTGGATTCTTTAATCCTTTAGGTCTCCTTCATGACACTTCCTCCTATTTTTATAGCATCCCATTTCATCGCTTAGTTTCCCACCTTATTCTTAGTCCTTTCCACTTCATCATGTTCTTGTATCCTATGTTGCAATAGATACTTGTGTCTTTCTTGGGAATAGATTTTTGAAATTGTCCCCTTGCTTCTTTAGCATCCTGGATGAGTCCCTTATTAGTCTATATTTTAATACACTCAAGTATATTGGTCACACACCTTATAACATTAGCACTCGACACATTGAACTATAAAAAAATATTTAATATTTATGTGACTTGGATAGTATAAGCCGATGAATTATCTTCTATCATGTCTTTCATCTCATATATTTTTTCCATCTCATATATTTTTTCCTATGTTGGATATCATTTTCCATAGTAGGCACCATCAATCTCATCACCATATTTTTCAACACTCTGGAAAGAGGTACATTGTTGTATGCTAGTTGGTTGTTTCTTTTTTTAAAATATTTGTTTCTCTTTTTTATCCCACCTCACACCTCCTCAAAGTCACCATGATCCTTTATATCTTGGTGTGTCTTGAATGGTGTAGATTGGGACATGATTTTATTTTTTCATGTGTTGTGCTTGTTTGGTTGTCCCATTATGGTACCCACCGAGGTCATTATACATCTCGTGATGTGCTAGGGCATCCTTTTTGGTTAATATTCTTCTTAGTCAATAATTTATGCACTTTACACATCATCACCATAGCCTTTATACCTTGGTGCATAACATTAGATGCTATATCAAACACCAAGTTTCTCACTCCATTTAGCATGACATCCTCCTTTCCATCCTAGATTTCTTTCCTCCTTCCCTTCAAGAGCCTACCCAAGTTATTTATACCCACCTATCCTCTCAAGTGGGAATTATCCCATACTTTCCATAAACCCCATCCATCATTTCCATCCTTCCTCATCCTAAAAGTATATTTTATTTTTCTTTAAAATGACATTACTTTGTCACAATATCATCTTAAAGATGGCCAAAATTTAGATGCCTAAAAATACATAATTCCTAATATATCATAATCCCATTCCCTAAGTCCCAACTTATTTACCTAGGTTCTAATCCCATTTTCTTAAATCCTAATAACCTTGTCCCCTTTCCCCTTTACACATCATTTAATAATTTTTTTTTATCAAATTTTTATTTTTCACCTAACCACCCAAAATGAATAAAAATAATTATAAAATTCCTTTTAATATGCACCTTCCATTTCATAAACATCTCCCAAAAATAAAAAATAATGATTACCTTTTTCCCTACACCTTCCATTTCCCAACTACTCAACTAGCTCAATTCTCATTGTTGATTTCCATCTAATCTCCACTACTGATCTCCCCAACTAGAAGTCTATAAATTCAACCTTCTTAAGTCATTTTCATAGGCACACTTGATCACATCATAAAATGAACAACCACATTCCAACAACCTTTAAACACAACTACTTTGAAGTACAATATAAATAATTATAGAAACTCACTATTTTATTTCATTTCTATTTATGGTTTTTTGAGGTGGTAGTTAGGATTGAAATAAAGGTTTAAATTTTAGCATTTTTGTTGTTCATTTTAATTTCAATCTTTGCTACTCACACATATTATAATCATTTAAAACTATAATTAACAAGAGAAAAACAAACTATAAGATATTCCTATTAATAATTTACAATGCATAAATCTATTACAAAATAATAAGTTGAAAAATGAGCACCTTAAAATAAAAGTGTAATATAATATGATACCATAAAATATTGAAAACAAGGACAAAAAATGTGTAGAAAGAAGAAGTGAGTTTCTTCAACATACCTCTAATATTCTCTCAATCTCTTGGATCAACAAGGTCAACATAGTGAAATCTATAGAGTTTGCTTTTGTAATAACCCAAAACCATTTCTTATCTATTAAAAAGGTCACTAAAATATTAAAAACATGAGTCACATAAGATGTCTTTTACATATCAAAGCCATTCACAAAATAAAATCACAAATGTATAAAGAGAAAAAATATAGATTGTTTTTGAAATAATTACATTTGAACTCACAAGTCAGTTTGAAACGTTTATTTAAATAGTTTGAAATAATAGGGGAGCTTAGAGAATGGAGGCCCAAGGTTAAAATAGAGTAAATTTAATTCTTGGAAATTTATTTTATCATCATTTCAAATCAATATATACTTTTTATTTGAAGAAATATAAGCTTATTTTATCAACATTTCTCTTAACTTATACTCTTTAAAGTAGGATCTAAAACATGCTACTATAATACTATATTTTACAAAAACTTCTCTAATGTTTCCAATTTCAATCCATTATCACAATTTATGTTATCTATCTTGGTAAATTTTCTCACTTGTTTAACTAAAATATCTTTCACACACTTGTACTATTCAATTTTACAGAGCAATTATATGTATTGGAATAAGTGTACATTAATTAAATCACAAATTATAAATATAAATGGATGTGTGAATGAACATATAAATTGTTGTACCATTTTCTCTTCTAATTAAAATAATAACATTTTCTTTTGCATGTTGTATCCAATGTGTGAGGATTTCTAAATATACTAATATTGAACTATAATTTATGTAACATTACACAAGACATATTATTTATTAGATCACTATAATAAGTGAGAATAAGATGACTTGCTTGCATATGTACCATATGTGTTTTTATACATTAATATAGCTCATATAATTTGAGTAAAGATAAATGCCATTTATAGGTAGTACACTAAGAACCTTTGAAGTTAGCCATAGGAAGTTAATAGTGGTGGGTCTTATTTTGAACACTTATATTCATTAGGTGAACTATATTGTTCAGAGAGATTCAATTTAGGTTATTAGGTTCATAAAGATTCAATTTGGGTTATTGGGTTCATAAAAATGGTAATGCTTGTAGGATTTATGATCTTGAATAAAGAAAATAAAATAAGGATAGGATGAGAAAAAATGTCCTCTTCTTACCAAGATTCCTTTATACTATACTCTTTTTTCTTTTTCAAAAATTTTCATATTTAAAACTAAGACCCCTCATTTGATTAGTGCTCAAGAAAAACCTCATGCTTATTAGGATATATAAAAGGGTCTTCTAATTTTAAAAGAGAAGTGGAGGCATGATGTCTTCTCAAAGGTTTCTCTTGTTGAGTGAATTATAAATAGTATCCTCCTTTTTAACCATATAACCTTCTTAACTAAAAAAAATAGGAATTAGATTTATGCTTCACAATAAAAAATTATGTTTTTGGCTCCATAGTCTAACCTAGAGCTCACCCACCTAAGATTGGAAACAAAATAAGTTTGAAAAAAGAAAGCCTAAAAATGTTTTCAAAACCTTATACATCATTATAGACAAGTCAAATGTGAACCAAAAATCTTTTTAACAATTCTCTAGCCCCAAAATAATTTATATAAAAAAAAAAGACAATACCACAAAGCAACCAAACAAATCAACAAATTGCTATCATCATACAAACTTGAGTCTAGTGTAATATTAAAAAAAAACATAAATATGCGAAACATGTTCCTCATCACATTACACACAAATTTAATGTTGTGCACTTCACTGACCTTTGTAAATTAAGGAACACAAACAATGTCTGGGATAATTTATATTCAACCCTAACTAAATGCATCCTTCTCAATGTTGTAACCTTAACTATGCTTTTGAATGGTCTTGGGAATGATCGTGATTTCTATAGAATCAACTCCCTTATTGTTGAAATGAAAGAAATGAAAAAAATCCAAATGTTATCACTTATGCCCCCCTCATAAAGACTTTGTGTAAACATGATCAAATTGGGGAAGTGTATGAAATCTTGCTCACAATTATGCATGCTTATTATTTTTCTATCATCATTACATATACCACTTCGATAAACGGAACTTGTAAGATTGGTAAAATAAATAAAGCTCTTGTTTAAGTCATCAAAATGATACAAGACATGACTGTTGTCCTAACATTTGAATGCTACCTTGATAGATGGATTTTGCAAGGCTAGAAAAATAGATGAACGATATAATATTTTTGTACAAATGATTAAGTTTGGTTCTTTCCTTAATGAAGTGACATTTAGTACAATTATTAATGGACTTTGTAAAGGTGGTAGGATGTGCATATCTTGGGATTGTTTTACATTTTATAGCCATACATGATTATCTATAGTTCTTTGATATGTAATCTATATGAATCACATAAGATAGAAAAATATCAAATTTGCTTAAAGAGATGATAAGAAAAGGCTTCTCCTCAAATGTTACTACCCACAACAATTTGATTGCTAGCTTATGCTAGACTAATAGTGAAAATCAAGCATTTACAGTTCTTTTTCAAATGGAAAACATGGTCCATCTTCTTGACGTAGTGAATAAAATTCTAGAACTATGCTACACTTTTATAAAGAAAACGACCAACAAAAATGTAGTTTTTCAACTTTGACTTTCTAAAAGTGACATTTCTATTTTAAAGTTTAAAATGATATATGTGTGCAATGAAAATATGCTCAATGTGAATGAAATTGACACGTAAATCACTTAAAACACAAAATCAAACAAAAATACAAGATTAGGCTAAGAAATCTAAAAATACACAAAATCGAACCAAACTGATGTATGCTAGACTCCTCGTTGTGTAGACGTGCCCTTAATATTCGATTGGATGTGTGCTCACTAGTAATTTAGACAACATAACAATGCTCCAAGTGAAAATGAGTGAGATGAATGATAAAATAGTTAAGTGTTAGATATATAGATTTTAGATGAAAATAGATGAAGGGCTATGATTGATTTATGGAGATCAAGGGTGAAGGATGGTTGGGATCTCTCAAGCCACAAGATTGTGCCAAGTGGAACAATGAGAGGGCTTGAGATGGAGATGGTACTTTGAGGGGACAAGGCCCATGTGACATGGTATCAAGGCCATGTTACATGTAAAAGGGCCATGTGCATGATGTGATAATGAGGGTTGACCCACTTAATCATGGATTAAGTGTGTGTAACCACTTAAGGGGAGATTATGATTATATTAGGATTAGAGAGCAAGTGAGAGAGTTGGAGGATGAGACATGAGGTGAGAGGAAAATATGAATTAAATAATTTCTATTTGGAGGAAAGGGTATTTGGGGATTAAATAAAATAAATAAGGGTATTTACTCAATTTAATAGATGAATGAGATGGGGGTAAATAATTAAAGGTTTAGTTATTTAATTTAGGCTAGGACATAGGGATACTAGAAGAAATAGATTAGGTTGAGACAATTTAATATTATTTAAATAATAGTATACTATTTAATTGATATAGAGGATGGAAAATTGGTTGAATTATGGGTAATTTGATCAAATGTGGTCAATTTTAGGTGTATACAATATACAATAATAAAATGTAGAACTTTTGATGTGTTATGTTTATAATTTTTTATTTTTTTAATAATTAGTTAGATATAGTTTTTTATAAATTTAATAGAATTATTTTAGTTGCTTAAAAAATTAAAAAAAGTGAGCTCAATGGGATTTTGCAAAAAGTATAATACTTGTTTTTTAACTTTAATTATTTTCCCACTTAAATAACTTGAAAATCTAGTGCATAGAGAATAAAATATTGTAATTAAAAAATATTATAGCATCTTGGAGATGATTCTCTCAGTGTATCGTATATTTTTTAAAATTTAAAATATATTTTAATAACTTTATCTTTATATATATATATTCTACACTTTAAGTTTTACAAAAGGGTAATTTCATATTTTAATGAAAGTACCTTTGGTGGGATAAATCTAAAGTTGAAATTTATTTTTTTGTTGAATTTTTCACATAGATAGTTTCATGAAAAAACACTTTCATCTAATTTTCTTTTGTTCAAAACTTTGTCATACAAATTGAGATAAGATTGAATTTTAAAATCAAATTATATCAATCTAATGGTTTTGAGCAAAATGATTTCACCTAATTCTTTTTTGTGCCATGTAGGTATCGAGTAGTTTCGGGTGAAACCATTTTGTCTAAATAATTTTGCTTGAAACCACTTTGTTAGTCAAAGTGTCACTCAATTATGAATATTTGCCCTAGTGACATATACTATTCTCATATTTACATTCTTAGAACAAACATAAACATGACAAGAACAAAGAGAAAATGACAACTAGAGATTTGAAGCAAGCCTAATAGAACAAGGTATTATGATCATTATACAAAATTGAATATGGTTTGCTATTTTTAGAGCAAAAGTTTGTAACATTTTCAAGTGAAGGAAATAATAATGTCATTCAACTATATTTATAGATATCATGCAATAATAAGTACTTACATAATAAAAATTGAAAGAGCGCTAGGCCATGCAAATTACTAATGGTTCATGTCTTATAGTTGTAACTAATTGAACATAAAATACTAGCTTTGTAAAAATAATGACGAGATTGAAAAAGTAGTTCAAAATAGTCTCTTAAGCATTTAACTAGTTTGATAGATAGTAGCCCAACTCACGCCCCAAAAATTTCTTTTCAAGACTATTTATCTATTGAAGTGCTTTGCATGATTTGGGCCATCTATTTGATAGATTAAAAATTAAATTTCATGAACAACTTTCTTCTATGAAATCACAATAATATGAAAACTTAAAAGATAGTATAAATTTTTACATTGACTCAAAATGAAAATGCAATAAAAATCAGAGACAATTGATCTATAAATTAACTATCCAAAAAATAAAAATAAATAAATAACTTATTTAAAATTATGAAATAAAAAATAAATTATAAAATATACCAATATTCTCACTTTATTTAATTCTACATTTTAACTACATAAGAAATATAACAAAAAATTATTCCAACCGTTGTATAAACTACCTCCCTACCCACAGGGACCAAAAAGACGAATCACACGTAAAGTCATAACTTTTTAGTGAATAAAATACACTTACATTTTCGTCTTTCTCACCTCTGAACTTTTAGATTTGAACAATAATTGTGATTATCCAAGTCCCGCGTGCCGCCTTCAGGGAAGGTGACCTCGTACATTGGATTCTTCTTACCAGCTTGCACACACTTGTCCACACAGAATATATGGCGCCCGCTACACTGAGACTGAGTATATCATTTCCTTTTATTCTGACGCAACCTTTGCCTTTGTAGGATTTTACCTATATCAAACTTCTTCTGTATTTTATCTTTTCCTGGTTACTGGATATTGTCTGTGAAGAGGGCCGCCATGAAACACGGCAGGAGGGCACAGTCGAAGGTTGCGGAAAAGCGAGAGATAGAGCTGCGAATAATCTCTGCCCAGGATCTCGAAGATGTGAAAAGAATTGGCAGAATGAGATGTTATGCGGTGGCGTACATCGACCCCAAGCACAAGGTCTCTACGGCTGTGGACGAGAATGGCGGAATCAACCCTACGTGGAACCAAAAGCTGCTTCTCCAAGCAGACGATCAGCTATTGTCAAATCCCCTGGCGGCCATTACAGTGGAAATATACGCCAGCGGCCATTTGCGAGATAAGTTGGCAGGGACCGCCAGGGTCCTCATCCCTGACATCCTTAAGAAGACTGATAACCCTGACCCTAATCCCAATCCCATAAATTGCATTGCTGCTCAGGTATGGAAACCCTCCGGTGATCCTCAGGGTATTCTCAACATCTGGATTCCTCCCACGGGTAAGTTTCTGTTGCGTCGCCTGTCTCTCACCATGAGTAAAAAGGAAGCGCCTGATGGACTTCAATATGATGCAGAGGAGATGACTTCGACTTCTCCTCCTGCAGAGGAGAATACCTCTCCTCCTGCAAAGGAGAATACTGCTCCTCCTTTCCCTACAAAAGCTGAGTAATATAGTCATGCGCTTTGTCGTCTTTATGTGTTTTTAGGTGCTAGTGTTATTGACAATGTTTAGCTTTATTTGTGTTCTGTACAGCTTGGGCTGGTTTTTGCCTTGACTACACCTTCGTTCAATCTGTGGACAAAATTAGTAAGCTTTTTTTAAAATGTTTTTGGGGTTTTTTGGGTTTCTGAGGGGAATAAAGTTAGGGCTGTAGTCATGTTGAAAGCAAGCAACTTGCCAAAGTTTGTTTGGACAGAATAAGGCAGAGATCTACCTTTTAAAATGTAATATTTTATACAAAGCTTGATTACAGTCGTTGAGTATTCACAACATTTGCTGCTTGCTTTTATTTCAGATTTTTCTGTTTTTCTTTCTTGAACTGTAAGTATACTTAGTGTTATTTGTACTATATTTATTGGAGTCATATGCAGAGTTACACTAAAGGTGATTCTAACCTGTTATTAGGGCTTACCATTGAACCCCAGGGCTCTTTGGGCAGGTGTTTCACAACTCAAATGTATTATAATAAAACAGTATGTTGTGAATACTATTTATAAGGATTTTTTTAGTTTTAAAGTAATTTTAAGATGTATAATTTTTTAATATTGCATTAAGAAAAAACTGTTACAGATTCAAGTTGAAAGGTAGTTTATGAGAAGAATTCGAAATTAGCCCTGTCTTAATTATTGATAGGCTTAAGTTCAAAGCTCGAGAGAAGTACCTGAATAGTCTTTATTAGCATTACTGTCTAAGAGACAGCGATGAAACTATCCATGTTGAAAACCAATTAGGGAAAACGCCAGTCTGTGAATTTTGAACTTTGCCCAATAGTCAAACAAAAGTCTCAGACAATAACTGGGTAATTTGAGTTCTGTAAATATGATGTATGGTTTTCATTGACCTTTTCTTCTCTTTCTTATTGATTTGATTATATTTTTAAAAATATTAAATTTGAATTGATTTGTAAATCTTAATTCATCAATATTTTGAATTACACCCATCATTTTCATTGACCTCACCTTCCTTCCCTTCCCTATATCCTCTGCAAATTTTGGACGGTGTTGTGATGCCTCAGCCTGTGGTCTAAAGTGGATTTATAACTTTTATCAGCTGGAATTCCTCCTTGAAAAACATTTACCTCTGTGTAGATTCATTGAAAACTTGGAGTGCATGTACACCGTCCCTTACAACAGTTATTTGAGGATTTTAGGGAATTTCAAATTGAAAATTATTTCTCAAATCTTTAAGAAAATATAAGTTGAACTACTGTGCTATAATTTAAAAATAAACTATAGGAGACTTGCATCAATCAAGGGCAGCTGTTTTTGTGGATTGATATCTCAAAGTATTTGGAAACCTGTGCTACACTATCAAAAGCTCGACTTTAAAAAAAGACCTCTCAAATTTATTCTTCACCTTGCATGTCATAAAATTATCTGAATTTAGAGTTTAGTATGATTTTCTGAATCTTGTTCTATTGAGTTATTTATATGTGAACACCCCCAACCTTTTTTTAATCTTTGATCTCTGATTAATTGGTTTTTTCAATTTTGAGCGTAGTAATGGATAACATTGACATTTCTTATAGATCCAATTTTTTTTAAGATAGTAAATTTCTACAGTCTTGAAAACTTCTAGATTTGATTGTATGAACAGTTTTTCCAACATTTCAGATCATACTCTATCATCCGAATGCAACACACATTTATAATCATGCAAATACACTACATATTTATAATTTACAGATACTGTTCTAGCAAATGCCTTTCAGCAAACTCAGACCCAACCTAAACAGTGCTGATGTGCCCTAACATTATTCTACTTTGCCTTAACATTATTGTACTTAATTGGCTTTATGGCTGTTTCCAGGATGGGGTCAAGCTAGTCTCAGACATTTCAGTTCGCTGCTGGTTTCGTGTGAACTTATTTCAGTTTAAAAACACCTCTCGTAATGCTTAATTTGGTGAAAATTGAAGGGGTTAGAAGCATAGCCTGATGTGGGGACTTCTGTCTTTGCGTTAGAATTCAAACTTTTTTGAATGGCTAGAAAGTTTAAGTAGTTGGAAACATACAAAATGAGTGAAGAGGTGTTGTTATACTTCCCACTCTTTTATCTACCCTCCTATCCAAAGGAGGAAATACTTGTATGAAATTGAAGAATTAAGATTAAAGACATGACTGAAATCATAGCAACTCCCTGTAAAACCAAAGGAGCCCGAAGAGGCACTGTCAAATACAACAAAGCTCAGTCATAGCCCTGTCCAGACAGTGTTTTCAACACAGAGGCAAAAGGTCTACTTATATGTTGCCATAGTAGCTTAATTAATTGTACGTTTATCTGTAACCTCCCATTATTTTTAATTAATGAATAAATAGGTTGTATGGCTCATAAAATCCTTTAACATCAAAATGTTAGCATAAAAAACAGCTGACCAACAGCAACTCAACAACTAAAGAACCAACAGATATGGACCCATTGTTTCTTGTGGCTAAAGACCTTTCTGATTATTTTTTGTTTCTTATGGCCAAAGATTTCTGATTATTTGTCTTGTTATGTGTAAACGTCATTATCGGATCGGAATATCTGGATGCCTAGCCTTCGCAAAATCACCTTTAGGTGCTTTATAAAAGTACACAGGTATTTATAGTTTGATACGTCATTATCTGATCGGGATGGGCATAATTCTGGGTTGAATAAGTAATATAAATGAGTTAAATGGTTTAGAATTTGAATAAATAATAATACATTTAGTTAAATAATTATGATAGATAATAGAATATGATTTGTGAATATTAAATATATTTTAAATTTAATAAATATTTTTTTTGTTCTAAGTCATTTTTTCAAGTGTAGATTCAATCTTATAATTATAGATTTGATTTGGGTCTTCAATTTCTATGAGTTTTAAGAATGTCTCTTTTAGCTTGCCTTGTTTTCATTCTATTCACACATGAAAACTACTTTCAATTTTCGATGGGTTGCACATGACATGGATGACAATTCAACAACTAAATAAATAGTTAAAAGACAACATTGTAAAACATGCAAGATGCCTGTACAATGTCGATTACCTGATAAATGCATCTAATAATACATACAAGTAGTAAATGATAGATCTAGGATGCAAGATCTATAATTGTATTGATAATCCAATAACATGTAAAAAGAAATTAAGGCTCTACTTGTTTAGCAACAACACTTGAGATTGAACAAAATGCTTCCATTCCTTGAGTCAACACACAACTATCACAAATTAAGGTAAAATTGGCCTCATCAAAATTGAGTTTTAGAACATAAGGTGTTTTTGTGAGTGCATAAGTGATGCATGTCTAGAAAAGTCCTTGGGAATAAGTGTAGATAGGAATTGGAGAGACTCAAGTTGTGTGTTTAATTTTAGTTAAAAATGCAACATTTCTATGTTTATTAGATAAAGGTCACTTTAAACAAAGTGAACCAAAACATTAGAAAAAGGGCATGGGTATGCAATTTTCACTATAATAGTTGTAGACACCTAAATTTGACCACTTGCATTTGGTCAAATTTATCCCTATTTATCAGTATTTGTCTAAAATCCCTTCTCACTTGCATTAATTAAATAATATTACTATTATTTAATTAACATTGACCATTCTCCTAAGGTTTTTGAATCTTTAAGGTATTTAATTAATCACCTTTCATCCCTTCCTCTTTAAATTAAATAAATGTGTTAATTTATTTAATTTAATCATTTTTCCATATGAATTAAATTAAATATTTAATTCTTCTTTTTCTCTCTCTTTGTCCCATCCCCCATAATTTTGTCATTTATATTTAATCCACTTCTTAATCCCTTCATTAGGGATATGCACACACCTAATCCACAATTAGGAGGTGTCACATCCTCCAGCTTTTGCAAGTTGCATCCTAATCATCCTTGTTAGCCTAATCTCCTTGGACCTAACTATCTCTTTAACCACTTGCACAACTATAATCCTCTGTTCCTAGTCAACTCAACCTCCCAAAGTGCCTTTTAAGAATTTAAAATTCCTTTTTATTCTCCCAAGGTATTTTAAAGAAAATTTTAATTCCTTTCTGTCCTCCCCGTCCAATCATTAGGGGAGATTGGACAAGAAAGCCCTTTATGAGGGAGATCTTGTCCATCTCCTAAGGTACTTGCAAATTACCAATTTTCCCTCACATCCTCTACCATGGTGACACTTGTCGCCACCACAAGAGTTGAGATGTCTCAACACATCTCAACCCTTGATTTCCAACTTTGCATCTTAGCCCTTGATTCAATCCACCCCTGTCAAATGGCTACACAACCATTTTTGCACAATCACAAGGCAATCACACATCTTGAGCAATTTACATGGTGTTATGCTATCAAAATTCATTTAGAGCACACACCAAAATTGACATCGCTAGAGCAATCTATGCAACAAGCTCATCATCATACTTTGTTTTCATTATATTTGGAGTTATGAGCTTTTAGCTCTAATCCGATTGATTTTTTGGTTTTTGTATTTTGCTTGGTTTTTATTGTAATTTCCTTGCACTTAGAATACGAAATCACTACACACAATAGTATTTAAAATCTTATCTATCAAGTTATATAGATATAGACATTTTTACTAAGAGCTTGGTTTTTAGGAATATGTGTATGTACGAATTGGAGAGGCTCAAGTTGTGTTCCCACTTTTAGTTAAAATGTAGCATTTCTATGCTTATTAGATAAAACTCACTTTAGTCAAAGTGAGTGAAAACATTAGGGAAAAGACCATGGGTATGCAATTTTCACTACTACAATATTTAAAATCTTATCTATCAAGTTATATAAATATATACATATTTTTACAAAGAGTTTGGTTTAAGGGCCCATGTAAATAATGGGACTTTACAATTTTAACCTATGAGGAACCATTCTAATTGCGAGGATATTGCTAAACATGCACTTCAGTTAACCTTTAGGGAAATCATTCTAATTGTAAGGGTACTACTAAATATGCACTTCAACATACAATGTCACCTAAGGGATTTAAACCCAGGACTTCAACATTATAATCCTATGAACTAACCAATTGGGCTTAGCCCCATGGACTATATTACATTATCATATTCTACATTTACATCTATTACATATGTAGTACATTACATTGTTATTATAGTGTTCCAACATGTAGGGATGTGTAATGTCTCAAGCCAAAACAATAATGCAAATTTAATTCTTAACCTTCCACAAACACTTATTATTAGAATAACAACACTATCAACCCTATCATTCACTCAATCTTAGACAACTCAAATTAAAACTATTAATTATGCATCAACAATAACTATTACATTTCAAACAACAAATGATAGAAATAACTCTCAATCTTATTATAATGAACAAAAAATAAAAAATGTAAATCTCAACCTCTGTCTTATTACAAAAATGATTATATTACATTCAAATAGATCTATAATATCATTAACTACAATCAACAATTCATACCTACAATAATGGGAAATTAGAATAATTCAATGTGTTTGAATGTTCACATCCAATGAAGATCAAATATGAACTTCATATGAGATCCTTCAAAATCACTAGGGTTTGTCCTAGTATTCTCGTGCTTGAACACAAGTGCTCAAATATAGATTCTAAAAGGAATTTGATTTAGTGAAGATAATGATCCAGAGTGAGAATGCTCTTTTATATCCTCCACAAATAGAATATATCAACCGCCAAGAACACCCATGATATCAAATTTGAACAATCATCATGATCAAGAAAGGTTCCAAAAACAATGACACCAAAAATAGATTTCTAGAAACCATACAACACATGCAAAGAAGTTAGGAGGGAATCATAGGAAAAAATATTGAGGATTAGGGGTCAACCATACATAAGGCTCAAATGAAGGGTAAGGCATTAGGGGTTGAGCAATGAGCATGAAAGGATGGAGAAGACTGAAAAATACAATGGTGAGGCAGGCGATAGGAAAAAGGCATGACAGGATGGAGAAGTTTAAAACTTTGACAGGAAGAAGAGGAGTAAAGTTGGAAGAAAAGACATTCAGGAAGGGAAAACACACAATAGGCGAAAAAAGGGAAGGCACATGACAAGTATGCCTCACTCAAAATTTCTTTCCCTCAAGCAATTGTAGGTTTAGATGCTCCAGAATATGTGGACCTTCCCATTTTGCATCCTCCACCAAAAAATATTTCCACTAGTTCAAGTACTCCTTGGTGCATTTTTTCAGCGTCCTCTCTCTTACATTGATGATTGCTTTGTGAATCAAAACTAATTTACTATCTTCATCAATAAAAGGCAACTCATCCAAGGGTTCTATATATTTTCCTAATACCTTTTTGAGGAAAAATATGTGAAAAATATTGTGTATCTTGCTTCCCTTAGGTAACTCCAAGTTATAGGCCATTACACCCATCCTTAGAATTTTGTAAGGCCTATAGAAATGCAGTTTGAGCCTTTTGACTCCACTTGTCTTGAATGAAGATTACTTGTATGAATATAACCTCACAAAAACCACATCATAGATCTAAAATGTTTTCTCAATCTTATGACTATCTACATACATCTTTTGTTTGTTTTGAGTCTATTGGAGATTTTTCTTGAGTGACTTCAAAGTGCCTTGGCTCTGTTTGAACACGCCACTTGCTCCTAGTAACATGTTATTTGCCAGAATGAGATCAATGAAGCTTTGAGCTTCATACTTGTTGATGCCAAAATTTGACACGTAACAACCTTATGAGAAACTCAGTTAATGGGGGGACCAATTGCACTAAACTAAGTGACCTCCAGGTTTTTAAAGAAGTTGACTTCTTCTGTAATTGGGGTTTTGGAACGGGAAAATGAAGAAAATATATAAAATAAAGATCTAACTAAGGTGTTGCACCAAGATGTAGGTGTAGGCACAATAAATCTATCTTTTGGATGGGATTTAAGGGCCTGTTCAACAATCTGCATGTCCTAGAATAACATAAATAAAAAATGAAAACCTGAATAATTTATCAAATAACATAAAATAACTCCCATACACATTTACTGAAAAGAAGAGTCAAAGACATGGTCTAAATCAACAAACTTATATTGAAATCATATAAGTTCTGCAAATAAACTACTCAGTACAATAATGGCACAATATAATGTTTTGTCAAAAGGCTAAGAAACAGAAAGGCCGAACAATGGCATAGTTTGTGAGTCTTATACAATAATCTAAAAACAATACAAAAGGCCCGTGTCTTTCACAATTTTTCTGTATGTTCTGAACTGATTTTTAGAAAGAAGCAGTATATATAGAAAATAATCCCACTGCTTGAAAACCGATAACAAAAAAGATTCCTTCATCATGAGCAATGATGTCCAAAGCAATGATTTCCCAAGGCTGTTGCAACAAAAAAAGATTTTGAGCCATAGAACGTAGTCACTTACGAGCTAGATGCATCCTCTACAAATGATGATAGTGGTCTCAGTGTAGAAGTAGCAAAATCCCCTGCAGACATGTGTTGCTCACCCACGAAGTTAGTTAGGACATGTGGCAATATGGCGGGGCTCGTTGCTCGTTCCTTCTCTTTGATGAAATCCCTGCGGAGAAGACATGTGGAGAAGTCTTCATCGCTAGCGCTAATGTGGGGTCCGCCAAAAAGTGTACGTGGAATGATGCTATGTGGCACGTGGGTAGAGCTCAGTTGAGAAGCGAAGGGAAGTAGGCTTCAAATGCCCATGTTGCTGACACGTGGAAGCACGGTGAGACTTGGAAGAAAAGCAAAGGACGAAATCCTTGCAAGGAACACATGGTGGACACGTGGCGGCAGTGGGCAAAGTTCTTCAAAAAGGGACCGGGGATATTCAAATGTATGGGGCACGAGCGGAAGCCAAGCAAAATAGTATTAACTCGAAGGGAGCTTGAGGGATTTTAAATCCACAATACTCATACAAAGCGATGAATGAAATCAACTTGATTGACATGTGTTAGGTGGTGTTATACCAATGAAATCCATTTGATCTAAGTACTTTGTTGATCAACAACATAATTTCTCAAGTAACCTTCCATCCATTTGTTCACAATCTTAGTCTGACCATCAATTTGTAGGTGGTAACTAGTGTTGGGAGTGAGCTTAGTTCCCACAAAAAGGAAGAGCCTTTACCAAAACAAGCTCATGATGTGATTGTCTCTATCACTCATGATGATCTTCAACAATCCATGGAGTTTCGTTACTTCCTTGAAGAGAAAATCAACCACATGGGATGCTTTAAAATCTATAGAGATGACAAAGAAATGTACATACTTCATTAATCTATCTACAACAACATATATAGTCCTTATGTTGAACTATAGGAAGCCTTGTGATGAAATCCATCAACATACTTTCCTATTTATGCTCTAGGATGGGTAAGGGTTGCAAAAGACCTACTGAAAAAGTCTATTCTATTTCATTCTTCTAACAAATGATACATTATTTGATATGAGTGATGACATCATCCTTGAGTCCCTTCCATGTTAACCTTTCCTTGATCTATTTATAGGTCTTGAAATACCGAAGGTGGCCTACTAAGGGAATGTCATGAACTACCCACAAAATATTTCCCTTTTGTTGGTTCTTCAATTGGTGTTCAACAATTTATAAAGATTTATTAGATCTTTTCTTTTGAGAAGTTGGCCAATGAACATGAAGGATCCTCATATCGATCTATCCTACACTTTTGTATTTGCAACACCAACATAAATATCCCTTTACAACACAAATTGGAGATACATGCAACACTTTTGGATTTGCAACACCAAGATAAATATCCCTTTAAAACACAAATTGGAGATACATGCAACAATAATATCATATTAGTGTTAACAAACATAAATTTTCATACATCATGAAAAGGGTTTTTAAAATTGCAAACACAATGATTTATTCCTTATAACTTGGATGTTTATGTATGAAAACATGAAATAATTAGAAATAAATTACAATTCATTGAGGGTTTTCATTTTAATGACGTGTATGGGCTAGGAAGAATACTTAGAGATGGATCATTGCTTACTTTAGGGAACAAAAAGTCATAACACAATACATCCTTCTACTCTAATAACATTCCTAAGGGTCATGAGTCCTTAACTAATTATTAATGCCTTACAATAACACAAATTTTTGTTGATGGCTCATACATATGCCTACTAAATAATCCATTTTTATTGCCAATATTCCTATTACTTTTCATGAAATAATTATATTTCTCCTTGGAAAAAACTAGCATAGACAAATAATTTAGAACAACAAATCTATGTGAAGAAAATATTAATCCTTGATTATTCATTTCAAAGAAATATTACATTATAAGAATGGAGACAACAATATGGAGCGGAGTAGACATGGGCGCCACAATGTGGGTTTGAATTTTGAAGGAAACATTAAGGGAAAGGATGTAGATCCAAATGATGATGATGGGGCTTTGGTGGTTGTTGAAGCCACACCTTCCCATCTGGTGCAGTGGAGGTTGGAGTTTGTGGTCAAGGGAGTGCATTCGTGGCTTTGTCTAGAGCTGTTTGATGCTCATGTGCTTGTTGGGTCCGTTTTTTTGTAGAGCCTTGTTTCTTCTGTCGTTGATGAGGATAGTGTTCCTCTTTCCATCGTCTTTGCCACTACTTTGGTGTAGAGGCTTCGTTGTTTGGCCTTTGTGCGTGCTGAAGCTAGTTCGGGATTCCCTTTGTGGAGCAAGAAGAGTGAGAATGGGTGCAACGAATCAGGTTTGAATTTTTCTTTCACTGGTGACAGTGAGATAGCCTCAGAGGGTGTCAATGGTGCTATTTTGGTGTTTGCTCATGTCCTCCTATGTTTACTAGACCCTTCAGGGTTTTTATTGGTTGTGGTGCATGTGGGGTTTGAACTTCCTCCTCACCCCTTGTTGGTGTTAGGGAGTCTACATTCTATGCTACAATGGATTCCCTTGGCAATGCACACAAAGTGCCTTCTCTTGATGAATTTGTAGCTCAACTCACATGGGAATAAGAAAAGTTGGTACACATGGGCACATTGAAGTCTTCTACATCTCATGCTCTTCTTGCAAAGGATACAAAGGCTTCAAGTGGAAAAGGTAAAAACCAGAATAAGGCTCCCAAGTCTAATGAGCAAGGTAAAGATTCTCCTTCATGTAGCACTCCTGAGTCTACTCCCTCTTCTAAAGAGGATTCATCTAAAAAGAAGATTAAATGTGCATATTGTAGAAGCTAGGACATGATGAGCATAGATGTTATAATAAGAATATTGATGAACTCACACACCTTCAAAAGAATAACATTCAACTGCCCTCATCAGTGTCTTCTACTTCTTTAACATCTCAATCGACAACCCCCTCATCATCATCACAATCAGAGAACACAGGAGCTACATCTGGGCTACACAAAATGAAAGGAAAAGCACTTTTGGCCTCTACAATTCCTAAATCACATAGATGGCTTCTTGATTTAGGGGCTTCTCATCATATGGCATCTTCTATGGATATGTTTTCTTCTTTTGATCCTTGTAATTCACCTCATATCTTGATGGGTAACAATACCTATATGAAGGTAAGTGGGAAGGGTTCTATTGATATGGGGGAAGGGACTTTCAATGATGTACTTTGTGTTCCTTCCTTGTCCACTAATCTCCTTTGTGTTTATCAAATTACTCATGGGGGTCAAGGTAAAACAGTTGAGTTCACTCTTGATAGAGTGTACATGAGGGACTTGGAGACTAGGGATATTGTTGCTATTGGGATGGTTGATCATTCATCTCAGGTATATTCCTTTTCACATTTTTCTTCAAAAGGTGATAATGTTCTTTTGACTGCATCAAACACTCTATTGAGTGTGAACCATGTTAGTGAGGAGAAGTTTGGTCATCTACATCTTGGTATTCTAGAGACTAGTGCCAAGCTTCCTATTCCCCCACCTCCTGCTTCTTCAACAATCAATGCTTCTATTCAATAGGATGATCATAGTTTCTCAAATCTTGCTTTGTGGGATGAGTCTTTGACATGTATCACTAAATTGTTTGTGGAGTCTCATACTGTAGATTTGGAGGACACACTTGAGGGGATTTCTCTCCTCTTTGATGACATTTTCAGCACAACTGTTATACCAGCTACTTCGTCTTTGGAGATTGACATTCACAAGTCTCCTCCTCTTGATTTTTCATGTTTCTTGGTTGAGTTTGACCATGATTATATTGTGGCTCATTCAATCTTGGAGATTCCTACTCAGTTTTCAAAGGCATACATGTTGAGCATTCATTCTTCTTCTTTTTAGTTGGACATGAAGTTGATTCTTCATCAGCCTATGGATTTGTTTCTTCCGAAGGGGAGATGTGTTGCTTGCAGACATTGTATCATCTTTTGTTTTCAGGCATTCTTCATTGGCATTGGAGCATCTTCATCATGGGGGGGATATCTTATCTCTCTATTACCTTATTATGGGGGGACATTGATTGTATATACATGATGGATGTAGTCCTTGGGGGTATCATTGAGTCCTCCATACATCATGTTTGTTTTGTTTTGTTTTGTTTTGTTTCTTTTCTCTCTTTTGGAGAGGAGTTTTTTTTCCACTGGGTTTTCTCCTTTTCTTTGCTTGTGAGAGATTGCATTATTTCCGTTTGAAAAATGGGTACCTAATATGGCCTAGTAGCCAGGACCCATAGTCATAGTCTTTGCATAGTTTTCATAATAATCTTCTCCCTAAGTTGCACTTAAGGGGGGGTGTTGGTGTGAATAAATGTCTTGTACCTAGCTAATTCATTCACTAGGTAATTAGGGGACATATTCACATGTTAAGTTTATTTACGATATAAGATTCTTTCTAGAAGTCTTAGTTGGCTTTTCTAGAACTTATCTTATCTAGCTAGTATTGCTTGATTCCTACGTGATTAGTTTGTTAGTTGTCTCATGCTATATGATTAAGACACTTGTCATAATCTTGTCTAATCCTACATCTCTACCTTGCCTTTATAAGCAAGGTATCTCATGTACATTTTCATTCACTATCAATTCAAGCTTATTGAAGCATATTCAACCAATATTCAATCTTGCATTGTGAAGCAAACTTTCTTGCCATTCTCTCTCTTGTGGAAGTGGTTTTGGTCTAGCAATTGTTTTTGGGGGGTGTTGGGGAGTCACCATTTACTCCCATAGTGTTTCACAAGTGCTATTTTGTTGCTCTCACACCTCTTTGGTTTAAGTTTTTGGTTTGTTGTGTGGGCTCTGTTCCACACTCTCTTCGACCTTGCTTTCTCCTTGGTGGCGGGCCTTTGCTTGGCTCTATCGTTGGAGGGAGTTTTTAGTCTTATTGTGATGGATCTGCCATTTTTCTACTATGGCTTGGCGCTATGTTGGGTGTTTTTCTTGGGCTCAGTTTCCCCCTACTCTTGTGGCCTCCATGCCTTGTTTGTGGTGGATGTTGAACCACTTATAAGCTTCTTTGTGAATTCCCTTCTTTTCTAAGCTTGTCTTGTGAAAGATGCCCTGCTTTCCTTTTTGTTTAGTTTGTGCAAGGGTATGGAGTGTTTCTGGGCCAAGGCTTGTTCTTGGCTATTGACTATTTCTATGAGGATTTCCATTCTTTGGTGGAAGCTTTTTTTTATTGTGGATTATGGAAGTTTTGGCTTTCCATGACTATGTCAAGTTGGATAGGGTTCCTATTCCCCTCTATTATGCTTCTGGTTTGGGGTTGCAAGGTGGTTATTTTGGAGCTTTGAAGTTTTTGTTGACCCTGTCTATGCTTATGGTTAGTTGTGATGTTGACTATTGTAGAAGAGGAACTTGCACTGGCTCTTGTGGGGATTGCTTCCCTTGGAGTGGTGTTTATGGTGCAACTCCATTTTTTCTGTTGGGTTTTTGGATGGTGTTCAAGGCTTTTGATATGTGGCTTCCTAGGAACAGGGTGTTCTGGGGTCTCATGTTTGTTGGAACCTTCTCTATTTCGTCTCAGAGGAGATGCTTTGTTAGATGTCTAAAACTATAGGTGGTTGACCTCCGTTTGCAGAGGTGTTTAGTGGGGGCTGTCCTGAAAGCTCCTTTGGGAATCTTGTTGGCCCAAACTACCCAGTTGGTTTTGGGGGTTAAGAGTAAGGCTGTCTCCCTTTCTTCTTTTCTTCATTCTCTCTTTTTGGGTCCTCAAAACATGGCTCCTTTAGAGGTGGAGTTTTCTCCTTTTAGAGGTGGAGGTTGTGGTCTTGGGGAGGTGGAGCCTTCTCCTATTGAGGTGGAGTTCAGTTTAGTTGGTGGGGATTCTTGTCGCTGCAAGGGCTTGCTATTGTATTTGACTCCATTTTTCCTTCAAACTATTCTATTGAGGTGGAGAATTTTGGGTTGTTGGAATGGTGACATTGGTGCTTCAACTTATGATCCCTCTTCTTGTTTCCTATTGAGGTGGAGATGGAGATTGCTGATGGGATACGTTTTTTTAGGCTCATGACCATTATTGTTTCTTTGTCTTTGACTTAGGACTAATGTTTTTCTTAAGAGTTCTATTGCTCCTAGTTACTTGGTAGCCAGGTGTTGATTGTAATTTTGTTGTGTTATTGCAGTGTTTCCACTATTTTTGCTTCTCTATTTTGTTGGCAAAGTCTGAGACTTTGGTGTTTGGAAGTGTTCCTTTCTCCTTGTTGTACAAGGTTTTAGGCCCTTTCAAAACCCTGCTTACCTTATCAAAAGTAGTATTGTATGCCATTTATTCATATAATCTTGTCCTATTATAGGCTCAATACAACTCTAATATCCCACTTTTTTCCAACGTCTTTTACAATTGAGATACATCCCTTACATAGAAGAAATATTTATGAAATCTCATAGATGGGTGATATATGTCGTTTTACAATTAACTTGATGAAATCTCATGCAATTGAATGGATGCAACAACTCATGAGATAGGTGATCCCACAATATTGGTTTACAATTTTTGGCCAAACTGGACACTAAATTGATTTTTTCTAACTAAATATTCACTTTCAGGCACCTATAGGGGCTAAACCGTGAGGAATTTGAAGATGATGCATACTAGTAATTTTTGACATTTTGTCTAGATTCTAAATATATATTTTTCAATTTTTTGAAATCAAATTGCACTTATTTTTCATCTCCTTCAAAACTATTTTTTTCAAGAACACCATTTTTAAGGAGTGACACTCATTGGTATACAAAACTTTTTTTCCATGAAGGATAAAATTATATTTTTTCAAATTTAGATTTGTAGCTACAATATCTAGTGCTTCCAATTGGTTTCATAGTTTTTTATTGAATTTTTTTTGCTTAATCAAGTTTCAAAGTCAAACCAATTACAATTTAGACATAGGTAGACCGTATACAACATAACTTTTTTTGTATGTATCGAAATTCAATTTTTTTTGGATCAAGGACTTCAATATCTAGTGCACCCATATTTTTCAATTTTTTTTTGATAATCTGCTATTTTTCCACATGTGAAGAACAAAGAGCTTGATTTTCGGTGAAAAACCTATGTTTAATCAAACTAGAAAACAAATACATAATAAAACCAAAAATATCAAAATTATATTCATTGGATAGCTCGTTCCGAGGACTACCATCATCTAGTTGGGTCTGTGAAGTCTCCTCATTTTCATCCTCAACTTGAGCTTCAAAGGGAAATTTTTTGGAGTTTTTTGGTGCCAGAGGGGGAGAAGGGGGGACCAGGGGGGTCATTTTTTTCAACTTTTCCTTCCTCACTGGAATTGTAAACCACTTTTGTGGGTTTACCCATGCTTGAGAGCGATTCACAACAACTTGCATCAAAAGATAAATTGGATAATGTGATGAATGTCTTTAATGAATTGAGCTATAAAGTGGTTCAAAATGGGAAGGGATTATCCCATGAAAAGAAAATCTATGGCAAGTAAGAAAGAATGCCTAGATTTTCAGATCAATCATACAATATCACATGGCACAATAACAAGCCTCTTCATTATAATCATAAGGGAGTACCAAATAGAGAAACACTAAATCTCTTTGAGAAGGATGATGAAGAAACTCTTTAGTGTATGACATATAAAATGCCTCATTTTCCTCTACAATGCGTGGTTGCACAATCACTTGAGAATTATGGTGACTTGTGTGATGAATGTGATGATCATGTTCGAAGTGCAAGGCATAACCATTAAAAACAAAACATTAATATGATATCAATATGGTTATGTGTAAGCAATGATGAATATTCATCATTTGATGAATATGGACTTGAGTTAGATGTCGGTGTCAAGAGACACATTGTGAATTGTTATCATCAACACAATTTATTTGATGATGAAGTTCATCATGTTCACAATTTTGAATATGCAGCTTCTAGTTTCAGATTGACAATACATTTAGATGAAGGAATCCAATCCATAATAGTTGTAGTTGTTTCTTAGGTTAAGAGTAATTATAACCTGAGGAACAAGGGGATTCAAGGAGAGAATATCACTGTAGGAAATGTAGGGAGTTTCTTCATCAAAGAAAAACAAGAAGAACAAGGAGGTTATTGTTTTGCTAGAGGAGCTAAATCAAAGGGAAGAATGGTTAATGTTGATAGATGCTATCTCACCTTAACCCAAGGAAAAGGTTCCAAGTTCAAAGGATGAGCATAATGCTAGAAAATGAGCATATGTCTTCAAAGGAGACATGGTAAAAAAGGAAGAAATATGTCCTTGTCACATCAAATGATATTTTGGGTAATTTATTTCCATGTATGTTCCAGTTGACATGGCTCAAGTTTTCAGCCATATAAAGTTCTTAGTGCCTTTATTAAAAATAATGAGAATAGATGAACAAAGGATAGAGTGTTAGCTCTTATTGGTGATGTTTAACTTGGTACTCCTAGTAACGAGAAGGATATTGGTCAAGTGAAGATGATAAATCATATCAATAAAGTGAAAATAAGGAAGTAATTTTTGGGATATCTAAGGTATATTTAGACACCACTTTAAATAAATTCCTATCTTAGGGAAATCCTTTTTATGTGATTTTGTTGGTGAATGATAAATTGGTGAGAAATTGCATGATTGATTTAGAGGCATCAACAAATGTTATGCCATTGTAGGTCATGAATCAATTGGGTTTGCAAGTAAGAAAGTCTTATGGGAAGTGTTTTGTGATGAACTCTAGGAAGGTGCCTATCATAGATGTTATGAAGGATATTAATTTGGAGACTTTTCTAGGGAACCATTTGTTGTCATTGGGTTAGAGTCGAGTGTTATTAGTCCCTACCTTTATAAGGTGGGGAACTAATGTTATCACCTCAATCTTGCATATTAAAATTATGCTTTGGGAATGGTGCCAGAAAATAAAGCTAAATTATAGCTTATGTTTGGGGGAGTATTTAGAAAAAGAAAATTTATTTTCTTGTTTTTGTGATTTGTGATTGGTGGGTGTAATTTTCCTCGTGGTTTTGACATTTTGTAAATATTTTTAATAATAATTATTATTGTAGGGAGCTTTCCTATTGGAAATATTTCATGAGATTGTTTGTATAGTCGTGTCTTGCCATGGACTCTTCGTGGGGACATGTGGCGTCTTGAGCAGTACATTTGCATTTACTATTGGCATCTTTTTAGCATTTGGGAATGGTGCCGATAAATACGGCTAAAGTATACTTTATGTTTGGGGGAGTATTTAGAAAAATGGAATTTTTTCCCTCTTTCTACAATTTTGTGATTGGTGGGTGTAGTTTTCCTCATCGTTTTGGCATTTTGTAAATATTTTTAATAATAATAATAATAATTATTATTATTATTGTAGGGAGCTTTTCTATTGGAAATATTTCATGATTTTTTTTGTATTGTCGTGTCTTGCCATGGACTCTTCGTGGGGACGCGTGGCATCTTGAGCAATACATTTGCATTTACTATTTGTGTCTTCTCATTTATTGTGAGTAGGTTGGAGTGCAACCATCATTACTGTGTTATGGTGTGAAGGTTTAATGTTATCGACGAAATTGTTCTCCACATTGTTTATTCATTGGGTCAGGTTGTTTGATGAGGCTGAAGGGTTTTCATCTATGGTGTTGGAAGCCAGAAAGGTGGCGTTTGCAAGTTAGTGTATCTTTTACGCTTTCAATTTTTCATTTCTCTACTATTTTGGTCGGATTGTTCAATGAGGGTGAAATCGGTACCTTTTGAGAGGGTTTATGTGTATGATTTTCATATTAAAGAACAAAGCGTTTGTAAGTTCCTACATCTTTTATAGTGTCATTTTATAGTTTTTTCAATTTTTGCATTTTATCGTTAATTTCTAGTGTGTGCACTCATTAAGCTCCTCTCTATTGAAAAGGTTTGTATTTGTTGTATGGGGAGCAAAAAATGAAGCCTTTTTAAGCTTGTATGTCTTCTACAGTCTCATTTTATAGTGGTTTGCATATTTGCATTTTATGGGTGAATGTGTATTGTTAGTCGATGTTTGCATTTTGTGTGTTTATGTTTATTCTTCTCTATTCTTTATGGGTTAGTGTCTATTGTCAAGTTAAATAGTTAGTTGCATTTCAATGTATCCGATGAAGATGAGAATAGTTTGTATTTTAAATATTTTTTTGGTTTTGAGGTTCTAATTTTGTTGACGAATGTATTCTTTGTGTTGTTTGTCCATTTGCTCAGTTTCTATTTGTGAGTGTAGATATGGGTTATCCTTTCTTGTTTGGTACTTTGTAATTGTCGGCTACTTTTATGGGTTGTTGGATATTGTCAAGTTGAATACTTAACATCGTAATCCATAATGTGGTTCCTTTGCTATCCATGATTAAGAATGGAAATAGCTGGTTGCAGCTATAGCTTATGTTCGAGGGAATATTTAGTGTTACCTAATTTTTAGCTTTCAACTGAAATTAGGTAAGTGTTTATTCTTTTGCTGTTTTCATTTAAACATTTTAAAATATAAACCATAGTCTGCTAAGTTCATTAATATGCATAAAATATATTGTCAAGAACATATTGCATTTTATTCCAATGTTACAATTATAGACAAATGAGAAAGAGAACCATATGAATTACAAATGTAATCTTTATTGATAATCATGAGAGTATAAATGTCCCTCACAAGCCAAGGGACTGGCTATCCTAATGCTAGTAAAGAAGAAATCATACGCATATGGATACAAAATTAAAATTTGCATATAACATGAAAATGGACCTGACATTGCCTGGTGGAATGACAAATCCCGTTGACTTGGCCTCGCATCATCTTTGCTGCTATGCTACTCTGCTTCCATTTGACACCCTCCTCAATGCTCCTAGGTTTCCTGCAACATATAGCAATACTCTAAGCAATGAAAAGTCTCAAACCTTACATGAACATACACCTATGCATGTATAAATTGATCCCTAGATGCATTAAATAAGTAGCATACCATAAGTGTCCCTGAAAACAAGAAAGAAGTGATCAAACACACCTATGATATGCTTTTTTTATCTAACTGTTTGTTCCTTGTACAGATTTAGGACAAGTCTTGTTACTGTTCTGATTCAACTAATTACAACATGTGGGGTAAATGTGGCTCCCACGAGGGTAGAGTTCAACATTCTTCCCTCTAATGTTTTAAGAGGGATATGAAATTGAGAAACTTGATCAAAGATATACATGTTATTAATGCATTAAATCAACATGGAATCACACCAATTGATCACATTTCATTATCTGATTCAAAAGATGTAACATATAATTTGAACTGTCAAGGGTTTATACTTCATCTTTTCATAATGAATTAGTCATATGGTTGCCATCATGTTAAAAGGAAGGTACATTTTTCTGGATATGTCCTTCAATCTTCTTAAGTGGATCCAAGATCCATTTCATTAAAAAAAGTAAGTGATTTTGGAGATGCATCAAGTTCAATTATGCACATCTTAAATAATGAAGGAGAAATCAAGGCATGCCTGAAGCCATCATGAAGCATATGTGGAAGCAAGAGGGAGCAATCCAAGTACTGTCAAGTCCCTCTCACCTTAAGCCTATTAGACTGCCACACATCACATAGGATGGTGAGCTTTCAGGTCACCAACATAGGTGACATGTGTCTACCCACTAGGATCAAAGTGAGGAGACAGTGTTATGTATTGCACATGATCAAAAGTAAACAATTGTTGTAGAAGACCAAGTAATGAACTTATGGGGCAACAAGCAATGGTTGGGGCAATCATGAAGCAACACAAGGTGACACCCTTTTGAAGCCAAGGTCATGGTACAAGTGAATATGGTAGCAACTTTTAAGAGTCTACAAGGGGCGGTCCTAAGGGAATGAATTGGACAACAACAATGATTACAACCATGAATGCATACTACAAGACAGCTAGATCATCACCTATGATTTGATCCAAGGGTAGCCTTATGAGATATGCAAAAGATAATATAAAGGGCAGATCTCAGTCATTGAATGTTATAGTGCAATGCATGGATAGCACTAGAGAAAGTGAACAAAGTTCAAATGATAGAAAACCAGCTTGAAATATGTAAAGGAGAGTGGCCACAAAAGATGAAACATGAATACCATCATGAAGATAATCCTCGTAAGTGTGAGGCAGACCTAAATAGGAGATGATAATCATTTTAAATTTTGAAAATGCTAGTACAGTATTAAGGTAGTGCAGTCCACTAGATGGACATTCACCACGTTGAAACCAATGACCTCATCAAAGAGGACTATTGTGAGAAATATAAAGAAAAGATAATAGGGTAGAGCATGACTGAATCCTTGCAAAAGGAATGATAGTCATTTAGATGACATGGAAGTGTTGATGCATGGTTCTATCTAAAAGGAACCGAGTTATGAAGTGTGCAATATCATTGGAGGAGGACATTGCTTATGAAATGTTGATAGAGGGCAAGTCTTTATAGAAAATCTTGCGTTGAAACAAACTCACCTTTTAGGGTTTCATGGGGATTCAGATATTAACTTGTCTATCCAATAAGGAGTTGATGACCATGCCACAAATGAAGGTTACATGTTGTGATGTCCAACCAAGAATAAGGTTTCCAAAGGAAAAACCTATAAGAAGGGAAAAGTTATCAAAGAGGAAAGTCATGCAATTGAGAAGATAAAGAACTTAAAGAAATGTGACTTGATCCAGGGGCAGTTTTGAAGAGTATGTGACAAAGAACAAGGACAACAGTGGTAGTTAATATGTGGACAATCATATCATCAATCATGACAATCCCTACAATGGTTATTCTTGTGCACAATGACAATCATAGTAATAAATGACATAGGACATTCAATAATAGTCCAAGGACAATCTTTATGACTGTAATGAGAGTCCTTGGCTAAAATAAGGTCATATGATAGTTTTCAAAAGGGCAGATTGGAAGGGACTATTAGATGACATGAATCAAGAAAAAGAACATGATGAAATGATAAAATATGAAGTTGCAAGATGTATGGAGCTTTTTGGTTAAACATATACTATACCTTGGCATTGAATCATGTAGCATTTTGTTCTAAAAGGAGAAAATTGAAAATGTAGAAGCAGTAGTTTATTCCTCATGGCCTAGGGTTGAAGAATTGTTTTCCTCTGAAAGGAGGAAAACCCACTTGGGGTTTTTTCACAAAAAAATTGTATGGACATAAATGAAACAACAAAAGAAAAAGCTAGTTTTTTATCTGAGTTTTCTTTCACAAATGGAAGAACCCATTTGGGTTTTTCATGAATTTCAAATACAGAGAAATCAAAGAAGAAATGTAGTGAGTTTCTTTTCAGAAAGGAACAACTCAAGCATTAAAAACCCAGTTTTCTCTACAACAGTGGTCGTAAGTTACAGATTTTATTCAAAATCACGAAACCCACTTAGGGTTTTTATAGAAGTTGAAAGCTTTCTACATTTTGAAGAAACCCACCTGGGGTTTACAAAAAATGGTTGAGGAAGAATTCAAATATAGTGCCATTTTGAACGGATATCATGGGTTTTTTAAAATACAGAAATCAAAGGAAGATTGTATGGAGTGTCCTGTCTTTAAAAGAAAAATTCTTTTTAAAAAAACCAGAAAGCCCAGTTCACATGTCCATGGCCGCAGCTTGGAAATTCAAAAGAACAAAGAACCCACTTGTTGTTTTTGCAAACACAGAAGTTTGTAAAGCTATCATGAATTTTGGAGCAAATGACAGATATTAAAAAGAACCCTATTTTATTCTCTTGGTCGTGGCCTGAAGGAATAGAATTCTTCACAAAATTACAAAGTACACTAGGGTTTTAAAATCCAACTTCTAAAATGCAGAAGAAAAACCACATTCTTTGCTTTATTCTCAAGAATGGAGGCTCGAAATGAGCCCCTTTTGCTCAAAAATCAAAAGAAATGGAGTCGATTCAAGGCTTACCTGGGATTTTTGCTCTTTTTTTTTGCATATTCAAAGTTTTTCAAGCTTCCATTTGAGTTGCATGAAGTCACTAATGGCAGCAGGGAACAAAGGAATAACAATAGAAGAGAAAAATGGCACACAAAATGATTAGAGAATGCTACAGGCCATGGCCCAAAATGCATGAGATGGCCTCCAAAAAGGTGAAAAATACAAATTTTGTGCAACAATTACAATTTACCTGTGATTCCATGCATTTTTCATCAATAACCAGTGAAAATCGGCCAAAAAGCACCATTTTCTGTGCCAATTCAAACCCTCATGGAGACAGCATATCATTTTCCAAAATGCTTGAAGTGAAAAATGAAATGCTTTTTCACATTTTTTCCCATCTTTTGTTGATTAGGGTTAAAACCCTATTCTTTGGAGTGGTCAATGGGAATTTTTTCCCATTCTTTTAAAAAGTGAAACACATTTAATTGTGAAGTGGGGGCCGAACGGTGGATTTTAGACTTAAGCATTTTTATGCCTTATTTTTTTTGCCTTGTTTCAATATTGTTGAGTCCTTCAATATCAAACATGTGAAATGTGCCAAGTGCATAATATGCCTTGCCCTTTCAAATGTGATATGCCTTGAAGACTTTCAAATGTTCCTTCCAAGAAGTGTGGAAGCCCTTTATGATCATATAGGCCGAATTTGGGCCTTTGTTTTTGCCTTTGAAAATAAGAGAATATTGACCAATGTGTGGCCTTGGAGTGCAGAATGAGGTAAGTGAAGATGATCAAATTCCTTGGAGTTTTATTTTGTTTAATACTTTTGGAAGCATTTAGATATGGCATTGTATTTTGCATCTTATTTCAAAGTATAAAGATATCATTTAAGTGATTTGCAAATCACTTTTATCATTTTAATGCAAATGTAATGTAATTAAAAGAGGTGGTGGGGACCTCTTGCATTCTGTTTTAAAATGTAAAAGAACTTGATTAAGTGGTGTATTATGAATCACTTAATCAAATTATTATTTTGAATGCTTTTTTGGAGGCTTGTGTTTTCAAAACACACATATTGCATGGGTCAAAGCTGGGAGACCAAATGATGACTTGAAAACATGAGGAGAGTGTGTGAGTGGTGCATTTGACTATTTTGGAGAAACATGTGCTATTTTGGAGGCTGTTTTGTCACACTTTTGGCATGACTATGGTCTTGGCTTGACCTTGGACTATTTGGAGGACTTTTGGGGTGATTTTAGAAGGTTCTCTTTCGGCCTCATTGCTCCATCGACCAAAACCTTCTAGATGGACATGTGTGAGGGGATTTGAGGGGTTTTGCTTAAGTATCTTCATTTTGGCATTTTGGAGGGGGTTCTTTCTTTCTAGCAGAGTGATAACTTTAGCTTTTGGAGTTATTTTTTAGCATGGAGTAGTATTGTAACTCAGATGGACTGTTATACAATGAGTAACTTTGAATCAATAAAATAGAGCAATTTACCTTCTCATTTCATGTTTCATGGTATGTTGTTAGTGATTGATCAGTTTGTTTTGTGAAATTCATCTTTCCTTGCAAACTTGTCTCATATTTAGGCATCTGTTTAGCAGAAAATGCATGTTAACAAGTTATAAGATGTGTTATTCAATAGTGCTCTTAGTTGTGAGACCCTTATTTTCCTTCTAAAAGCCTTGTTCAGAAACCTCCTTATAAATTATTTATTTGAAATGCATATGGAAGTAAGTTGTGTAAACAAATTTTTATGATATTTATTTGAATGTGATAGGTTGTTATCAGGTCCTAGTTAGTTTTGATGTATCACCTTAGGTATTTTTTGTTTAGGTTCATGTTTCATGCATTTCTTACCCTTCACCTCAAAAATCGGTAGTTAGGTGGCATCAAAAGGGGAGTGAGCCCATAATTTGGAGGTATGCTTTTGAATAGGACACACACAACCTGAAAGCAGTCCCATGTTACATCCAAACCTACTAAGTTCATTCATAGCTTGGCATTAGGGGTGCAGATTTGGATCACTAACATTTAGAAAAATTAATTTTTTCCTTTTTGCAAATTTGTGATTGGTGGGTGCAATTTTTCTCATGGTTTTGGAATTTTGTAAATACATTTACTATTTGTGTCTTCTCATTTATTGTGAGTGGGCTAGAGTGCAGCCATCATTTATGTGTTATGGTATGAAGGTTTAATGTTGTCGACTGAATTGTTCTCCACGTTGTTAGTTCATTGGGTTAGATTGTTTGATGAAGCTGAAGGGTTTTCATCTATAGTGTTGGAAGCCAGGAAGGTGGCGTTTGTAAGTTAATCTATCTTTTATGCTTTCATTTTTTCGTTTCTCTACTATTTTCGTTGGATTGTTCGATGAGGGTGAAATTGGTGCCTTTTGAGAGGGTTTATGTGTACAATTTTGGTATTGAAGAACAAAACGTTTGTAAATTCCTACATCTTTTACAATGTTGTTTTATAGTTTTTTACATTTTTCCATTTTATGGTTAATTTTTGGTGTGTGCACTCATGCATTGCAATTGCATTTGAATTTATTAAATGAAAATGAAAAATAGCTTAAATAAATGGAAAAATTTTGGGTATAAAATCATTAAGCTCGTCTTTGTTGAAAGGGTTTATATCTGTTCTACGGGGAGCAAAAAATGAAGCCTTTGTAAGCTTGTGAATGTGTATTGTTAGTTGCTATTTGCATTTTGTCTATTTATGTCTATTCTTCGCTATTCTTTTTGAATTAGTGTATATATGTTTGTTCATATTTGAAGTATTTCTTTGGATTGAATTTTAAATTGTGTGGAACAAAGTGTTATTTGCGTTGTTTTCACATTTGTTGAGGTTGTTTGTCTGGGTGTGCTTATGGGTTGGTCTTACTTGTTGAGTAAGTACTTGGCATGATAGCGCGCTTGTCATGATTAAGAATGAAATTAGTATTTCCTTCGCATGAATGCACTGTGACTGCACTTAAATTTATTTGACAAAAATGAAAATTATGTCCATCTAGTTGGAAAATGTGTGGGTGTAAAATGATTAAGTCTGCGTCTGTTGAGAGGGAATCTGTTGTTGAGTTAGATATATATATGTGTGTTTGTGTGTGCATATATATATATATATATCTTTGTATACATATATATTTCTATGTTCTATATATATGTATATACATACATATATATATATATGCATATATGTATATACATGTATATATATATATATGTATATGTATATGTATATACATATATACATATATGTATATGTATATGTATATGTATATGTATATACATATATATTTGCATTAACTAGGATCTATTTTCTGTTTATTTTGAATAGATGCAACCGCAGTTGCTATAAATGTATAATGTTGTCAAGACCTGGGGCTGCAATGGTGTCAACTTTAATGATTTTATACCCAGATATATCCCAATTGCTTCAACCTAATTTTTATTGCTATTTAATAGGTTCAAATGCATTTGCAATGCGATGCCTATGTGCACAAAATGAAAACAACAAGAAACAGTAGACATTAACCCATAAAATACAAGCAAGTAAAACACTACAAAATGACACATACATATATATGCATGTGTAGATATGTATATATAAAGCTATGTGTACATACATGTATATATGTGTCTATATGTATGTGCATATGCACATATATAACTCTGCACACATATAGTTACATATGTGTATGTATATACAGATGTATATATATACATATATGTGAATAGTTAAATGTATGCATGTATATGTATGTGTCAATGCATGTGTTCTTAAATATATGTATGTCTTGATATATGCATTGCACACACACACAAATATATATATATATATATATATATATATACACACACATGACCTATGCCTACATTTTGTGTGTTAATGTTTATTCTTTGCTATCATTGATTGCTTCTATGGTTATTGTATGTTGTTGAGAACTAAATACTTAACACCCTAATTCATTAATGTAGATGTCTCTGGTAATCATGATTGAATTCTTTCAAGAGGCACATATTTCACTGTCATCACTCAATCTGTCAAAAAATGTTGCATTTGTAAATTCTTCTATGCAAATTAATTTTTTTTGCATTGTGTATTATTTTAGTTCAATCGAATTGTCTATACACAAAAGAGTGATAGATATTGGAAGATGTCTATCTATACATGATATAATTGATATGTGATTGACGTTTCAAATGATACATGTCATGAATATTTTGTAGGGATAAGACATCTTCCAATGGTGTCTATTTGGAACTGTTAAAATGATGTTTATGTTTTTCACCTGAAAAATGCCTAGTCATTGGCATATGATGTGTTGTTTGCTCTCTGTTCATATTCTGCAGTTACAATTTATAGTTCACAAAAATGCAGTGTAAAATGCAATTTTATTGTGATGATCTCTTGCTATGCATGTGCCATTAGTGAAATTTTGCATGTGGTGTTGCCAGTAGTGGGTCATGTGCTGTGTGCATATGATTGCATTCTTGATTTAAATTAGCAAGTTTTGAATTGTGGCAAATAGATTGACGTAAAGTTCCCATTAATGGATTATGGTCTTAAGTTTCATGCATGTCAAGGAGCAAGGATCTTACCTATATACATATATTTGTATATATATATATATGCATATATACACATATGTATGTTTTTATATGTATGTGTGCATGTACATATCTGCACACAAAGACATACATATATATATACATATATATTTGTATGTATGTATATATACATGTGTGCACATGTAGAAATATATGTTTATTCATATATATATGTATAAATGTATGTATGTATCTATTTCTCTATATATATGAGTATATATGTGTGCATATATATATGTGTGTGTTGCACATTTTGCATTTACTAAGATCTATTTTCCCCTCTGTTCTGAATAGACTTAAGTGCAACTGCTATTTATGCATGGTCGTGTCAAGACCTGCGGCTATCGGGCAAAAGATTGTGTTGTTCACCACACACACATGTACAGAAACACACACACACATATATATATATGATTGCAAACTCTCATTAATGGCTTCTGCTATAAACTTCAATGGCTTGCAGTTTTTATTTTCCTTACATTGCCTCTTAGACACAAAAACTTGGGAAAAGGTTGTTGCAGTGACATTTGGGTTTTTTTTACTCACTTGCTTGGATTATTTGATGACACATACATCTGTGTCTATTGATAGGACCTATGTCTTCCATCTTCGAAACAAAGAAAGAACTGATTGTAATTTGATATGCGTACAAAATCCATGTCTATTGAGAGGGTTTATACATGTCATATTCAAAGCCAAAAACAAGTGATTTGTAAGTTTTGTTGTTTTGAATTATTTTTTCATTTGCTCAGGAAAACCAATCAATATGAAAATTGTGTCTCCTATCAGGGGTTATTTCTATGATGTTCAAAACAACAAATAAGTCATTTCTAAGTTTGAACATCATTTACACTATTGTGCTCTAGTTTTTACTTGCTCTTCCCTCTTTGACTCTCTTTATAAGTGTGTGCATGTGCATATATATAACTCTACGCATATACACTTACATATATGTATAGGTACATATGTATGTACAAAGATATATATTTTCATTTTCCCCCTTTGGATGTTTACACATATATGTGTGTATACATATATATATGTATGTATGTATGCATGTATAAATATATGTATATACTTAAACATATGCCTATATATGTATTTATCAATGCATTTATTCTCACACATATCTATGTCTTCATATATGCTTATGTGTGTACATGTATGCATATGTGTATCAATATGTAAATGTGTATATGTGAGTGCACCTCTTTGTGCATAAATGAGGTCTGTATATACATATATATGTCTATGTATATATATTTGTATGTGTATCTATAATATGTGGTTGGTGAAACAAAAAAGGATGTATATATATGTATGTGTATCACCTCAATCTTGCATGTTCGAGGGTGTATTTAGAAAAAGAAAATTTATTTTCCTATTTTTGCGATTTTGTGATTGGCGGATGTAATTTTCCTCATGGTTTTGGCATTTTGTAAATATTTTGTGTTTTCTAGTGGTCATTGGTCTTGTAGGGATCTATGCCAATAACAATGTGAGGAGGTATGACCTGGACCATGTAAGAAACAATACATAGTAAACTAGATATATTGATTAAATATCTGGCTATTATTTTCATTATGTGCTTCATAAACATCATACGTTGTCTGTTAGGAAAATTGCAATGTCATTTCTTTTAGAGACGGTAAATAGTTGCAGTTGATGCATTATAGTATATGTTTGTGACCTTCTTTTGGGAGCAACTTTGAAGCTAACCGTAGATAAACAAACTGAGAATGCACACGGATTTGGGGCTATCACATGTGTTGTTGAGGAAGTAGAGATAGGCATTGAAAAGCTGAACCAAGAAGTGAGTAAGGTTTTAAATATTCTATCTTATATATTCATTTTTGAATGTTCCTTGGATCATGTGAGATATAGAAATTGAAATTGAATCCACAATAGACAATGCAATGTCTTTTCCCATTTTCACTCATGTAGTCTTCTTGTGCTATTTACAAGACCGTGGATATGGTATTGCAATGCTATAGGCTAAGTAATGAGACATTGTAGCTTGTTGAGACGTACCAATGCGGTGGTAGATCACACCCCACCTTTATTTTTAGTTTGTGCTTCATGATTTGAATAAGTTTGTTATTTATTTTTTGTTATGCACATGTACTATTTAGATCCTACCTAATGCAATTTATATGGTTTGTGCCAATTGTAGTAGTAATTCTTCCAAATGTGATTTTAATCTTATCTGGCTTTCGACAATTTCTTGATAGGTGTTCCTGTTTAGGCAGTTATGATTATGGGAATGTTGTTGTTGCTATTTCTTCAAACATTGGGAAATTGCTATTCAGAAAATAATCACAACGTCAAAATCCTATTTTTTTGAAGTGATTTTTGACATTGCTAGCTACATCTGTTGCCTTCCTTCTACAAGCAAACTATTGCTTATAGTATTAAGGCACCTACCAATCTTAATAGTAAATAAAATCTATGCAACTATGTATGCGAATTTCCAATTAGGCAAGGAAACAACTACTAACAATGCAACTTATCTTCCAAACATATTGATAGTGATTTCTTCAACATGTACATATTGCACATGGATGAAGGCATGAACAAGTGATTATTTTTATCTTGAATAGGTGAACATGTTTGATTAGCTATTGGTGTCTCATGGATATACAATTAACTTGAATAAGTTTCAATATAATTAAGCAAAATTACATTAAGAAGCAATCACATCATAGTGAGAACATGGACATTGTATTGCTAAGTAGGCCCATAAACATATCCATTTAATAAACCAATAAATGGAGCCATTTGATATAAAAAAAATATATAGCAATGTGCATAGTGTTGGCAACAAAATTTGCATATTACAGGACATAAATTTGTAGTGACATTGGAGGTTATAGCATTGAAGAGACTTGTTTTTCAGAAGAGCATTTAAGTATTAAACTATGTATCATTATACTTGACAAATTACCAATGTATGCAACATGGTTTAATACTAAAAATTCTTTGGTGAAAAGAAGCCTCTCCAGTGCATAGCTGAACCAGTATGGCCACGTAAACAAATGAACACTTGGGGATGTTTGCAAACAAAAGGGATGAAAGTGAGAGGGATATGCGAGAATTTAGAGCATTGAATGGACCTTCATCTTTGATTTACTTGCAACTACATATGACAGCTTCCAATTAGGCAAGGCAACAACTAGTAACAATGCAACTTATCTTCTAGACATTTTGACAATGATTTCTTCAACATGTACATATTGCACATGGATGAAGACATGCACATTGCATTATGTATATCTTCAACAAATGGACATGTTTCATTATATATAAGGAAAATTGATCATTATCAAAATTGTGTCTCCTACCAGGAATTATTTCTATCATGTCCAAAAAAGAAACAAGTCATTTATGGGTTTTAACATTATTTAACTATTGTGCTCTAGTTTTCCCTCTCTCTTCATTCTTTCACTGCCTTTATAAGTCACCGTCTCCTCTTCAACTACAGAGTTAATGCCATAATTCATCAATGTTTGCTTCTTTGTTGTCAACAACTAACAAAGCATTTGATGAGTTCAAGTGCACTTCCCATCGATGAATCTAGGTTTCAAGTTGTTGTTAAAGATATAGGAACTTACAAAGGCCATCTTTCTCACTTGCAATCCAGGCAAACCAATAGGGAAATGAAAAAAATTACAAAGGCCACCTTTCTTGCTTCTAACATAGTAGATGAAAACCCTTGTAACAGACACAAGCTTCAACCTCATTAAACGACCTAACCTAATGAAAAAACAACACGGGTAACCATTCGATCGACAGTGTTAAATCTTCACACCAAAACACACTAATGACAATTGCACTCTAGCCTACTTACAATAAATGAGAAGACACAAATAGTAAATGTAAATGTATTGCTCAAGGCGCCACACATCCCCATGAAGAGTCCATGGAAAGACATGACTATACAAACAAACTTATGAAATATTTCCAATAGCAAAGTTCCCTACAATAATTATTATTATTAAAAAAATTAGAAAATGGCAAAACCACGAGGAAAATTACATATGTCAATCACAAAATTGCAAAAAAAAGAAAAAAAATCACTTTTCAAAATATTCCTGCGAACATAAGCTATATTATTTACTCATTTTGGCTTTCTTCTATATTAAACAATTTCTCTTTCTAATATTTGCATGTTTTATGCTTTCAACTATTACTTGCATAGCCTAATTACCATATTTAATCTCTCTATACAATTACGTATATCAGTAAAGTTTGATAGGGAGGCTCAATTAGTGCCGATTGATATTTATGCACCTATAACCACAATTGAATTATCATTTCTACATACATGAAGTTGACTAATTCTATGTACATAAAACTATTTGGATCCTCATAAATTATACATTACATTATTTACTGTAATCTATCAGATATCATATTTCTGATACATGCTACTTAGTTGAGCATATTTATCCTGTGTTTGATATGAACATTTTATTAATACAAGTGTTCATACAAAGTACATTTAACTTCATTTTCATTCAGGCTAGTGGTGTTTTCCTCCTGCTTTTCTCACTCTCTTGATTTGTCTTAATACTAATAATTAATCTAGTGAGCTTTTCCATTGGAAATACTTGATGTGTGTGTTGATATACTTGTATGTTGGCATGCATTCTTCTTCATGAAGACTTCACATGATAATATACTGTTCATGATCAAGAGTGGAAGTAATATTTCCCGTGCACACAGTCATTTCTACTGCACTTGAATACATTAAACGAAAATGAAAATTAGGTCTAAGTATGTCCATATATGTATGTCTTCATATATGCTCATATGTATACATGTATGCATATATGTATATATGTATGTACACTTGTTTCTGCATATAACCAGGTGTGTACATATATATATATGCCTATGTATATATGTATGTGTATCTATATATATAATTCAAATCTATTGTGTGTTCATGAAAGAGTGATAGACATTGAAGGATGTCTATCTATTCAAGATATGTCTATTTTTTTGTGGATCTAAGTAAATGAAAAAATAATGCAAATACTACATTGATTGACAGATTTGAAACTGCATACCATAAGCCACTAATGATGAGTGGATTTCAATCTACTCACAATAAATAAGAGCTTGCATATACTAGATACAAATGCATTGCTTAATAGAATACAAACGTGTGCAAAACTAGAAAACAAAACTATAAAAGGAATACAAGCTTACAAATGCCTCATTTTTCATTCCCAATACAATAGACATAGACACTTTCAACACACGCATGCTTAATAAGTTTACACCCATTTTCCAATTACTTTGACCTAATTTCCATTTTCATGAAATAAATTGAAGTGCAATTGCAGTGCACACCTATTTGTGAAATGCTTATGCTTTTCCATTTTTTTTACTATATACATGTTTTTCACTGCACAAGTGTATGTGGTTAATTGGCATTATCCATAGTATTTGACATGCTTGGTCTATAGCTGGTGTTGGTACTAAACATTGGAAATTGGAATACATGGTTACATAGATTTGATATTTATTATTAAGGTCGATAGGTCCTTTGTTTTGTTTTTCAGGTAGCAACTGTAATTTAGACCATTTGTTCCATATGTCAGAGCATAGAAGATCAAGTTTTCAGCATGCTATGGCATAAATTTGTAAGTTCGGTTCCTTTTTTTATCCCTATTTTATATAGTTATGTCCTATTCTTCTTGTAACAACATTATTCTCTTTATATTTGGAAGGTATACTAAATTGCAATTATATTCATGTGCGGAGTCTACTTCCTTGTGTTGTTGTTTGTGATTGTTTAGTTGTTGTTATGTTTTGCCTCTATATTGTTACTATGGCATGGAACAATGACATTTTCCCAAATTGACGTTGACATGTTTGAATAAATATTCCATTTATATCTGCAGTTATACATATCAATACTTGTTTTCTTGTTTGCAATTTCTTTCATAACACTGTTATCATAACAATTAAAAAATACAATAGTGATTAACTTGAACTTTACAATAGTGTTATCAAATTCTGCTTCACCACCCTCTTTACTATTTTGAATTTTTTTCCCAAGCTTCATTTTTTAATGCAAGAAGCAATTGACAAAATTAGGCCTTATCAGGTAGAATTCATTGAAAAGCTCTCTGAGGTTATTATGGAAAAGAGTACCTTAGAGTATAATGTGCCATCTTTAATCAATCTTTTTGCATGAATTCCATATCTTTGATTAGTTACTCTGAAGAAAACTGCTTTTAGAGAATGCATGTCTACATGTGTTGGGTGAAAATTATGTAATCAACTTTTCGATAGATTACACAACTAGGACTTCAGCCATAACTATGTGAGATATGAATATCTCCTCTTAGAAAAGGGGAGGCACCCTTCTTACTACTGACAGAAGCGATAGTAAAACAAATAAAGTAATTACACAGTGTACACAATACTTATGAAGTGGGGGGGGTGTCACATTCATCCTTCTCTATTTTTTCAGAGAAGATGTTTACAATGCTTCACTGTTGGAAGTTTTCAATTCACAACAACCTAAAACAATCAACAAGTAGTAATGCCAATACCTCTATCTTGTCAAAGAAAAGTGTAGAGATACCGGAAGTGATTAACAATAAATAAGTAAAAATAAAAGGGAAAGCTCATGAAGGCACAAAGTCATTCCGTATCTTTTTCAATGGTGGATCTATGAAAGATGTGCCATTTGTTGCATTAGAAGCACAAAGTCTTCTCAGATACAACAATTCCTCAAACAAAATGAACAATTACAAGTGCAAAGTCTTGTAGATCATCCAACCAAAATATCCAAAGAGCATGAAAAATTACAAGCACAAAGTCTTGTAGATCATTCAACAATAGTTAAACAAAACACAAATGTAAATCCAAATAAAGGATGTAACACAAAGTTTATATGAATTACTTGAAGTCTTTCAAATTTCATAAGCTAATCACCACCAAAAGAGATCAATTCACAAGACTATCGAATCCAACGCAAAGTTTGGTTTGCAATCTTCTTCTTTATTGATTAGATTTCATTCGCAAAGCATGAACACAAAGTTTCACAATTTGTTTCAAAAAGGGCAGCACTTTGTTGCAAAATACTAAAAGATAAACAATACAAAGGAAATCCTTCATATATATGGAAAGAGGGAAGAGAAAAATTAGGAAACTAATTGATAAAATCAAGGAAAGTTGGGTGAGCGATTCTAGGAGATCTCACCTAACTTTGACCAAAGTCAAAGTGTAATTTTTCTTAATGAAATTAGATCTTGAACTTGGTGCAATTACAATTTACAAAAATACATATAAAAGGTCAGGAAATATTTACAAGATGCATAATGGGAAGCATGAAAAATGTCTAACACTGGAGATCAAGAACCTTTATGTTTCCTTGCTTTGGGTGCAGAAGTCTTCGTATTTTTTCCTAGTCTCCTACACGAACTTCTCATCCGGACCAACGATGTAATCCACAATGGTGTGAATTCTCGTGATCAATCTCATGGCATATGAGTGAACCTTCTTGCACCTATCAAGATGCATTTTCAGGTTATCCAATGTGAGCCTTATATCACAAATGACATTCAGAGAGGCTTCTGAAAAGTCTGTGTTGTCAATCATCTTCATGATGGCTTCCTTGAAGATCTGGACTATTTCTGTGGCTGGTAGGAAGATACAATTTTTCTAAAGAAGTTGTCCTGGTAACTCCTTGATACCTTTTTCAAGAATCACATGATGCCCTTTGACATCTTCCTGCACTTGGTGGAGATCCTTCGTAAGAGATTGAATTACTTGTATTTGATGTTTCAAGGATTCTCTTACCTCAATGAACTTTTCTTTATCGGGAATTACCCCAGCTTCCACCAATTTACTGAGCTTTACCTACTTCATCTGTGACCATGACAAAAGGCATTTTTCCATATCTCTGCGCTCCTAGGAAAGTACACTTTTCTCCTTATCAAGCTTTGTGGTGAGCTTGGCCAACAGAGTAGATTTCTCATCCACAACAATTATGATCTGAGATCTGTGTTCTATGATCTTCTCAACAAAATCATACAACACCCTACCTTTGGAAGCAAACTTCTCAGCTTTCTTGACAGTTGTGTCCTCAATACTTACCACTACTAGCGATTGTGCATTAGTTGAAGATCCTGGAAGTCTCTTTACAATAGTGGCATAATGCTCTGCCCTCTGTTTGTACATACTATGAGCTTGCTCCATTTTATCCAGTCTTCTAGCCAGGATGTCCAATGTCACTTGTGCATCTGCTTTTTCACTTTCATTGGTAACTTTGCTAAGCTGGACTCTTGTTACCGTGTAGTCCTCCATATTGACATCTCCTTCTTCTTGTGGTGGTATGCCAGTCTCTGCATACTTGTGGCTAGTTTTGTCAACGTTTAGCCTTGAGTATACTTTTTCCTTTTTCTTCCTTTTAGCCTTTGGAGGGACTATCTCTTCGAGGTCGAGCTCCTCTAGAGAAATCATTTGCTTCTTCCACTTTGATACTTGAGATATCAGCCAAGGGGGAAGAAAGAAGGTGTGAAATTCTGGATTCACTGTCAACTCTGTCATCATTGTCACCTCTGAAGTTACCATGGGTATTGTGACAATGGGCGAAGTGTCTGTCATCATTTCTCCTATAGACTACACATTGAGCTGATCATGTATTGATTCATTCATAAACCGATTGAACTCGGTTTCAAAAGTGATATCATATGTTGGTGAAGATAAACTAGGAATGGATGATGGAGGACTTGAAAAAATATCAACCGTGTGAATGCTTGTCACCGAGGGAGTATCAAGCAAGGTTGATGTTGTAGGAATAGTGGATACCTCTACTGCAGGAATTCCTGTGGTAGGAATAGGTGATGAAGGAATAGGAGGTGGAGTACTCGAATTTGGAGGAGTATGAGGAACACTAGAAATCATAGGTGATGACGTTTTGGGAATTTCCTCAACTAGATTCTTAGGTGGAGACATAGTTCTTTCTTGATCATGCCTGGGTTCTTGTTGATCACCCTCTTGTCTCTCTGATTTTGGTTCACCTTTGAAATCACCTTCAAATTCTTCTTCAAAATATTCTTCAGACTCTTGTCCGCTTTCAGAAATTTCTTTTGCATTGGAGTCTGCTTCTGCTGAGTCTTCATCTTCAGTGGATTAGTCATTGGAAATACCTTCTTCATCAGAATCTATCTCCTCTGAAACAATCCTTTTACCTTTAGAGTGAGATGGTTCAGATTCCGTGGTTTCTCCTTCTAGGACGACTTGGGTATCTTTCTTGCCAATAGTAAACTTGATTCTGGGACCTCTTCATGAAGAAGTGGGAACAACCACTGATTTATTTTTCATGCAGAGTTCTTGCTGTCGGAGAGCTCCTGCTTTGGATTCTTCTCCTTTCGAATATGTTCAAAAACTTCTCATTTCAAAACCATGCTTATGTAACCATTTTGCAGTGTTGGATAAGATTGGTGCCAATCTCTCTTTGATGCTAGTACTTTCTTTCCTTGACCATTGAATTGTAGGAACGACTTCTTAGAAATCTCTTGTTCATCATAGACAACATTCATGATATCACCAGGATCTGTAAAATCCTCTGGTAGGTTAGCAATATCAAGGTCTCTGATCTGTTGTACGGTCAACCTACAATAATCCATTTTGCAAATGGATTCTTCATCTCTGTAATTATCCCAAATGTCCTCAAAACAATACTTGTGATGATGACCCTTTTGCAATTGCCTTTTAACATCCCGATAATCAAAATCAAACCTATACCTGTAGGTCCTAATTGTCATGATTTGCATCTCAGCGTAAACAGATTTGGCTTTTTGTACAGTCAGGATAGTATATCTACCGATTGTCAATGGGAACTTGAATCCACGCTTGTGAATATTTCTTCATTCTTTGTGCATTGAAATCAGTTGTCTGCACATCTCCATGAGAACCCACTTGTCTGAAGAATATCCTGGCAGCATGTAAGGGTAGCCAGTGTAGCACCCTACTCTCAAATAAGTAAATGTTGGGAATTGTAGAAATATGCATCTAAATTTACTTACCACCTTATAGGCCTCATCAGATACCCTTCTTCTCTCGAGATTCAGATCAAAATTGAAAAGAAAAGGCGCGAAGAAAGCATCAGTAACCCTCCTAAAATGATGGAATTTTTCCTTCAACTCTAGTTGATAGAAAAATTTATACACAGGTACCAACATCTGATTCCCTTTTGTGGATAGACCTAGAAATTGCCTCATTACAACTGCTGCATACACCAGATAAGAACTCATATAGAATTTTAATGTAGAAGGCACATTGATCAATTGCTCATGTATTTCATCGCTGATCTGTTTTCCCTAGTCAATATGAAATTTTTGTCTTCATATGATCCTGATGTATTCATACATCTAATCATGAAAAGTGGATGATTCAGGCAAGCCCTTCACTTTGCTTAAGAATGTGATCATATCTTTGACATCATCTTTGAAATCACTTCACAGGAGTCACTTTGGCCATTTGGAAATAGTTTTCCTAGGCTTCTTCAACCATTGGCTATTTATTAGGTTTTTAGCTTTATTGGGATCAACATCATAGACTTCTTGTTCTTTTTATATTGAGATATCAATGTATTTCTCCATTTGTGCAACTTTAAACACAATATCAAAGAAGTCAGGGTCGAGTCTCAAAATCTCGCGCCCAAAAGAATCAATCACACTTTTTCTCTCCCTGATGTAGTGGGATGCAACTTGAAGGACAAATTTTGTATTGTGCGTAGCAATAGGGAACATAGATACCAAATGCAGGTTACTATGTACAATTGCTCTCATAGAATCAGGAAGAGGCTCCTTCTCAAATTTCTCTGCAAAATCAACCAAGTCTTGATGACCAACCTCTGTGTCTTTTATCTCTTCCACCTTGGAGACCACTATTGTTGGTGGATAGTCACCTTGGTATTTATACTTCATTTTTTATTTAGCTTTTGAAGACGACGGAGGTTTTCTGGCAGTCATCAGAGAGCAACTGAATCTCCAGTTAACAACTTTGAGGATCTTGAAAAGAGACTGCAAGATGTGGAGTCAAAGTAAACATTAGTAAAAAAATAGCATGGGGATGCGTGAAGCGAGCAATGATGATGAGCAAACGTGGAGTGAGTGATAAGGCACCCAAAATGATGCAAAAAGTGGAAGGAGCGAGGTTTAGGATGAAACTGGCAAGTTTTGAGGTGTTTAGGACAAAAATTGGGAAAAGTGTAAGGGCGCTAGAAATCAACGCCCTTGCACTTGGAGGAAAAGAACTTTGGTGCAAGGGAACTGAAAAAAATGCTCCTACATTTAGTAAGTTGAAGGTAACATCCTGATGTAATGGTGTTGTTTTTCAGTGCCATTGCATAAAAGGTAAAAAATGAATATGTCAGGGTGCTGAAAAATAACACCTTGACATTTCAATCTAAAAAGAGTTTTATGTGCAAAGGTGGAAAATCCTAGCACCATGATATTTTGAGCACAAAAGGATGATGAGTTAAGATGACTGAAAATGATGCTTGGACATTTAGAGCATAGATTTTTATATGCCAACACTTATAAAACACATTTTGTAGAGATACGTTTACATTCCCACGCCAATACACTTTGCTCCTAATTGAATCATCAGGAGACAACTGAGAACCCTTGGGTAAACATAAGGAAAAGACCCGACCATGAGAAAAACATGAAAGGAGAGGAATGATGTATAGAAATGAATGAAAATGTGCATCAAGGATGAAAGAACAACACAAATGATGAAAGTCATTTTGAAAAGAAAACACATTTTCATAAAGTATGAAAAGAAGGGACGACGATGGGAAGAGAAACGCATTTGAAAACAAGAAAGAAAGAACATTACTTAAAAAAAATGCATCATTCAAACCTAGCAAAAAAAAATATAGACATAGAAGAAAAACTAAGAAAAGAGAAATGAATAATAACGTACCTGAGAAAAGAACTCAAAACCCTAGCTCGACCAAGAAAGAGGTCTACATAAAAACATGTTTTTGGATGAAGTGGATGCACACCCAACAAAGAGAAAATGAGGTGGAGACCAAGAATGCTAAAAATGAAACATAAAATCACTTTTAAGTGATTGAGAAATACCAAAAAACTAACTCAAGTCGCTCATTAAATTGAGGCATGAAAGATGGCACGATAAGCGAAAAATGCAAAAGAGCTGGAAAAGTGTGCCTAAGCCAAAAATTGGCTAAGTCTAGAAGGAATGTGTAAGGGAACTAAAATTAAGCGCTATTACACTTTTTCAATATCACTTTTATGCAAGGGCACTAATTTTCAGTGCCCCTACACTTTTCAACACTTAGCCAATTTTGGCTGTGAGTAGGGGCGCACTTTTTGAGTACAACTGCATATTTCACAATTTAACTAAGTATGAACAATGAGACTTTGTGAAGGATCTTGTTTCGAAGGTCTTCACGAGGTGAAAATAGGGGGATTCTCAAACTAACTATTTGAGGCTTTGGAACACATTTCAAGGTGGCTTGAAAATAACCTCATTTTGTGTGCTTGAACTTCACGAACCTAGGAAATGAACAAGTTTCGTAGGGGGGTTATTCGTGGAACGAGCGCTACTAGATTCCGGGATAACAACAGGTTCTTGACAAAGGTCATCAAACTTGAAATAGTAGATCAAAGATTGGAGTTTATGCAAAATGGTTAATTCAAAACTAGACATTATACTCTCTAGAACTTCTTCCTTGAATAACTTCAAAAAGATTTTCAACACATTGTATTTGGCAAGACCATAGTTTTCCAATTGTTTCTTGAGTAAAAATTTGAAGCTTTACTTGACACCTGACAAACTTACTGCTTTGAGCGAGCTCTACAAGCTGGGGACATTCTTCATGGATGAAATTGGAAATAAAATTCACAATGGAAAGGAGAGTGGTGAAGTAGAATTTGATGGAAACTTCTAAAAAGTTCAGGGTAAGGAATGATGCCTTTGCTCACCATTGGGATGGGAAGAGTTTGAACAGTTTTGCTGAAGTAAACAATTTCAGTATGATTTTGAAAGCATGTTGTATACAGTAGGTTGTCTATCAACATGGGATTTTCTACACTGCTTTATCACATGTGGGAGACATCAAGTCACTACATCTCATGCAAACGCTGCAAAAAAAATGTTTAGAGATTTACAAAAAGTAACACACAAATATCTCATTCCATATATTTGTAAAGAAATTTGGAAAACACAAACTGATTCTCTTGCAAAACAAAAGATGGTCCAATCAATTGGAAAACAAGATGAAAAAAGGAAAGTACCTTATTTTTTTTGTCTCACATAAGATATCACTCTTTATATGTATAATTGAAAATTTAGTTTTAGTCATTCTTCATGTTGCAATGTGCAGATTGAAAACAACAACTGCAAATCCATCAACCATCTTCGATATATGCAAAATTCAAGTACCTTTACCATTTGAAGGCGATGAGTTGGTTGTTTATGGACCTCCTATTACCACCAATTTTCAAATACTTTCATTGCTAGAAGCATTATTGAACCCATTGAGAAAGTATGTTAAGAACACTGATTGATTCCTGTCACAACCATTTTGCACCTCATCCAATCAAATGATAGTTTCTCTATTGGACCAATTGGTGCTATTGGTACTAGTCATTTCCAAGTGCCAATGCAGTATGAGTTCCAAGTTAAATTTGGAGAGAGTGAAGATGATTTTTCCACTGTGAGATGTTTTGAACAAATCATGGCCACAACATAGGATTTGAGCATTTTGCTTTTTAAATCTATTAAAGAGTTAAGGTAACTAAATTTAATCTGTGTTCAATATAACATTCTTTTTGTCTTGAAGGATGATGTGTGTTTATTTATGCGTTATTTTGTTGATTGCTAGTGGATAAAAAAGAAGACATGTGTATCTTCCTAGACCTTTGTCGACATTATTTTGTAATTTATATGCTCTTGCAATTCATTAATAGTTTATGATGAGAAGTCTCCACTCCGTTTAGAACAACATTGTTTGGGTCCCTTGTTCTTTTCCTTTATTCTTACATGCTTTGTATCTACATTTCAGTTCACTCCTACAACACTGAAATTCTCATGTGTTGTGCATTCAATTGTTCACCTTGTTTTTCGACACTGAAATCTGTTAATTATCATTTCTTCCATTTATATGCACTTCTAATTTACTAATGGATTTTATTCTGAACTCTTAAATCTATTATGACAAAATTTCTTCTATTTCCCCTCTATTTGTTCATATTAGGTTCAGCGCAAAGAACAAGACATGTGTAAGTTCCAATTTCAATTACACTGTCATTTCCTTTGCTTGTGCACTCATTTCTTCATATTGTTTGAGGCTGATGAAATCTATTTATGTTATCAGGGTTTTATGCTTGTAGTATTGCAAATGAACCATGAGGAAAATGTAAGTTGCTACACATTTTGCAATGCCAAATATGTTTGAATTAGGAAAATGCAAAAAAGAAGACCATAAAAAATTAGTAAAGAATGACAATATTGCAAAAATAGAGATAGATAATTTGACATTGGCAAAATTTGCCACTGGGAAAATTTTCCACTATTCAAATGATTTTATTCTATGATAGTGGAGAGGAAAATACATGCCTTTGTAAGTTTTTATATGTTTTACATTGTCATTTTTGGCTATGTTGTTTCATTTGCTCACATTTTCTGACACAAGAAAAATCCATGGCTTTGGACAAGGCCTATGTGTACTGCTCTGTGAGAGAGGGTTGATGCATCTATAAGTTCATCTATGTTCAATGTTGATGCTCTGCTCATGTCTTTGTATTATGTATTTCTACACCCATGTCAAATATCAATAACATAATACACACACACACACACACACACACACACACACACACTTTTTTTGCATTTCCATTGTTTATTTATCCATTTTTCTTAATTCTTTCATGAAAATGAAGTCTTAGGCATTGAGCCCATTTATGCCAATTTTATGACCTATGAGAAAATAGTTTTTGCATTGTTTATTCACTCCACCAAGGTCTTTCATGTGACTACAAACTTTCCTCCTGACCATAATTTATCTATGTCATACTAACAACTAGTAACAAAATAGTTGTAAGTAGGGATTAATGTCTACTATTTGTGATTTTCTGCAATCTGTGGTCCCTATCATTGCCTCACTACAACCATCACGAGGGCTAGCCATACTTAATGCCTTCCAGTGTTAAGTATGTAGCCTGTTGAGCAAAGGATCGTTTACATTGTTCATTCACTTGCTTTAATTGTTAAAGGACAACATAGTCTGTGTCTCTTCAGTAAACTTATGGCTTTCATAGTCTAAGCAATAGACCAAGCATTTGAAATTTTCTATATCTATAACACTATTGTTTTATGCATTGCTTATTCATCTACTTACAATATTTAATGAAATTAAAGTCTTTGTTTGATTGCCGGGTTTATGACCATTGTACTTCAACCGAATAGCAACCTGCTTGTAAGTTCCTCTATCGTTTACACTGTCATTCTATACTTTTTGGCACCTTTGCATTTTATGGGTTTTTGGCTATTGTCTCTACAACAAAAATAATACTTTGCTCAACAGACTTAGAACTTCAAAACCTTGAGAACTATTTAAATTAAAAACTATTCTAATCTTGATGAAATAAATTGAAGTGCAACTAAGTATTTAAGCTAACAACAAACACTAACCCATAAAGAATAGTGAAAATAGACATTTACACACAAATTGCAAACAACACCACATGGATACAATGATTTTATATCTTTTCCAATTACTTGGAACTAATTTTCATTGTTGTTTACTAAATTCAAGTACAATTGCAAAGCATGAGTGCACACAGTGCAAATTAACCATAAAATGAAGAGATACAAAAAACTATAAAACGACACTATAAAAGAGATAGGAACTTATCAATGCCTCGTTCTCCAATTCCAAAAATTGTGAACAACTTAGTATGATAATATTCTTGTCATGATTAAGAATGGAAATAATATTTCCTTAGCATGCCTGCTATGCGATTGCACTTGAATTTATTTGGCAATTATCAAAATTGCATCCAAGTAACTAGAAAATTACTGGGTGTAAAATGATTGAGTCCTTGTCTATTGGTACGATCTATGTCTATTGTATTGGGAGAAAAAAAAAAGAGTTTGTAAGCTCATATGTCTTCTACAGTGTCGTTATGTAGTTTTGTATACATTTGTATTAAGCAGGAAACAAATGAAAAAATAAAGCATATTATATTCATGTTTTGCCCTGGACTCTTTGTGGGGATGTGTGGTGACTTGAGTAGAGCATTTTCATTTTATCGCCTCAATCTTGCAAGATCATGCAACTCTCACTAATATCAATGTATATATAGGAACTCACTAAGGCTTTGTTTTTTCAATTCCAAAATTGTACACATACACCCTCCCAAAAGGCATTAATTTCATCCTCATTGGACATTCCAAGCAAACCAGCTGACAAATGAAAAATCAAAGCATAAAAGATAGAGTAACTTACAAACACCACCTTTCTCGAATCCATCACAGCAGATTACAAGCCTAAACCTACTCACAAATACTAAATAATATGAATTGACTCATAAAAAGAAAAGATGCAAAAAGAACATGGCATGGAATTGAAAATGATGTTACAACTTACAAATGCTTCATTCTTCAATAACAGAAGGCCATACATAAACCTTTTCAAAATGGTAGTGATTTAACTCTCATAAAACAATCTGAATTGTTTAGTAAACAATTCCAAAATGAAAGTGTAAAAGATATAAGAACTTACAAATGTCACCTTTGTTGCTTTAAATTCCATGTATCCCTAGTTAGAGTACATGTGAGGACATAACCATACCAAAAAATGAAAACATTTATGAAATATTTCCAATAGACAGATTCACTATCATAATTACTAAATATATCACAAAATAATTATGCCACGATGAAATGTGCTCGTTAATATTGGAAATGTTCCATGACTTCTAGTCTTTTTTGATATGGTTGTCCTCTCGCATTTTCTCTTACTTTGCATGCATATCATTCTAATAACAAACTTATGCATATATAATGTGCCAATTCTGTTTAATGTCAATAGACTCTAATATAACTTTTGTTATTAGCTTCTGCTATAAAATTCAATGACTTGTAGTTTTTATTCCTTTCCTTTTGCTGGCTCTCAGACTAGGCTAACTTGGGAAAAAAACTCCTGCATTGGCATTTTTGTTTTGTTTATTCACTTGCTTAGATTGTTTGATGAGGAAACATCTCTATCTCTTGACAGGATCTATGTCTACCAACATCGAAAGAAAGAAAGACCTGATTGTAGCTTCATATCTCTACAAAATCCATGTCTTCTAAAAAGGTTTATACATATCATGTTCGAAGCCAGAAACAATTGATTCGTAATTTCCCATACCTTGTTCATTATCATTTTTTGCATTTTTTATTCATTTGCTCACGAAAACTAATCAACATGAAAACTGTATCTCCTGGCAGGGATGATTTCTATCATGATGAAAACAAGAAACAAGTCATTTGTAAGTTTTAACATAATTGACACTCCTGTGCTCTACTTTTTCTTTTGTTTTCCCTCTTTCACTGTAGACTAAACACCATAATTCATAAATGTTTTCTTCTTTGCCAACATCAACTAACAGAGCATCCAATGTAATCACACACACTTCCCATCTATGCAATTAGGTATCAAGCTCCTTTTCTTGCTTACTCCTTAGAAACATTCAAAAGCATATTTGTAACAGTTTACCCATTTTGAATCTTTTCTATTTTAAACAATTTTTCTTTCTAATATTTACATGTTTTATGTTTTCAACAATTACCTCCGTAACCTAATTGCTACTTTTATTCTCTTCATGCAGTTACCTATACTAGTAAAATTTGATAAGCAGGTTCAGTTGGTGGCGGTTGATATCCATGCAACTATAATTACAATGAAATTATCATTCACACATACATCAAGTCGACTGATTCTATGTACATAAAACTATTTGGGTTCCCATAAATTATACATTACTTTATTAATTGTAATATGTCAGATATCATATTTCTTATACACACTACTTAGTCGAGCATATTTATACTGATTTTGATACAAATACTTTGTGTTCATACTGTATACCCTGATATTTTTACTGCTCTAAATGTGCAAAACAACTAAGAATATGAAAAACAAAATACCAAGGACACCTCAAGATTAGCTGAAAGAGTGATACAACGAAAATGAATGCAAATAAGATAAAACACAAACACTTTTACCTCCCTTGTTGTTGATACCTCTTTGATTGGCCCTTGCTTGGATTGGTTGTGTGCTCCTTAGATGATTGTTTGAATGTCTAAATACAAGATTGTAGGTGCAAATGATTAACAAAGATGGTTAAATGATTGAAAAGGCTTGAGGATTCAAATGGACAGCATGTAGTTATCAAAAATGCAAAAGTGTTGAAAATGCCCTTGGGGAGGAGGTATTTATAGAGGAATTTGAATTCTCTAGAGAATTCAATGGTCAAGATGCATCCAACAAGGCCAAGATGAAGGGCTATGGTGGGTTGAGAACCCACAAGCCCTCACATCTTGACATGTGGAGGGTGAAGTGGACAAGAGGATATGAGGTGGAGATGAGTTGTCAAGAAGGTACATGAGGTGGAAAAGGACATGCACCTTGGGGAGTGAGGAGATTTCACAAAAGGGATTTCTTGTCCCCAAGTGGGAGTGAAAGAGACATTTGAGAAAATTTTGGAATTTCAAAAATCTACATGGGAAAAGGAAAGGTGGTTGGGGATAAATGTGAATTAAAAATTCACATTCCTAGGATGATCTAGAGGGTAAAAGGTGGGCTCCAAAAGGTGGGACTTGGTCACATGTGGAGATTGTGACAAGTCCAAGTTCTAGAAGCCTTGGGAGAATGGAATGTGAATTAAAAATTCACATTTAAAGGAGAGGAATCTAGAGCAAATAAATGTGAATTAAAAATTCACATAGGAAAGGGGGTTAATATCAAAAAGGAAAAATGGAAGAATTGACCAAAAAGTGGTGCTAATTTTAGCTAATGATTTTGGTTAAGGTTGTGCAAACATTGGATTAGGCTAATTAATGGAAGATTAGAGGCAAGTGGCAAATGTAGGAGGATGTGACAAGGAGAGAGAAAGTGAGGAATTTTAAATTGATTTTAAATAAAAAGGGGAAAAATGACTAAATTAAATAAATTAGCGTATTTATTTAATTTAGAGAAGAATGAGGTGAAGGATAGAGTATTAATTATTAACTTAAATACTTTACCGTTATGAGGCCAAAGGTATAGTATTAATTTAATAAATTAATATTAGCATGATAGACGGAAAGACAACAAATTTAATCATATGGAAGTAATTAAATTTAGATGTCTACATTTTGCCCCTCTTCGAAACATTGTTAGGATAACAGTGTTTCGAAGAAAAATAAAATGCGAATGAGGCAAGAGATGAAGGATGGTGATGCCCCTGGCATGAAAAAGTTAATGATACCCAATGACCAAGCTGGAGGGATGGAGGAATGGTAAGAGGGGATGCCCCCTCGAGAGGGCGGTTGGGGAAGGAAAAAGGGGTCCCCGGACGACGTCTCGATAGGAAGGAAAGAAGGATACCGTTGGATAGAGCTCAAAAAACTGAGCAATTTTGGTTTTTGAATGGAGGGGATCTGACGCACGGTTTGCGAATGGCAGCCTCGGGAAGTTTGGGATTAATTAGAGGAATAAAAAGTTAAATAAGAGGTAAAAAATACCTTTTTGGATGAAGGGGGGTTAAAAAGGTAATTTGAAAACCTTGGTCATTTTCACTGTAATAGTTGAGAGAAAGAGAGGAGAGGAGTGAAAACCCACGAGGAGAGACGATGCCGACAGACAATGATACTGTGATCGTGCACAGGCAGACGGAGTGCGGGCCATGTACACGGGGGCGCAGGTGGACAGCATGTAAGTAGCAAAACAAACCCTTATTTGTGAGTTTCGCATCTTGTGACGTAAAATTTAAAAAAATGGCGACATGGGTTTTGTCGGGGGAATAGTTTAGAAAAATGGGTATCAGGCAACTTTTGAAAAAAGTTTAAAATTGAGACATAAACCAAACATCTCCCTACTAAACATCTATACTAAAAAGACAAATTCAATTGACCAATCAAACTTGGCAAATGAAAAGATGCATAGCCAAGATTTATACTACAAAACTTATATCTGATCACCGGCTTATGCTATGGACAAACTAATTATCACATTTTCATTTTCATGTGCATCCTATAGTAGGTTATGTGTCTTCCCTTGCTCCTTAATCAAATATTCTTAATATTTTCTTTTGTCATTGATATGTCCAACTACCTATTACTTGATTTGTCTATTGTCTCTTGTTTCTTCATCTATATATGTATCTACATATGTATGCATGCATGTATAATTATGTATGTATATGTATGTACAAGTATATTCCTTACATATGCAAACATATAAGTACAGGTGCTATGATCTACACCCTACATAACAAATTCATACCTCATACATATCTTTACATATCATGCACGGTGCAATGAGAATAAAAAACCATGGAAGTTTTAACTCTCCCAACTACTTCAAAGAATAAATAATTTCTATATCTTCAAATGTTTATAGCTCATAAATTATTTGTCATGTACAAGCTTAAACATGGCCAGTAAAGACATAAAACTTACAATTTTTTTTAAAAATCAACCAAGACATACTAAATGAAATATGGATAGTCTAAATCTACAACAACAAAATTAACATTTGTCCCTTCCCCTATGTTTTGAACAAACTCATAATGAGCTTCTTCTTTCTACCCCCATCTTAAACTATACTATGTAATAGTTTATATTCCCATTAATATGTCCAATTACCTTCTATGCAATTTCTCTACTCTAATCTATTTGTTTAAAATCAACCATTGTCATTTTTTTGTAACATGTAAAGTTCGTTATATGTTTCCATCTATGTATCTGTACATGTATATATATGTCTATATATTTATCTAAATATAAATGTATGTATATATATGCATATATATAAATGTCTTTGGAATATATAAACATCTACCTATGTATTTAACTATATTTGTCTACATGTATATACTTTTGTATGCCATATTCTAGCAATTTAGAAATAATGATAAGTTCGACACCATGATTTGCAAGTGATAACTTTGGATTCAAACCACCCTACATAGATATTGTCAAATATCGACACATACAACATCATAGTAGTTTGCAGTCTACCAAACTGCCCTAACAACTACTCACCATCTTAGAAACAACTACTAATGCAAATACCATAACAACCTCAAATATCAAACACAAATATTGTGCTCCCTTGTAGGGACTCTAGCTCTTTTAGAGAACTTGTTAAATTTATGTTTCATTTCCAATCTAAATTGTGTCATTGATCATATTAATTCTTATTTCCCACCATTTACCTTTATTATTATGTGTAAGGTGTAAAGTCCTTGGTCATTTTCAATTTTCTGATTTTGTATGTCTTTTGTTTGTTTTCCCTTTGGGGTGGAAACTCTTATAATCAGACAAGAAGATATTCCAACATTTTTATAATGGATAAAAGATCCTTATTCCAAAATGACCCAAATAAAAATTTGGAAAGAGATATAAAAAAAGAGGATAAATCAACATGGAAAGAGAAAGACACAAGTAAGTCATCTAATCCTGCTATAAATCTTGTAAGAAATGATGAATGCTCTTTTTCTAACAATAAATTAGTTGGTTATGATAGCAATAAACCTAAAATTAGAGTTATTTAGTAATGAAAAATATACTAGACGACATGGTGGTAAGTATTAAGAGATATTAAATAAAATTGAAAAGAAAAGAGAAAACATTAAAATATAAGCTAAGATGAATGAATATTTTCTTTCTTGAGTTACCCCTTATTATTTAACATCACAAGAAATGCATTATTTGATGATCACGTAACATCTCCTTCCAAGAAATGGGGACATCCCTATTGGTATATGGATACAACTATCCTTGATGCTCTTCATGAGTAGAATAAAGGTGAAGAAACATATGATGATACCCCAAAGGTAATTAATGTATTAAGAGTGAGTAATGATTTGAAAGATCAATAGCTCCTTAAAGAAGTGGATGACCTCAAAACTAAATTGGTCAAAATTTAGGTAGAGAAAGCTAGAGATGACCTTAGAAGAACAATCAATTCTTTTAAAAATGTTGGCCATTCTGGTAGTGTAATAAGTTTAGGAGGATTCATCCCAAATATTTCAGTAGGAAATAATGTTGGAAGTTCGACCCAAAATGTGGGAGCAAGAAATAATGCAAGAGGAGCTACTCATGGCATTGTAGTATGACACAATCAAGGTGAAAAAACTGGTGGTCATATTCCTAATACACCACCCTTGAATTTAAAGAGATATAAATAGTTGGATTTCACTAGGATACATGCATATCTCAACCCTATTCTACCTTGACTAAGAAATCCATCGAAGAAATTATTATGAACTAATACTATCTTTGGTGATGACCATTTGAGATATTTAACTTATTTAGAACTTAATTGTGAGAAGATTGATAAATACCAATGCCCCTCAGGTAGCATCCTTGGTAGTTAGCACAACCCTATTCTGTGAAGCAATAATAAAGAAATTGTAAGAAGATTTTGAAAAATTATAAAAGGATCATATTAAGCTATTGCAAGAATATAATAAGGTTAAATAAATGATCGTACCCCCCCAATTTATTGTATCAAAGCTTCCAACACCTCAAATGAGCACAAAAAATATATACCAACAAGATAAGGATACATTTATGTTAAGGATTATAGATTTGAAAGAAAAATTGAAGCAAAGTCAAAATACAGAGGTTGAGGTGAAAGATAAAGGAAGACAAGATATAATTGACTTATTCAACAATCTTTTGAATCATAGGATGTATTTCATTTTGTACAAAGTGGATTATGTTGGGGATTGTTATGACAACTTGAGGAGAGATCAAATAAGCCAAGTTAGTAATAAGGTGACTTTAAGGTAGATATAGGGTACGTGGATTGTACATATGCTCACTATAAGTACCATTCAAAGCAATGTAAACTATAATCCCAATGCCCCTATAGAAATATCAATCTTATGAGATCATTGGACTCCTAAATGATATCTCTGCATTCCAAAGATTTCATTTGATGCCCAAGGATGAATTGAATAATTTCAAGGCCCTTGAAGGGTGTTTATTACCTTCAATATTTGATGATGGTAGTTGGATAAATTCATCAGATGTTTGGAAAACTAAATTTTGTTATATTTCCCTAAATCTTGTCACATCCATCACCCAAGAAGATAAAGTAGATCCTATCTAGTGCAATGCTAAATTGGATAGCTTGCTAAACTTGGAATTAGGATTGAACAACTTCATTAAGGAAACAAAGGTATTCCTTGATATGAGATACATGACCTACATGAATAAGATATCAATTTTTTATAGCACAAATGGCCATCAAATGAAGAATTTTCTGTGGATGAGGAAATATTCATAAATATTACTTTATGTTGACTCTCCACGTTCCCTAACTCTGTCAAAATCTTCAAAGTGTGTGTGTAGGTATTTCAAGGTGTAATAGATGATAAAAAATGAAACACTTCAGGATAAGGGATGCTTAATGTGAATTAATCTAGACTAAGGACTTAATCAAAGGCATGATTAACCTTGATTTCCAACTATAAAAGAAGATAGTGAGCTCATGATATTCATACTTAGACGAATGGTCTAGTTGGAGAGATTAATTTTTTATTAGTATTCTCAAAGGTTTTCTATAATGGTGACTTAGTTTTCTTGGGGATATTCTACGTTCTCCTACTTATAACTTTGTGAATTCATAGGGAGAAGTGAAAGTATTCTATTAAGGATGGGTAGAATCAGATTAAGGGGGTATGGTCCAATTCAATCTTGAATATAGGCTTGGACTAAGATGTAGGATTCCAATGGAGTACAACAAATTCAATTGAAAAGAGGGAGTTATGCAACTCCATTATTTTTTATGTGGCACTACTTGTTCCATAATCCTCATACAAAGCATGATGCATTCTAATTCCCCCCCTAAAGCTTGTAATGTTCTCTTACTTAGTTTGGTGGGTGCAAAATATTTTTTGGATCTTGGTGAGCCACTTTTAATTATTAATTCTAAATTTCTCTATGAAAATTGTTGTGGTGTGGGAGAAGATGGGGCCTTCACTTTTGGGTGTTCATATTTCTATCACAACTACTTGTTGGGGTATGGATGTAGCAAAGGAATCTCTAACAATTTTTAGGCTAGTTGAAATGCTTTCCAGATTGAGCATATTTATATCATCCTAGTTTATGGCCGCCTCTTTGTCTATAATTCCAAGGATGTTTTCTCCTATTGAATTCTTTTCTCCAAAATTTATTACTAGAGTCTAAGCAATCAAGAGAGAGCCTTCTATACATTTTTTCCCCACTGCCATGATTACAAATAGAAAACTTCTTTATCTTAGGTAGATCAAGAATGATTTAGCTTGAAGTAATTCATCACCATACTTGCAAGTTGTTGTGAACCACTCTCAAGTATTTCATGAATTGTTGTATCCATTCATTTGTACAAGAGTTCATCAAGTTGATTGTAAAGTGACATGTGTCATCCATATGTGATCTTTTAGAAATATTTATTCTATAAAAGGGATGCATCTCAATTGTAAAATATTTTCGGAAAAAGTGGAATATTTGAGTTGTATTGAGTTTGTAGTAGGAAATATATTGTTGTAGCGTTTGTATTCGTATTTTTTTTGTAATATGTCATCTTTAGACAAGGTTATATGAATACATGATATATAGTGTTTTCATCTCCATTCTTGTAATGCAATATTCCTTTGAAATAAATAATAAAGGATTATCTTCAAACATTTTTTGTGCTGAATTATTTGTTTATGCTAGTTTTATTCAAGGATCAATATAATTCTTTCATGGAAAATAATAGGAATTTTACAATATGAATGGACTATTAAGTAGGATATCATCTATATGAGACATTAGTAGGTCATATTATTCTAGGGAAATAATGCTTGAGCCAAGGAATCATGACTACCAATAATGTTTACTAATTGTGTAAGGGGGAAATTAGTAAGCATGAGATAATCAATGTTAAACGAATTAAACAAAATCTAATTCAAAACAAAGACTAAGATTCATACCCATTACTCATGAAATGAACAATACAAGATATTGAATTCAAGAAAGCATTTGAAAAATAAGAACAATGAATTCAATAAAACATAAAGTTACTCATCCTATGTTGATGTGTATTCGCAAAGATGTTGGATCGTTGTTGTATCAATGCAAAGCCTCCATTTGTATGTTGTAAAAAGCTTCAAATTTGTGTGATGTTGATCAAAGATGTGTGTAAAAATTCTTCAAGAAATCGATTATTAATTTGGTATTACTTCATTGTGCAAAAGATGTCAATTCTCCGATCATTTTTTAGAAGTGAGGTTGTTATATAAAATTTTTGTTTCGAAATGACCGATCGAGGTCACATAGTAGAATATCTTGATCAATGGTTCAAAACCATTGAGAGGAATTAGATGGGAAGAATCAATGGATTTTGATTACGTAATCGGTGCGATTGAAGAAATCAATTTGAGTGTTCAGTGGAATTGAGGAAATAGATTGAATAATTTGTGGTATTGAAGAAATCATGTTGAGCCTTCAGTGGGATTGAAGAACAAATGAATCGGTTAGGAATAGATGGATCATTCAGCCAATCAAAGTGAGCAATTGGGGGATTATAATTTTCCCAATCATAAAAGTGGGTGAGGTTAATTAATTAATTGATTTAATTAATTAATATTTTTGGGTTGAACGTGCAAATCATGTTTGAATTTTACAAACAAAGTTGTATTTGTTTGTTTTGACCTTTTTGAATGATGTTTGAATAATTTATTCAATTATTCAAGTTTAGGGGAAAGTGATTTAATTAAATATTAAGTATTAATAATTTATTTGATTTAGGGGAATAAAGTGAATTAGCGACATAATTAAATAATTGATGTTATTTAATTAATCAAGAAGAATAAAGTTATATTAGGACTTTATTAAATAAATGAAATTTATTTAATTAGTCAAAAATGATAAAAACATGAATTAATTAAATATCATACTATTATTTAATTAATAGAGGAAATTAGAGTTTTTGATGCAATTGATGTGAAATGTAGTGATATTAGGTGATAATGATGTCGATGATGATAAAATTTTATTTAGGATGTGTGATATGCGTTAGGTCATTTTTACATGTCTACACTATTAAAGAAGAATGATATACTATGTTATGACTTTGTGTTCCCTAAAGTAGGTATTGATCCATCTTTGAGTATTCTTTCTAGACCATACATTATTAAAATGAAAAATATTAGTGTCATCTTTAGTTTGCGGATGACACTACTCTTTTGGGGAGGGATCGTCTTCAAGAGGTTGTTTCTTTTAGGCGAGCATTGGATATTTACCTTGTTGCTTCGGGTCAGAAAGTCAATAAGAATAAGTTGTCTATCTACTTTTTTAATACTCCTAAAGCCATTCAACAACAAATTGCTAATATTTTTTAGTTTTCAGATTAGGTCTCTTCCCCTTGTCTATCTAGAAATTCCTCTTGCTGTTGGTAGGCAGCCCAGGTCTTCTTGGTAGAATTTGCTTGATAAGTTGTGCAGTAAGGTCACTCATTGGACTCATCGTTGGCTATCTATTGCTACATGAGTGACTCTTCTAAAGTTTGTTATCCACCTATTTACAGGTGTTTTATTTAGGAAGCTCCTTTATATTTCCTAAGGGAATTTGATGCTCTCTCACAATAATTTATTTGGAGTGGTAACTTGCAGAAGGCTAAATTCAATCTTGTTAAGTGGGAAACTATGTGCAGGCTACAGAAAGAGGGGGACCTTGTCTTACATTCTATTGTTTTGATGGGAAAGCTCTTGCAACCAAGTTATATTGGCATTGGTGTACTAGTTAGCATCAACTTTGGGCCCATATTCTCACCCACAAGTATCTTAAGGATGTTAACACTGCTGATGTTCCTCATTTCCCTTTAGAAGGAAGGGGATCTATGATTTGGCATACTCTATAATTGGGGGCTCAGTTGGTTAAGAAGGGGCTATTTTGGATCTGTCATGCTGTCTCTCAGGCTATTTTTTGGTGGGATTCTTTGGATGTTCATCCTCCTATTCTTTTTGCTTACCCTCACCTCTAGCCTCTTTGTGAACATTTTACTACTGCAAGTTGGAATACGATTGAGCATTATTAGACTGTTCAAAATCTTGGGCTAGCTACTAGTCTTAGATGGAAGCACTCCTCGAACTGGCCACTAGGAGGGTTGAAGGAGGATAGGAAAGAGCTGGTTTAGATTATTTCCTCACGTGAATGCAATACCTTGGAGGGGGTGGTACATCTTGGCTTGGAGTAACAGTGATTTATCTGGTAAGTACTCTATTTTAGCGGGTTATGGAGGGTTGGTTAGGCAGATGTTTGGGGATGCTAAGGTTCCTTGGTGGAAGCACATGTGGAACAAATTTTCTTGACCCAAGTGCAATTTTTTTATGTGGCTGGTAGTCTAGAATCGGTGTCTTACTTGGGATAATTGTGCAAGCGAGGATTCTAGGGTCCCTCGATGCGTGTTTTGTGTTGTAATAGTGAGGATATTGTATCCCATATCTTCTTCCAATGTTCCTTCTCTAGGGAGCTATGGAACTTATGGTGGGGTATGTGGAACTAGGATTGCTAGCATGTCTCTTCTTTGGTTGAGTTCTTTGCCCAGTGGGGGAAGGTCCCTATTAAAACTTATTTTCTTCAAGTTACTTGGGCTCTTGGACTAACCTTTATTATCTGGCATATTTGGTAGGAGAAGAATTGCAGGATTTTTCAAGATGTGAAGTTGGTTATCCAACATTTGTGGTGGAAAATTATTCATTCTTTGGGAGAAACTATTTCGGCTAAGTGTGACTTAGCTGAGGGTGTGGATCCAGGAGATGTTTCCTGTTGCAATTATCTCAATCTTACTCTTCAATGTGGTGTTGCGCAAGGTGTTGGCTAGATCATGAGAAATAGATGTTGTCATCCTCTTCGAATAATAAATAGGGAGGGGTGTTGGTGTCCCCCTCCTCAAGGTGTGTTGAAAATTAACACAGATGGTTCTTTTCGAGGAAATCCTGGTCATGATGGTATTAGGGGTGTTGGGTGGAATAGTTCTAGGACCGTTGAGTTTATCTTTTCTATTTATAAGTGTCTACATAATAAAAATGTGATGGAGGCTCTTGCCATTTTATATGTTGTGGAGTGTGGCGCTCTTGGGTGGAGATAGATCATTTGTGAATCTGATTCTTAGGTGGTGGTGACTTTGCTGAAGAGGAAACAATTAGAAGATGTCAGTTGGCATCTGGCTATAATTATAAAACAAATTCTTAATCTGTGTGCTTCCTTGGAATCTGTTACTTAATGCCAAATTCCTAGAGAATGTAATGGGGTTGTGGATTTTTTGGCCAAATGGGCTTATGATCATCTACAAAATTGGAACATTGTGGATAGGGGTCAATTAACCCTGGTTTTGTCACAAAAGCTAGTCCACTTAGTGGAGATTGATGGGTGTGTGTAATGCCCTTGCTTTGTACTACTTTATTTTGGTTTGAATAAAATTTTAACCCTCTTTTAGTTAGTAATTATATAATATCTCTATATATAAGAATCAAAATTACAAGGAATAAATAATTTTTTTCACAATTTTACAAATCCTTGTCATGGGCATGTGCAGGATCATGATAGGCCAAAAAGTGGCTATATGAAAAAAGTAGCGATTTGCATTCATCAAAAAATGCAAAAATCTCGAGTTGAATTTTTTTGGGGTTGGGTGTCAGTACATTGCTCCAAAGCAATGCCCAAGCCAAAGTAGCACAAATCAGATATCTAATTTGTGCTACTTTGAAAGTGTATTGTAATGGTAAGATTTTGGTGTTATAAATCAGATATTTGATCTAAATCGAATATCCAATTTTTGCACACATAGACCCAAAAGAGAGAGAG